>JAQQZY010000013.1:16487959-16500363 GCA_030068375.1 Ostorhinchus rueppellii | reverse complement strand
CACACACACACACACACACACACACACACACACACACACACACACACACACACACACACACACACACACACTTATCTACATGTATAAATGACTGTGGATGTGTCCATGAAGCACATACATGAAAAAAGGGGTTATATAAATTAAGTAATAATAATAATAATAATAATAGTAATAACAAGTTTGTACATACAGTCAACCACACTTCTAGAAAATAAGACAAGGAAGCATGGTATGTATTTAAGAATACTACTATACTATATTGTCATTTACAACAACATTTAATTGATTCTAAGGTAAATGAAGAAAATAGTGACTCGATGTCCCAATACCTCAAAAGATATAGACTTTATATTTTATACACAAGTCTTTTTTCCCCCATATGTATTTTTTTAATTGCTCTTAAACGTTCCACTTGACCTACACTTGCCAAAATAGGAGAACCTGTGTCAATAGAAATAAGTGGCTCCTGAATCTTTGCATCCAGGTCATGCAGCGGTCTTTTTTTTTTTTTTTTTTTTTTTTTTTATAGTTTCACCAGGTGATGTTACACCAAAAATTGCAAGAAAGAAATCTGACTTGAGGAGAATTGTACCAGATCGATGTTAATATAAAAATATATAAATTAGAAATGTGGTCAATTACTTTCTATGGATACTATAAACAGCATAATGTGTCTGTCTCTGTCCATGTTTTGAAGTTTGTGCTGGGAGCTGATCATTTGATGATTATAATAACAACAAGTATAAGCCTATATGGGCTGGCCCTGTAAGTGTATGACACTTAAATAAAAGATTGTTTAATTGATTGATTCATATTATCTGCAGTTTCCAAGATAACAGTAGAATGTTTTGCAGAGATGTACTTTTTTAGCAGAAAAATCAACTTAACTTACCTATGTGGAAATTGGCACAAGTGCTCTTATTGTGGCTCTTAAAAAAAGAAGAAAAAAATGTAATAATGTAATTCTGCATAATGTAAAGTGGAAAAAAAATGACAAGCAACATGGTAATTTGCTGCATCTACACTATGGAACCTTTAGAACCAGCGTTCTATGTGTGTTTCTTTCTTTGTTTGAGGCTTTTAACCTCTTAAAGATGTCTGATGGATGATGGGAAAGCTGGATTAGATATGTCACACCAGTTCGGCCATTGTTTATCTAAGACCATGTCTTATGTCCATTTCAACCAATTTTTTTCTTTTTCCTTTTAAACCCTTTTCTATCGATGTTGTTGTTGTTTTTTTTAATAATCACAAATGTACTCCCCAGTTTTCCTGTTCTAGGGAGTTTAGTTCTTAAGTTTGTATTGAAAAATTACAACTTTTATTGTTGAGAGAGGACGAATCATCCTGATTTATATTGTTGCTGGAGTCACCGAAGTATAGCTCTGAGATTCAATTGTAGTTTTTAGATGAATGGATGAGATTGGTGAAAAAAAAAAGATTTGTGTTGGAGTTGATATTGTTCAGGGAGCCATATTTGCTGACATGAGTTAGCTCTATTTCTAAGCTAAAAGCAAATGTGTTGCTGCTGTGGAAGAAGCTACAGACAAATATCAAGGATTTTTGTTGTAAAAACAATACACGTTGTCCACATCGTAATTGTTGAACAGCATAACTCCAAATTTCAACACACATTTCACATAAGCATATACAACTATTCCATTTTGAACTTTTTAATGTAGTGTAAAGGTAAATTTTAAAATAGTAACATGGGAAATTACAGTATAACAATATAAAATCTGTACAATTCACTGTGTATTCATCTATCAGGTCATTGGAGATCCATTTAAGAGTTAAATTTGGGTTAAATGTGAGCTGTATTTCCATATTTGATGTCTTTTTAGGTAGGGTTAGGTTTAAATACATCCTAAACACAGAAGCTGTAAGATGTGGAAGATGATAATACAAACATTATGGCCTTGCACATCATCTGTTACAAGCCTGACCCTGAGTGGATGGTGTTTAGAAGGAGTGGATGAAAGTGTAATTATAGACACACATTAATTTTTCATGTTTTTTTTTTTTTAGGTTCATCATGAGGCTTTGTGAAACACAACAGCCAACCCCACACCCACATCATCCTCAGAAGACACACAATCCACAAAGTAAGTGAAATAAGTGAAGCCATGCGTGTGGACTTGGAAGTTGATAATTACCCCCGCTGAACACAACTAACAAGCAGATTCATATGTGCTGTATAATTAATGATTAAAAAGGAAAACAGCTATATTATTCAGTCAATGCTGGCACGCTTTATTACTTTCCTTGAAAGCTGATTATATTGCAAAATTTCTTATGGCAGCCAAGGATTACTGAGTTTTATATTGACATAACTGCATGCACCACCTTCTGTGCTAAGTATCTTTAAAAATCAATTGTCCAAAAAAGAATGGTGCAGGCAATTACTTTATTGTCGTAGCACATCATCATCTCAGTAATGATCTCAAATGCAGGTAATGTTGAGGGTAATAATAACTACATAATGGAAGACGGGCTTGACTGAAATGCCTTCACTTCTTCTGGACTCAACTGAACCTGACTTTGCGATGAGATAAAACTTTTAACAGCAAACTAGAGGGTTCAGCACGAGCGTTGACCACTTGGATTTCTCCTCAGCGGATACAGTCATCGTCAGAGTCAAGTGTGAAGTTGCTGAGAGTACAGTTACAATGGCAAAAAGTTCTCCTGTTAGAAATGTCACATTTGTGTTTGCACTTTCGATGCTAAGCACAATGCTAATCTAGTCACTGTGGGAACAAGCAGTTAAGTGATATCGGAGTTGTCATTTGGTGTAACTTTAGCGTGGTTTTGTGTCAAAATGAGCAAAAGTTTGGAGTTCGGAGTCAGAAGGCACTTTTTAGCAGACGCGCTGTAAGCTTTGGAAATTCTCAGTGAGGTTGTAAAATCCTGTCGTCTGAACTGCTTGTCATCAGTGCAGGCCTGCTGTTGTTGGGGAGGTCAGGGGCCAATCTGGGCATCAGAATGTCCTGGAAGCCTAATGTGACAGTGCACCTGCCTTGCATTTCAATCCTTGCACCCCCCACCCCCCAGCACCACCTCAAAAAAAAAAAAAAAAACTCGCACCAGACCTCGCCATCAAAGAGCTCGGCCCGCGCTGACTCACATGCAGCAACAGCCAGGACATCTGTGGAGCCTTGGCAGGCTGGCCATGTGTATGTACATGTGTGCACGCCTGCTCGCTCACAGGACTAAGTGTGTGCGTCTTTACATCCAGACAGTGTGTGAGACCTCGCATTCCAGCCAACAGCGACTCTTAGTCAGGCTGTGTTTGGCCAGCGAGCCACTGGGAGCCAGGCCGTGTGTTACAAGTGGCGTCCATGTCGGAAGCAGAGGCCTGTGGCTACACCCTGGGCGTCTGACGGCGGTGACTCATTTTTACAGGAAACTCACATCCTTACAGTACAGACACACACAAGCATATTTATCTTTTTTTTCTCCTTCAGTTTGAAATGATAAAAAATGAAAATACTTTACATGCAGCCACGCTCAGCTGCATGAATATTCATTTGCAACTGTGATGAGCTGTGACATACTTTCCTGGCAGGGCCTTGGGACCACATGGCCGGGGTGTTAGAGGAATAGAAAGGCCGTGTCGGAGCGTGTTACTCAGGCCTGCCTCATTCAATTGGATCCAACCACGATGGTCGGATTTCTCAATCTCAGATGGATTCCAGACGTTCCCTTAAAAAGCCACTCCTCCCCTTCCTTCACTCTTTGATTTCAAAAAGAGGGACTTTGCGGCTGGTTAGGGCTGCAGGGATATCTGTATGTGCTTCACAGTGCATATGTGGATGTTTAGCACAAGTGAGAAAATGGAAACCACGTCGACGAAGAGGTGCACCTTGCTCCCTGTCTCTGCAGAGGTGACAAAACATTCTTTACTCAAGTCAACATGTGTACTTGTGTAAAACTAAAATCACTCTGGTAATAGTAAAAGGTCTGATTCATGTTTTTTATTGCAGTAAAAATGTAAAGTACAGGTTCTAAAATGCACTCAAAACACAAAGTCCAAACATATTTATTTACCAAATGTTTCTAGTAGCTCTTTCTGAACCTCATGGAATATTAATGTCCTCCACATGGACGCAAGTCAATGAAAGTATTATCGCTTTATTCCTAAAACTGTTTTGTAAAATATTATCATCATCATCAAAGATCTCATCTGTCGTACAAAAAGAAACGAAAGAGAGAGAGAGAGAGAGAGAGAGAGAGAGAGAGAGAGAGAGAGAGAGAGAGAGAGAGAGAGAGAGAGAGAGAGAGAGGGAGAGAGAACGTAGTGAGTTTCATATTTTGTAAATTCTTCTGCGTTAGACTTTTATTTTGTTGCTGGTGGTTTTGGACCTGCACAAATTAAAAATCACAATAACAAAAACAAACAAACAAATAAACAAACAAACAAACAAGCGAAAAGCTTAGTTTAAAGGCTAAACTAAAACCAACCTCACAA
Organism: Ostorhinchus rueppellii; assembly: GCA_030068375.1. NCBI lineage: Eukaryota > Metazoa > Chordata > Actinopteri > Kurtiformes > Apogonidae > Ostorhinchus > Ostorhinchus rueppellii. The sequence continues at coordinate 16,495,895 of JAQQZY010000013.1, read as the reverse complement.
CAATTATTGTCCACTGTGTATAAATAAACGTTTGTTCGATTTTTTAACCTATGGCATAAAATGACACAGAATTGGCTACTGTCACTTTAAAGATGAATACACTATTTGCATTTTTTTTTAAATACAATGAAAATAGTGAATATTCGCTTCATCTCTAGTTTACTTGAACAGTTTTCAATATCAGAAGAAGAAATGAAAAATGATCTGTTTGTCTTGTGATGTCTTCGATGTTGTTATCATTTGTCATGCATAATACACACCAATAGGACTATTTATGCAGTTGTCTTTTGGATATGCTTTTTAACACAAAAAAAAAAAAAAAAATTCCACGTGCAAAATCATCATTTTCAGTGTGTAACAGCAAGTGAGCTGCAGCACAACTATCCTTAGTTTTGTTAGCTTAGCATTAGCATGTCTTGGAGATCAGCATTAAAAAGAAGGAAAATGTTATTATTACTTGATTATTATTTCCAGCTGGTTCTTGTAAGCGTTACATTGAATATTCCTGAAATGAGACTTGGTGTTTGCATTATTGTCACATCCATTTTAGAGAATATATAGAGCAGAAATATCTGTCTAGAGGAGTAAAAGTAGATCATCAAGTAAAGCACAGATGCTTGAAAACTCTGCTTAAGTACTGTAACGAAGTATTTGTACTTGTCACTTCCCACCTCTGATCTCTCGTTGCTTTTCTCAAATAAAGCCAGTGCTTCTGGGTAAAATTTCACCCACTTTAACGAGCTGTTGCTTTTGTGAGGCGTCGGCACGGGGAAGCTGGCATGGTGGACCGTGGCGGAACAATGGCGCCTTTCCACGGCTGCCCATTGTGCACAGATCTTTGCATTGTTCGGTCCCCCTTAGCCACTCGCGCCCGGCCAGCTGGCACGGAGATGGCAGCGCCGTTGACAGGGTTCACAATACCCCCTCTAGTCCACACCACAATAGAGGGACATGGACACAGGCACCTCTATGGCACACAAGAGGCTGTGGAGGGGATACTGGGGCCTCACAGGCAGGTGGTGCTGCCAACGTATACGCAACATGGTGGTAGCTTTCAACGTTGACAAGGGGCTGGCAGAAAGGTTTCTTCTTTTAAAATCCACATTGTTCACACGGGGGACTCTAGAGGATGAGTGTTTGTGCTGTTTTGTCTCAGGGAAGATGGGGAGCTTAGTCTCATTCTCACTGAAAACACACATGCAGCGAGTAGATGTGTGCGAACCCCGAAAAAACTCAGCCTGCTCCAACCGCTCACTGTTTGCCTCAGCTTATTGAATTATTGCAGCGACTTTAGTTGTCAAGGCTTATCAATAAGAGGGAAGTGGCAGATTCACATGTCTGTGCAAACCGGAGGGGAAGCAGAGAAGAGAAAAGGAGGTTTTATTTTCTGAGCGAGGCAGAACGCTGGAGTCTCATCTCCAGTTGAGTGACAGCTGGATGCCAACGCTCTGCTCCTCAAGTCACGATACGTTGTTCCACTGAGTGTCATGTTTGTATGGGTGCTCCTGCTCGTGCCTGAGCCGCTGGTTTGTCATTTCACAGGGAGCTTTAGTGTCTCTGGGAAGCTCCGAGGAAGTTAGTTGAAGGGTGTTTGACAGCAACATCAAGGTTCTTGAAGGTCACATAAAAAATACTCAGATAGTCATATGGTTTCACAGGGAGTAAAAACACCCACGTGTGAATGTGACGTAGACACTAGAGGTCTACTGCAAGCCCCCAAAGACCAAGAAACACTCTTGTGGTGACTTCCAAATAGATTTTTTCCCTGCATTTAACCTTTCTTCAGTGACGTAGCACCAGTTATTATCATACGATGAAGGTTATTAGTATCAAAACAGGGAAAACTCAGGGGGAAAAGTGGACCAATAGTACCTTGAAATTGACACAAGCAAAGCAGGCGTTTATTATTATTTATAATGTCTCCAGCAAAAAATAAAACGTGGAGAAATAATTTATATATCAGTTCACATCTGTCTGTTTTACCTGCAGTGAGTTTTGAGATTTTCAGAGCCTCTGGCCAGTTCTTGAAGGCAGCATGCCCCTCCTTCTCTGAATCTCCATTGGTTCGAGCTTTCAGTGATAAATTCGGTATTTATTGTCATTTACATTTTTTTAAATTACTTGGAAAAAAAAGAGCCAAAATACATTTTTTTATTTTTTTTTACCTCAGGCATTGTTTATCTATTTATTTGGCTATTTATCATATGTTACACGACTTTTCTGAACAAAGTCAATGTCTAAACCAATCTGTCATTTCCACATTTACATTTACTCGCAGTAAAGGCTTGTTTTCACAAGTTATTTCAATTTTGTTCTAAATTGGATTTCAAATTTTTCAGCTTCAGGACCCAACATTTTCATCATAATGATCCAGTACAGATGAGTCTTCATGGTCCTGATAGCTAAGAATGTTCTGCACATTTTGACATCTAAATACATATGGTATCAGGTTATAGGAAGAGTCGAAAAAGGTGATTATAAGCAGGTATGGCAGAAATGGACATAATTATAGACCCATAAAGGTTAAAGAGATCAAAAGCATCAGTTGTATCTTTTTGGATGTTCGGAGTTTTTTTTTTCCTTCTACACATGCACAGATGTAAAACAATAAAATAAATCAGATTAACAAGTATACATACACAAAAATATTGGAGTATTGGAGAAAAATCCAGGTTTGTTAAACTCATTTCTCACATCACTGCTGTTATCTGATAAAACACATCAGATTATGTTGTTGTATGTAATTGATTCAATAGCAGTTTGAGAAGTGACTGAGGATGGAGATACTTGTTTTGAAGATCAATTACTGTTATGTAAGGTTGGAAAAAGTCACTTTTTCTTCAGTTTTCTTTGTTCTAATATAATTATTCTTGAATTTACTCTGAACTTTTAGGAACATCAACATGATCAGTCAATTAAATATAAGAAAATATAATCATAATACCTGATTTTCACAGAAAAATGCAAAATGCAGAGGATTATTAATGATAAATTACTCAAAAAGAATTATCTATAGAGGGGGAAAAAATTACTCGGAAGTCACTGAAAAGTAGTTGTAGGTCTTTAATGGTTAATTGAACTTAAAAAACAAGTTGTGGATATTATTGGTAGATCAGTGTTGCAGAACGTGACGATGTTTCCACAATGTTCACGTGGGTCATATCTGATACCTGTTCAAAGCTGAGAAACCTGAATTATTATGATGTATTAATAGGATTAGTGGTTCCAAAGTTATTAAAAATGTTTGATCAGTATATGATGTTTTTCATCCACTGCTGTTGAGGGTTAATAACCACAATGTAGGCTACTACTTTTGACTCAATTAAAAATCACGTGTCTCGAATTGAAGGTGTTCAAGTGCACATTCCAGTCAAAGAAATGAATTCTTCAGGGAATAAAAGACACAAAAAGAAATCTGGAACATCAAACTTAGCAGCAATAATCAATACATTTTGTTGTTGGGAATCGTATTAACTTAATGGTAGCTGAGAAGTACACTGTAAAAAGTAAAATATTGAATCAACTTCACATTTTTTCTTCAATAGGTCACATAAAAAAAATGTAATAACATTAAATGTAATTGAATTTGGTTCACTCAACTAATTTTTTTGTTGTGTGTGATCTAATGAATTTTTTTTTTTTTTAAATTTGATTCAATGTTTTACTTTTTACAGTGTAAAATGGTACATGACTGTGTGTGTGGCCGGCAGCAATTTTATTTTATCATATTATGTGTGTGTTTTTTGTTGTTGTTATTTATGTTGTTGTTTTTTAAAGTCGTTCTTTGTAAACTGATTTCTGGGGATATATGGGCAGATAAAATAAGAAAAGTCTTCTTTCTGCTCCCTTTCATTCTAAGACGGAGAATGTTTGCATTTCTATTAAATTGTTTTTTATTTTACAATGCATGAAATAAAGAATAAAATGAAAATGAAAATGAATAAATCTGGTGTCCAGCTCAACCACTGAAACCAGTTGTAAGGTCAGAACTGATCAGTGTCTGTGGATGTAAAACAGGAGTAGTTCAGGTTCATCTGGATAACTGAGAATCACAAGATACTTATGCAGAAACATGTACACTAGGGCTCTGAAAGGGTTCATTCAAGTCTTTGTGCTCGTTTTACCACATTATAAAGGTCTGCCTATAAATAAATCCACATTTTAAAAGAAATTCTTTTCACCGGATTGTCTTGCAGTCATACAATCTTTCTCTGCAGGGAACTGAAGCCCTTAAGTGCTCTTAAAGGTACTAATGTTCCTGACAAAAAGTCCAACTCTGAAGCCTTTGTTGTTGCGTCACATTGGTGGCTTAATATGATATTTTCATTTTCCAATCTGACAAATAAATGAGCCTTTTAAGATCGCGCTTTCAGAAAGAAAAATCTCTTTGCTTTGTGTCCAGAAGTTCAGATTGTGGCGACACAACAGCTTGACTTGGACAGATCACAAAACAAATGAGGTTTGGCAGAATCTGACTGAAGGACAGGTGGGCTGAACATGTTTAATTAGAGACGGCAACATTGATTATTAGTTTTTAAATATAAATTTAATGACAGATTTGTACAAAAAACTATTTTAAAAAGTAAAACTGTACATCATGAAATGAGTGATAAGTCTCAAAACAATTTTCAATCAGGAAATGAGCTGTTTTCAACTGCAAAATGTGGATTTTTACATATTTCTCATTAGAACTGAGTTGAGAAGGCTATTATTAGTTATTGGCCACTGTCAAAGCCAAATTCTGCTTGCCAAATTCAGTGTCCTGCTGTATCTACACCAATTAATCAGCCAAACTGATTAACGTTGCAGGCAACCAAGGGAAAACAAGGCGAGAATAAGAAAACATGCATTTTCCTTCTTCAGCTTTCTCCTCTAAGTCCGATGAACTCACGCTGATACTTTTCAATACTTCAGTGTCAAGATAAGGAGTAAGGGTGCATCTAAGGAAATCTTAACAGTAATTTGTAAAGACAGTTTGGTATTTGACCCTCTTACCTTTCTGAAAATATTTGGGATTGGCCAAAATGGGCATCATGAGGTTTCTACAGCCTGAAAAAGTACAGAGACGTGGCTATAATTATTACTTTTTCCCTTACCACTTGAATAACACTTTGCTAATAAATAGGTAATTATGGGATTTTTGCCCATTAATGCCACAAAACCCTGTTGTGACTTTATTTGGGAAGATAAAGTATAAATAATTTGTGTTTGGATTTATTATAATTTCATAATACATGTGTAATTGCAGTTAATTACTTTTAAGTAAAAGCTGTATTTCATTTGTGATTATGTCAAATGAGTTAAAATAAGCCATAGCGAATGATAGGATTGGATGTATTTGGATAACTGCATTTCCCATAAGGCTTGGAATTACCCAAAAGGCTTAGCAGTTTTATCTCGAAAGAAGATGTTGTATGCAAAAAAAGGTTGTATGTGTTTTTAAGTTACAGTAAAGGAATGCACTTTTTTTTTTTTATTTAGGATAAAGCAGGTATAGAAAATGAATGAATGAATGAATAATTTTTAAAATTTATTTTCATTTATTTATTTTTGTTTAAGAATTATTATAAAATGCAGTTATCATTCACTTTTTTAAAACCGAGAGTCTGTCTTTGTTAATTTTTGGATGTAATTTGGATAAGTACAACAAACCATCAAGTGTTGCCACTTTAATCTGTAAAATATACACTGCCTATGCTGAATTTCCACATAAGAAATATATGAAATTATATCATACATGAAATTCAAATCGGTTTAGCTTCTTTACACCACTTTTGCGAAGTACAAACAGGAAAATCCAACACGTCTCACATATTTTCAATTACTATTAACCCATAAAGCCCCAAACAGCCACTGGCGACACAAACTTACTACTGTTTAATACTGGTTGATCCTATCAATACATGTAAATAATTGGTGTAAAATGCAGTTTGTCATCTTTTCACGGACATCAGATATGATCCATTGGGGCATTCAAAAGCTCTGTAGTGAACATGGAAACACTGTCAACTTTTACAACATTAATTCACCAGTAAAACCCATGGAGTGGGACCAATGACAGTGGATGGACACACTGGGTTTAAGTTTTGATCATATCTTTGCTGAAAAAGTCATTTTGTCATAATTTTTCTGTGTTTTGATATAATTAACTTTGAATTTACGCTAAGTTTTTAGGAAAATCTATATGATATGATGATTAAGTATAGGAAAATAACCAAAAAATGCAAAATACATGGGATAATATCGTCAAAGAAACTGGTGATAAATCAATTAAAAAAGGTAGAAATAGAGAAAAATGAATTTGGGAACAGCCGCAAAAGTGGCACTGGGTCCTTATGGTTTAAATTAGCAACACACATATTTTTTTCCCTGTAATTATTGCTGTTATTTATATTGAAAATTAAATTAATCATTAAAAAAAAGGTAAAATTGCTTTTAACTCTTGGAGTTTTTTGTTTTCAACTCAGCTTGAAAACTATAGATTCAACAAAGTATACACATCCTTCTCACTGATCTCCTGGTTGTGGTTGGTGGTTATGGTGGGTTATGTGAAACATTGTCCAAGTATTATCTTGATAGTGGTGGTTGAATGTGACTAGCAGCAAAAAAAAAAACCTTAAATCGGAGTAAATTGAGCTTGATCAGCCTTTGCTTGTAGATTAATAGGAAAATAAGAAACATATGAGTTTTCCTGCTGCAGCAAAGAGGTTGTTTGAAGGTGCGTTGGAGTGCATTTGCTTTACGTACCATCGACTAGACCACTGTACATGTTAACATCACCATGACAATGCTGAAACAATTCATTGTGCAGCCCTAATTGCTGCAGAAGATTTTTACAGGGATAGTCATTTTCTCTTTTTACTGCCCCAAGAAGTGGTCTTAAAAAGTGACATAAACACTGAGCTGAGGTGTCTTTATAACTTAGCAAGATGAAAGTAGAAACCTTTTGTAACCCTGATGCTTTCTTTCATTAATTCCTGCAGTTTTCTTTTGTTTTCTTTTGTTTTTTTTCATGTTTCTGTCTTTCTCGCAACCTCTCATCAAGCACCTCGTAGCATCTTGCACCACACGATTTCTTTGCTGTTATTTATTTATTTTCTTTAATGGCACGTTGCAATTTAGAGCCTTTTCACCCATGGACACACAATGTCAAATGTTAATGTATGTGCTTGCATAAATTCGTCGGAGTTTTCCTGTCAGACAGCGGCTGTGTGTGAATTTCATTACTGTCAGGAAGGTAAACAGCAGGCCAGTGGCAGCACCAACATGGTTTTAATGCTCAGATGCTTTACTGCCACGAGTTCTGGAGGACAACCATGTGGCGCTGGTGACATCGAGGAATACCTGTGAGGAGGCGGGGCCAAACGTGAGAATCCTCAGCCATCATTCTCTTCAACCATCTGTTTCTGTTTCACTCTTAGAATATCATAGACCTTTCTTCTATATACATTTTTGCAAAAACAGACAATATTTACTTTTCTTATGATAAATGATTTGATATTAATACCATCAGAAGTGAATTGATGTTAACTGTGCACAACACTTGTCAAACAATGACATTTTTATTCCCAAAATATTAGCATTTTGACCCTCAGTGCAAAAAAAAAAAAAACAAAAAACTATGCGAACTAAGATTTGTTTATGTTTGATTAATCAATGTATTAAATAGGGGCGGCTTTGGCTCAGGTGGTAGAGTGGGTCGTCCAATATCTGAAAGGTTGGTGGTTAGAATCCTCCTCTCTCCAAGTCAGTCCGTTGTGTCCTTGGGCAAGACACTTCACCCTCCTTGCTTCCAGTGCCACTCACACTGGTGTACGAATGTGTATGAATGTGAATGTTCAGTGGTGGTCGGAGGGGCTGTAGGCACGAAATGGCAGCCACGCTTCCGTCAGTCTGCCCCAGGGCAGCTGTGGCTACAAATGTAGTTTACCACCAC
>JAQQZY010000013.1:16476206-16487859 GCA_030068375.1 Ostorhinchus rueppellii | reverse complement strand
CACTCTCGTGTTAAATTTTTCCGAAGTTAGGTCCAGTGGATCGACCGGAAGGGGCGGAGACTTAGGCTCCCTATAATGGATCCATAATTTAAAGCGCTTTGGGTAACTTGAAAAGTGCTATAAAAATCTAATCCATTATTATTATCATTACTATTATTAAACTAATATTTGACACATTGCCACATCTACAAAACACCACCATGATGTAACGATGAGTGATGGTGGGTTTGTTCAACAATCATAACCTGTAGTTTTCCCTCAAACACCTTCTGGAAAAGGTCCATGCTGCAATTGATCATGTCCACAGACATGTTGATATTCACAACCGTCATAATGTTAAAAAGTAGATGGGGTTTTCTGTCTGAGCTGAAAGGTTCACTTTTTGGGCAAGTTGGTTTGTATAAAACACAATGAGCGATCAACCTTTTCTCACACTCAGTTTCTGACAAGGTGCCTTTCAATAAATGTGCTTTATTTGAATTTTACCTGGCAATGCCAAATTCAAAATAATAGTAAAAAAAAAGATGTAATGACAAACTTTTTTCCAACCTAACTACGTTTAACTACTATAATAGATACATAATTTAAAAAACAACAGTTCTATGTCTTCTAACATAATTATTATGCTAAACTAACTAACTAACTGACTAATGATATGTGATTCTAAACCAAAGTAATACAAAATCTCCAAAAACACTGGAGCAAGTTTTCAAGTCAGGTTTGTCGTGGTTCATTAACCGCAGATTTCAGTCTAAATAGCTATGTCCTTACCCAAGTAAAACTTTAATATCACATTTCAGTTTGGAAATTCTAACTGACAGTTTTGTGTTTCAACCTCTTCTGTTCGTAGATGTAGTTGTTGCCTCACTATGACAACGGGTTGTGCTGAAGAAGTACAATGGCGCTGATGGAAATGCAACACACTGACCTGAAACCAGCAATGGAAAATAAACATTCCACACCACTGCCTAGTTTATGCCCTCTAAAACAGTTTAAGGAATTGCATTCGCTTATTCACATTTACTTTTTCGTGACTTTTCAAAACTTTGCTTCAAAATTGCTTGACAATTTACAGGAAAACAGTTTCTCCCTGGTCGGCTCCACACTCTGGTTCTACTTCAATTTCAGTTTCATTTTTTTCCATCACTCCATCCCCTATGGACCCCCACCTACCTCCTCCCTGCTTCCCCCTTTCCTCTCCGCACCCCTCCTGCCCCACCCCAAAGGTTCTCCCCTCCTCGCTGCTGTCAGTTCCGAACTTTTAAGGGAATTGGTTGCCTCTTTGAAATGCATATTCCCGCAAAGGCCCAACACTGGCATGTGTACACTTCTGAGTAATTGTGGAGGCCAAATGTTTAATTACACATGGCAGGCCGAGCAGCGGGAGGCCACACCGCAGCGGGGCTCAAACACAAGGGCCTAGCTTCTTTCTCCCTTTCCTCTCGGTCGGACGCGCCAATAACAACCACCGCCGCCGCCATCACAACCCCCCTATGAAAAAACATACTGCGAGTACAGACGGCGGGCCGAGGGGAGGTACAGGGAGGGGAGTGTAGGGATATTTGATTTCATGTTTGTGTTTAAAAGCAGATTTAACTTTCCAAGTCTCCTACAGTTGGTGTTAGCATCATCATTTCCAGAGTGCATACTTCTAAAGTGGATGTACCAAAGTGAAATTGTGTGCCAAGACTTTATGTAACAATACTTCCCCTGAGCATCGCACCTGAATGATGCATATACAGTACACACACTCTTCCATAATGTGCTTAAGCTTTGCATTAGCCTTATGGTGGTCTTAAGTCTTCTCAGCAGGCCTGGGGTTTCTCCAGGTTCTGCTAATGGATCCAGACTGGTCCTGGGGAGCAGGGTGGAGGAGTTGGCAGGGGTAGGATGGGGGAGCGGGGAGACACAGGGGCCCAGCGTCTGTGACCCCCAGGCGGCTGGGGTCGGCTGAAGGAAGTGCAGAGCAGCAGGGGAAGTGGGAGCACCTGTGCAGGTCAGTGGCAGCCCGTCAAGCTTAACTAATTTTGAAATTGACCTCTGACCCCACTCCTTTCCCACGGTGCACTGGGGGCACAGGCTGAGAAAGGTCTGGTGTACTCTTGCAGCTTGACTCCTGCTTCTAATTACCGACTAGAAGAAAGTTGTTATCTGATTAGGCCTCCTTATAAAACCATATCATTGATTGTATCCTTTGCACAGTGTCGGTACAAATTAGCCCATTAACACACAACAGGGATGTGGCGAGTGATTTAATAAAATGAAGCTAAAGCCGATAATGGCTGCAGTTCCTTGAGTGGTTGACCTACTGTGAGGGATTAAGAAAGCCAGCTTGTGTTGGTGCTGTGACAGGACTGTTGTGTATGGGTAACTCCATTAATCTAATAATGACAGACAAATAACCCATTTAAAACACATAAAGTAATGTAACTATTTAGATCCATCAATCAAAGTAATTTATATTATTTCATTTGGTTACTTTTAATGTTTTAATCCTTAAAGACCCGTAACTTTTTTTGTTACAACTTCCAAATAATTCTTTGTGTCTTTCTCAAGTGATTTATCTTTTTTATTTTTTATTTTTATTTTTACAATAGTATCCTCTGCATTTTGCATTTTTTGTTCAAATCATGTACTTTCCTATATTTAATTTACTGACCTTTTAGATGTTCGCAAAAGATCAGAGGTTATTAGATCAGAGCAGAAAAAAATAGGAAAATGTGACTTTTTCCATCAAACATGAACATAAAACAAATGTCTCCAACCACTGTCATTTGCTAAACCACATGGGTTTTTACTGATGAATCAGTGTTGCAGAAATTGATGATGTTTCCATATTCACTGTATTGATAGGATTAGTGGATCAACACTTCTTGACAATTTTAGATCAGTATATGATTTTATTCAATGGTAGTTGTTTGGGTCATAAAAATTTATAAAGCTGCAATGTGCTAATAATGATAAAATAGTGTATGAATGTTTTATTTGCATTAATTTACTTAGCTTTAAAGAAGGGGATATGATGCCACAGAAAGGCAACTAATGAATAGATATGTAACTGATAAAAGTTAACAAGTCAACAACAGATATTACATAGTGCTGGTCTTTTTAATAAGAAAATGCTGCTTCATATCACTGTCTTCTTGTATTTGTCTGTTTGACCCTCTGTTCCCTCCATATGGTTACAGTTGATAGATTTACTCCTTGTACATTGGTTAATTTCACGTGTCAAGATCAATGACCTTTTCCCGCCTGCAGGAGCCTTTATGTGCACTGCACATGTGTATGGGGAAACACCTGTTAGCGTGTATGTGTGCATACATTTAGGTCTACAGTACGGAGGGTGTTCTGCTGGTGTGGTCTGTGCCTACAAGCTGTAACATGCTCAAACAATCACATGATGATTAAACCGCGGTGGCCCCCCTCAGTTTTCAGCCAGTCTCGGTGTCATGTGGAAGCTGCCTGGCAGAAGCAGCACTGCCAGATGTTACAGTAGATTCAGACTCCGACAAATGCATTTGGTCCCCTTAATCAATATTGCAACTTGGTTTAAATGCCGTATAACAAGGCATTCATTTACTGCTTATTTTGTGTTCTTGTTAAAAATGTTAAAATTTTAATCTAATTCAAATGAAGTTCATTTATATGTCATCAAATTAGTTTCAGTGCTTCTTAACCACTGTTATTGTTCATTGCTGTATGGATGTAGTGTCTAATGGCCGTCAGTAGTAATACAATATAAAATTCGCCAACATAGGGATGTAAAGGTATACTGTGGTACAAAGTAATCACAGGTTTCTACTTTGAAGTATTAAAAAATGGCTGTAAATCATTCATAGAGTTGTGTAGAATAAAGAGCTCTGATATTCTGCCAAAGATATCAATATCTTTGTATGTCGATGTATGTAACTGAATTTATTTAGATCAACCATTGATTTTATGTGAACACTAGAGTCAGTCATAGTGTGGAAAACTAATGCCCCTGGGCCTTTGACTGAGGCATCAGAAAGTGATCAGATGAAATGTGAAGAGAACAATGAAAAAAAAAAAAAAAATTAACTTTATTATCAAAATGGAAATGAATAAAAAAATGGTATTAAACAAGAATAAAGATAAAAAATTGAGAACAACGAATAAAAAAAAATAACTTTTATTTTTATTTTGATTAATTAATTTTTTTATTGACTCGGAAGTTCAACGTCATCACACCAGAAGTGCGTGAGGACTACAGAACAGAGGAAGTTACACGTTAAAGATGTTGTTCTGTGTTTTACACTTTATAGTATTTTTTTTTTGCTGGACTATAGAGTGTTACTTACTTTGTACTTTGTGCATTCCGACGTGCATAACATTTAATTTACTATCTTTGAAGACTATTTTATGTATTGAGAGCTAGCTAGCTAAGTAAGGCTAAGCTAACTGTTCCTATCTTCTGAAACAGGTTCTCCGCCTGCATGGAGGAAAGGTGAGACTATCATCAGAGGAAACTTCAGTTGACATCGCGGAACACCGTTGACCATATTCTGCTGTTGTTGAAGAGGCATTTTCCTGCTGGACATCCCTATTATAGATGACACCCTGTTCCAGATGACATTAGCCTCAACACGGGATCTGTGTAATTCCTGGATACTCCCTGCTTTGATTGGTAGGACCTTCTCTCCCTTTCTGCTCCTGACTGTATTGCAATTTTTTAAATTTATTGGTGTACATAAATGTTATTTCCACATGAGTTTGTGCAGGAAGGGAAATTGATGTTTATTTGAAAGGAAGTTTAAGAATTTTGGAAAATACTGTAAACTGTGTGTGTAAATGCCGTAACATACAGTACTGTGATGCAGATTTTATGGGATATATCCCTACACCTCATTTCATTCAGGTTCTAACCCTTTATTTGAAGTCAAACGTTTGATTTAGATTTTAGTAGGTCACTGTGTCTTTGTAAAACCAGATTGTAGCTCAAGAGTTCTCATATACGCACATGGATAAAGTAATAGATTTGTTTCTATCAGTGTTATCTAAGGAGCATTTTCAGTGAATTGTCACTTGTACTTGGTCACTGTCATCTCACACGTCAAACACGGAACCAAAATTAATTGTATAAATTTCATAGTTAATCGAAGTTAATGACAAATACTATCATTCACCAAACAAGTACCTACCACCATAATTAGCTTACAGTCAACTGCAGTTCTCTTATGCAACATAGACACTGCAGGTCCTAATGCTCAATTTCAATTTATTGCTGAAATCCTATTGATTTGCATGGTTATTCACAACATAATTCAAATGCAAAAGTGTGACATCACAGCACACTATTGTTCTTCAAGATATTAAATCAAGCTGGATACTGGAGGCTGGATTTAACTGCAGCCTCACTCTATAATGGAGGCAAACCTTAGCAAGATGATAACTGTTTTTAGTTTCTGTAATGGCTGTAGTCTGAGTCACCTAGAGCTAAAAGTTGCTAAATACTTGAAAATGTGGAGTAAGGCTCTCATGGTGATTAATTTCCCTGCTTTGTGAGGATGGGGATTAATTTTAGGCTGTGTTTTAGTGTGGGCTGACCAGTACACTTTCTAATGGAGGGCACCTGAAGGATGGTGAACAGTAGACAGCAACATCCGGTAGCAGGCTTATTTTTCATCCTAATTGTCAGCGCCCTTTGTCAAGGTGCAGGGCCAGCCAGAGCGCTTGGCATTCTTGACTTCCTGCCAACTCTCTCCCTCTTTCTCTCTCTATCTTCCTCAATCCCTCTTCCCTGAACTGATGGAATTTTTTTCCTTGTTTGTTGTTGCCATGGTGAAGGGACTGTTGCCAGACGTGTTGTGTGTTGACACATCATCTGCTCAGCGACTTGGGATGTAAATTCCACAATGATGCTGAATCTGAGGTGTTGACAGATGGAGAGGGGGATGTGGAAGGCCTGATGATGACCTTTGACCTTTGATCGACACATTATAGGCATTATATGAAGACTCAGACAAAAAAAATAGGCCAAAAATATAGAAAAACCTTAAAAGCAAAATTTGCACGCTTTAAAAATTTTAAACCTATGGAATGTCTCTCGAAGAAGGTTGGTACATTTGCCTGCTTTACTTTTCTGTCTCAGGAAGGGCGTGACAAAGTGTTTCAAAATTTGACACTAATGTTTACTGGGATGGAAAGAGGAACTGAAACTAAAATGTCAAGCTCACTGTGAATTCATATCCGTTCGTAGTAATGAATGCATCTGTTAGAATTTCCTCTAATTTGACACAAAATCACTGAAAAATCATTTATCAACTGAAAAGTGGAAATGTTTTTGTGGCTAGAGATTCTAGGTCATGGTCAGTGTAAGTCAGGAAGTCACTTAAGTAATTATTGAGAGCGACTCATTGAGAAAACAGCAGCAAATTATGATAAAAATATAGTGGACAGCTGTGATTTAATTTTTTGTCTAATTGACGGCTCATAATTACAACAACATTTCTGATTTAGTTTAGGGTTTATGCTGTGCCAACACAAAGGGTTCACCAGCTGAAAAACGTCCCACATAAGCAAAAGTTACAGCTTAAGTGTGACAACGAGCCCTTTACTAGGTGGGACAAGGAGGAGTGCATAAAGAGGAGTGAATTACACCAGATATTAGAGCTGTGCAATTAATTGAATTTTGATCACGATTTTGATTTTGTTGTCAAACGATCTCAAAACTCATATAATCGAGATGAAACGATTAATTTTCCGTTTTTCTTTACACAATTTCTGAGACGCGCATGTGCAATACATTCAAATCCATTAGAAAACAGCTGTAAAGTACATATTTGTAGCCAAAATTTATTTTCAATTTAAATGTTTTGCAAAAAGAATCAATAACAAAGTGTTTTTTGAGAGAGAGAAATGCTGAATAAATGCATTGCGAAACTCAAAATTAATCGTTTGAATAATCTTGATTTCAATATTGATCAAAATAATCGTGATATTGATTTTTTTTTTCCATAATCGAGCAGCCCAACCAGATATCATCAGTGAAGAATTACAATATGTTATGAGGCTGCTAAATGTAATACAAGACATTAGTGTTTTACTCCTGGTTAGCAAATATGTGGGATTAGACTGCTTTGTAATATGTGATCTTACTATGCATTAATAAAAGTAATGTAGTAAAGTTATAATTTCACCTTATTCTCAATTGCAGTCATGTAGTTGTTGTTTTTACAAACTGTATGCAGATGTTAAATTATCATCTCATCGTAAAACTTTGTTGTAATTTGTTCAAATAAGTTTTTGTTGTTTTGCAAAGAAACGTTGGAAACCTTTAACTTTGAAAGTTAAAGACAAATGGACACAAGATACAAGACATAGATATAAACACTTCCTTAACCCATAAAGACCCAAAAATCCACTGGTGACCAAAAGCGTCTATTGATTTAGCATATTAAATACCTGCTGAACCATTAATCCTATCAATACATGTAAATAACTGAGGTAAAAGGCAGTTTGTCATTTTTCATGGTCATCACATATGACCCATTTGGACATTCAAAAGGCTTTGTAGTCAATGTGGAAACATAGTCATCTTCTACAACATTGATTCACCAGTAAAACCTGTGTATTTTAACAAGTGATAGTGGAAGGAGGCACTTGTTTTGTATTCAGTTAATGATATATTTTGCAGAAAAAGTCATTTTTTCTTCATTTCCCTCTGTTTTCTGATATAATAACCCTCAACTTTACTCTGTGGAAAATATCAGATTTTCACTGAAATAATGCAGAGGATAATATTATAATAAATGGTGATAAATCATGTAAAAAAGGTTAAAGAGGGAGAAATTTATTTTAGAGTTGTCACAAAACTAGCACTGGGTCTACATGAGTTAAGACACTACCAATGCCTTTCACATTTCTCTGACATTATTTTGATTAATTTGGATTTTACACGACAGTAATTGAGATGAACTTTACATACCTGTGATACAACCAAACATCAACACAGTTTTAGTGTTAATCGAACAAGCCTCGTCTTGTTTAATGTGGAATTTACACCTGAAAGATGATGCAAAAGATGAGAATGTGTCAATTTAAATGTACATCTAGTTAATATCCAATAGGTCAATCATAACAGGAAAAAATCTCATTTCAGGAAATGACACATGTATCAACATGACAGGTTTATTTATGTAGTTAAAACTAATAACCTCAACTTTTCTTTGTAAAATTGTTATCATTGCTTTCTTTTCCTGTGCCATGACTACATCCACACTCTCCTCATCCTCCTTAATTTTGGATTTTTTTTGTTTTTTACAAATAACCACTGTTGTAACAGTGTAATCATTAGCTTAGCCTCATTGTTTACTGCTATTGCAATGCGGGTGGACAACATGTGCTGATTATTTCTTGTACTTTGAGTTAGCTTGTCATAGCTTGAAATTTGGATACATTTTATCACCCCGCAGTCTGCATATGTGTCATACCCAAGTTAATTACAATTCTGTTGCACAGTGTGGCTTTTGATAACTTCTGATATCTGACAGTTTATAAGAATCTATGAAAAGACTCACAACAGGCAACTGGGCCTCATTGACACCGAAAGTCTTCTGAATGTTAACTTTCTGATTCACACATTTTTGATAGAGATAAAAATGTGTGATCTTGCTTAAAAAGGAGTTAAATTAGATTACAACAGATTCATGGTGTTCATGTAACAAATAACCAATAAAATGAGCTCAGAATGCCCCAGCACTTGACATGAAACATATTGCAAATATCATAGAAATATCCATGTCTATAGTATTAAATGTCTGAATAGGAGCATAAAATAACATCAGCATTCCAACTTAACCCTTTCATCTTCAGTTTAAGGCAAAAATAGCATTGTAGTAATCAATAACCTCATTATTAGAGTTTACTATACTCACATCTGTTCATGCAGAGCCCACACAACATTTCCTTATTTGGAGTAATAAGAGTACTTCTCTTATTTTCTCTATTTTCATCTTTTTTTAATTTTCGTAATCATTTAACCTTTATTTCACTCTGAAGCCTCTTGAGAGTCATTATCTCTTCTCCAGCATAAGGTGGGGTCACATAGTTATGTAGCGTATAAGCACATACACAACATTAATAGACCAGATTCACATGAAGACGATAACAAAACATAATCTGAGAGATATGAAAAGATCAAACTTGAATATTTAAAACAATTATATTCCCTATGAAACTTCTCTAATGGCAGCATTCCAGACGTTTTTAAGTTGGGTTTGTAAATTTTTTTTGCATAGGAATGATATAGTTTTAACAAAATCATCAAACACGTGGGATTGGTGTAGTAATGGAACTGTCAAGGGTTACTATATTAAGACTTTTAAAGGGAAAAAATGAACATTAAAAATAGTTGAGTTTTATGGTATTGTTATTTACTAAGCACAACAATAAGGCAGTAGAACCAAAGTACTAGAGTTAGGATCATGACAGCCAGTTGATTTATTAAAGTCTGCTAAACTTAGGGTTTATTCATTGAGGAATTTTAGCTCTAATTCTTGCTCTCTAAAAGCAAAACTATTTTTCTGTTCTGACATTTTGAAGGTATATCATGAGTAACACAAATGCACGCACTGAGACAAACACACACCTCCTTTATTTCCCACAACTATAACCCCTGAATCCCAGCATTCTCCCTTCATTGTTCCTCCACTGCTAGTCATTACCATCATAAAAGCAGCAAGGATATGCATGGTTTCATTCACAAAATCATCTCCCAGTGTATGTGCGATGAAATCTAGGGAGGACTAGGAAGGACGGGTGTGTAGGGTAGTGGTAGTGGTGGTGAATGGAGGATGGGTGTGGGGGTGGGGGTGTGTGTGGGGGGGGGGGGGGTATACTGCCCCAGGAGCAACACTAAATGAAAACAGCAGTCTCAACCCAAAGCGTGTTCACTCAAGCAGGAACTCCCAGAACAAAGGGGTTGTTGTGTGTTTTGAGCAGCCCTGGTGTCGTACGGAGGCCTTGACCTCGGCTGGGCTTGACCCCAACCTGTAAGAGAAGGGGTTGTTTATTTGGAAATGACATATTACACCTCATGTGTTGCACGACAAAGAGGCTGTCAGTCACAGCAGCTCGTGAGATCTTTGATTGTGGGGCAGCTTTCAGTCTTGTGAGTGGCTAAATTTGATCATTGTGTCGGTGGATGTTTCAGCTCAACATAGTAGTTCAGACAGTCCGTGAATACCGTCTGATTTTGTGGGAACACACTGACTTTCTGTAGGCAACATACTCAACAACATATGTATTACTGGTGTGTTCAGTTCTGCAGGGGTTTCCTCTTTGGAGCAGACTTTACACTGGAATCTGTTACTCATGCAGGAGACTTTTTTTTTTTTTTTTTTAATGTCCAAAGCTCAGATTGTCTAAAATGTCCACTAGATTCGTGGGTTTGTTTAATAGTGTTTATTTTTTGTTTACTTGCTCCTCAGTCCAAATTAACCACAAAAAAAACAATAAGATGTATGAACCTATTGCACTTGTATGAATAAGTGCGTGAAGGTACAGTATAGAAAGCAGTATAGGCCAGGTATTGTCTCTAAATGGAGAAAGAGAAAAGTGGGGACCGATATGGTGGGGTGACCAATTTTTCAGACTTGAGGCCTTTACACAGTGGAGACAAAATGAATAAGTATGAAATACTTATGAATATTCTGCGTTGAAGGTATGCTGCAGCACTTGTTCAGAAAAAGATTTCAATGTATTTCTGTCAGCCTGTTCAACAGAAATAGAAATGGATTAACTCTTGATCGCTGCCTCCAGTAGCGTATGCGTATGTTGGGGTTTGTCCAATCATATTTTACCATCACATGTTGCCGGGTAAAACAAATCTGCCTTGAGGCCTTCAGAGTCAACAGTGTAGCCTCTTGAGTTTCAAATATATTGAATAAATTTGCTGTTTTAACCAATCAAATTTCACATTGGCCACACAGGGGTGATCTAGAAGATTCACAATAATGACAGCCTTTTCATATAATTTGATCAAAGAGCGACTCGTTTGAAAAACCTCATCTGGCAAACCACATCTGTAGCGACTTGCATAAGATAAAATATACTGGTTTCGAGTTAATTGGTGTTTTCAACCCAAACTGGCTGACTGAGGAGAAGAAATGGTCACAGACATAGATACACTAAAAAATAAGAAGCAGTTTTGGCGAATGTAAATTATTTTTAATGAACATTTGTATGTTTTTGTCATTCAGTCAATATTGCTGATTTCACTTGAGATGATGTATGTGGTGCAGCTCTGGCTGTAGTGTTGTGTTCATTGGGTTTCTTGTTTTAATAATAGCATTCATTGACACAAGGTGAGAAACCTGTCTGTGTGGCAAAACTCTGTTATACTGATTTTTTGTATCGTATCGATATAAGAAGCTGGATTAATAAGCCTTGGGCCATTTGTTTCCAGTCTGACTCCTTTCAGTGTAATACAAAACATCATTTCGATTTCATGATTTCGATTTTGTTGTCAAACGACCTCAAAACTCATATAATCGAGTTGAAATGATTTTGTTTTCTTTACACAATTTCTGAGAGGCGCGCATGCGCAATTCATTTCCTTCCATTGCAAAACAGCTGTAAAGTACATATTTGTAGCCAAAATTTATTTTCAATTTGAATATTTTGCATAAAGAAT
>JAQQZY010000013.1:16448521-16476123 GCA_030068375.1 Ostorhinchus rueppellii | reverse complement strand
TTGCAAAACAGCTGTAAAGTACATATTTGTAGCCAAAATTTATTTTCAATTTGAATATTTTGCATAAAGAATCAATATCCAAGTGTTTTTTGAGAGAGAAATCCTGAATAAATGCATTGTGAAACTCAAAATTAATCATTTGAATGATCATGATTTCAATATTGACCAAAATAATCATGATTTTGATTTTTTCCATAACTGAGCAGCTCAAAGAGAAATAATCGACCTACTTGTGCTGTTGGATCTTCTTTGTGTTCGCTTGGCGGTGCAAGGGTTGTTGCATTGGTGTTTTGTTTTATGACATTTTCATGATATACACTGGTCTCCGAGTGTTTTCTTTTTTGAAGTATTTGCCCATTGAAATGCTTGTTGTTTGAGTTGTGTTTTGTTGTCCAAAAGTTGGTGTGATTGAGCTTTTAACTGGCATGTGCATATTACTATAAGCATCACGTAGTACACAGTTGTGGCTGCCACTGGTAATTGTCATTGTGTGATTTAAATTAAATAAGGTAATTAGATTTCTAGTTAAAACCAAGCCAGAATTTGTGTTATGGTACGTCGTGTTGTTATTTTGGCTGTCGAAGATGAAGTGAAATGACCTCTATGTGGCGTCACATGGGGAGTCGAATGCTCTAGTTGACTTTGAATCACGTGGCTGGTTAGTGCAACTGTAAGTACTTTCTAAGTGTGTTTTAGCTGCTGTCCACTTTACACCGACGAGACCGGCCCCCCACTACCCTGAAAGACTCTGAACATGAGGTGCCACTCAGTGCATGCTGAGCCTTCAAGTCTGCTGGGAAACGCTGTGAATTTAAACAATGCTTCACCCACAAGGAGAGGGGGTGCAGAGAGGCGCCTTGTCATCCTGAGAAGGGGGGGCAACAAGAATCAAATCAAGCCACAGTGACAGAATAAAGCATTATAAGGCTTTATTATTAAAAAATGTGTCCCGCAGGTTGTTGTTCTGTGCAACACCTATCAGCGTCCACCTTAAGGAGTTTCAACATCAAGACATTTATATGGACCGGCTCCTGCAAACACTTAGACAAATGCAATTTCAGTTTATCGGGCAGAACATACTTTAGCAATCATCTCATTTTCCACTTGGTCTCCCCTCTCACGTATCCCAATCTATATTATTTTCACATGCCAATATGGTGATCATACAGTTCATCCACCGGGGGGGAGAGGGATTTGCATACAGCCCTTCATGGTGACTGTTGAAACCATGTTATCAGTATGAGAAAATAAAAAACACACACTGACATAAAGCACTTGGATTTATATATATATACACATGAAAACCTTTGTTTTCAATGATTTCGCAAACATAGGACAGTGATTTAACTTGGTACAGAAAGGGGAAGTCAGTAGAAAAACATGTCACACCGTACCTCTTAAACACTGATGTAAAGTGCACCGTGCAAACATACATTTTCACATACTGTATGTATGTATAGTACGTGAGTCAGTATTATCTATTTACACTGTGCACTGATCATACTAGAACATAAAAATGGCAACAAAAAAATCTTTTCAATAATTGAGAGCATGAAAAGACTATTCCAAGCAGTTTGAAATGTTTCCACGTACACATATTTTCTACCCACATGCACAATATATGCTAGTTCTTCATGATAATTATAAGAATATGCAACCACTTGAACCTTGATTGATTGACAGCTGCCATTAAGCACTATTTATTGTGTTTTTTTTTGTTGTGTAAGACTTGGTTCTACAGGAAGACATGGTAGTTGTGAGTTAATGAGCATGTTTCATATGCAGTGGAAATTTCAAGGTGATTTACTGAGAAGAAAAAGTTGAGATTTAAGGGGATTCTGGGATACAAATCAAACATAATATTCATAAAGATCTTTCCTTTATTGTTTATGTCTATAATGATACACCGCCATGTTTGTACGGTAGTTCAGAACAAAGTTCTTCATTTTTTCCCCACTCATTTTATATCAAGAAGCTTCCAGCATTACCATCACCCGTTATGTCATGGACCAGAATTTCTTTTACTTTAAATAAAAAGTAGACAAGCACTAGTCTAATGAGGGACTTGAGACATTTTTGTTCTTTTTGCTTGGTTGTCAAAGTTTTTACCAATCCGACAAAACAGCCCTGATAATATCATCAAGGCTACTGCATTTTGGGCCCAGTTATGTCAGACAGAAAGTCTGCATTATTAGTCCCACCGGTTCAGACCAGGCACTGGCAACACTTGGTTTAAAATTCGAAAAGTCTGGGGTCTCACAAGTTCCCCTTTTCATAGAACACTAACCCTAAGAAAAATTCCTTACAGTTAGTGTTATAACAAGAGTAATGCCGAAATATATGTATTAGAGTACATTTGAAAGGAAACATCTCCTGTTTAGTGTTAAACGTGGGGCTAAAACAACCTAAACTACACCAGTTCAATATGCTGTAACCCTAACCCTCTTTAAATTGATGTCTGGGTGGAGGTTATCTAAAACACGATTTTCTTCACCTTATTCTGTTGCTAAAAGAGGATGCAAAGTCCATTCAGACTGTACTGTAGATTATTAAGGATGTATTTAAGTAATTAAATGTGCTAGTCTTTGCATCATCTGCTTTTTGTTAATAATTTCATGAATTGTAGAAATAATTTTCTTGCGAACGTAGACGTAAATGGATAAAAATCTGTTTGAATTTTGCCTGAAAGTAGCAAATATATCAACAAATATCCCATGTACAACTGAAGGCATCATTTAATTATACACACAGATAGATGGGCTTAAAATGCACTTCATACTACATACTGATGCCCTCACAGGTACATTCCACATTCGGAGAGCATTAAAACTCTCTTGCAATAATTAATGGAGAAATGCAGATAATTGCCTCACACTTCTCTCCCAGCAGCTTCAGCAGCGCACCTTCTGACAATCAAACCAAGCCGTTGATCGTTTCAATATGTATGCTTGTTTAAATATTTCACTTGTGATATGTAATATGCAGGGCGAGCGCGGCGCTGAAACAACCCCTCAGATGGTGAGCTTGATAATTGGAGGGTGCAGTTTCCTCTCCCTTCCCTTGCTCCTTTCCTTCTCCCTCTTCAACCCCTCTTTCGTTCGCTTTTGCACACCTTGCAGACCTGCTTTTACCGCTGACTTCTGAATGCCTTTGTTAAACAGCCATTTACACCCGTGTCCCGTGAATACATTTGCTCGGGGGTGAATTCCATAATTTTTCATGTGCCAACGTGATGGATCGTCCCGATTTTAGATCCCAACTTTGACAAGCAGCCGAGGAGGGACCACACCACTATGGAGTGGCCTTTTGTTTTGCATTGCAGCCCATTTACTGATAGACTATAAATCTTCCCCATGCAAATTTTATCTCCCCTAAGTGTATGATGCTTCCTGAAGGTTAACATGGATTGTGATGGAATTTAGCATTTTAGCCACAGAATAGCGTCCGTGCTTGTCCTCGTGAGAAAATAAGCCATGCAGATAAACCGGCAGTACAGTCAGGGATTAGTGACGATGAGTGATTTTATGTTGGTTGTTACAATTTGATGGCTCTTCCGCTGTAAACGCTTGAAATAAAACCCATTAAAGTTTTTAGTGTACACTGTCGCTGCACTCTCCCGTACTTTTACAAAACCGCCCCAAAATTGCCCCTTCAGGATTCCTGCGAGCCATTATGCGTGCGTGCGTCGCTATGTGATTAAAATGAACTCGGCAGCTTGAGTACCTGCGACTGGCGAGGCTGCGCGGCGGCAGAAGGAGGCACAACAAAAGCGGGCGGGCCATTCTCCCTCTGATAAACAGACATAATTCAAATGTCAGCATTTGAATGTCATCCTCAAAGAGCCCTCTCCATCAGCGCTCGAGTCATTACAGACGATACGGGGGAAAAAAAGGAGGGGGACATTGTTTCATCTGTTTGAGCTTTCTACCTCTCTAATTATTAAAGCGCCTTTCTTCCTCTCCCCCTCTTTTGAAAATGCACACAGGGAGAAAGAGATTAGAAGTATTGTTGCCTTTTGACAATTCTATTTTTCCCCCCCTCTCCTCGCCATACAGGTTGAGTTTTAATTTGTGGCCGTCGAAGAAACAGAGCCCAGATGGCGAGACGCAACTCGTCATCCCTCCGTCTATCGTTCCTTTTGCCTTTCTCTCTCTACCCCCCCGTCAGAACTCGCAACCGGATAACAAAGATATGCAGATGAAGGGGCCGAGGCAGCAAAAACTCTGGATCAGTGCCAGAGAGATCGTCTCTCACAATAGCAGGGAACAAATTGATGTGTCCTGCAAACTGTGCCACAATAGCAGCGGGGTTACTCGGCGGGCCTGCCAAAAGCGTCAGTCTACCATGCCAGGCGGTGTGCCCCCGGTGGCAAAGTGAGGACATCAGCTGCTGAGCGATTGCCAGAGGCCTGTGACACAATATGTAGCATCAGTGTCAACGATGTCATTAGACACAGGACGACGCTGCCAGCAAACTCATTAGCCTGAGTGGAAGTGACCCAACTCTTCGTATAGCCACAATACGAGTAACAAATGCGCTTCTAGAGGACACTTTGAATGCTTTGATAGTTTTCGAGTGCTGCGATTTCTCATAGTTTTGAGGTTCAGGGGTCATTTTGACAAGATGAAGCATGCATTATAGGACTATAGTGTCCCACCTATTAAACCGAGTAATATCTCTATCATGCCACGATGCAAGCTGTAGAACATGAAAGTGTACTGCTCAAAGTTCCGATTAAGTCATTTGGTGTCACTTTGGAAATTGTTGCTTTTGTTTAACAGTCACTTTGGCAAGAGAGTGACTTCACCGACTACTTCAGCATCAGTGGTGAATAAAGAGGAAGACATTTAGAGCCTAGATTTGGAGTGTAAAATAAGGATGGAGGTTATCTGCTTTTTTTCTCTCCTTTCTGTATGAACAGGGCCTGATCTGAGAATTTGATTGTTAGAGATGTGTAAAATTTCAGATACTTTACAGTTTCCTTTTGTGACTGGTTTTCCGAAGCCACCCACTCCCAGATGCCCCTAGTTAAACCATGTTTGACAGGATATCTACAAAAAAATCAACCTTTACAACAATATTTAAGTAGATATCAGACTATTTGTGCTGACGGTGGTGTTATTGGTATTCTGATTTAAAAAAAAAAATGAAGACCTACTTCATCTGCTATGCTTATGGAACCTAACTACAGAAAAAATAAGAACAGCAGTCAATGGCATTATGTTGCAATATACCCTTATATTTGTAGTATTAGCTGGATTGAAACATGGTTAAGAGGTTTTTTTTTAGCAGCTTAGTGTACTGCATGTGTTGTGATCCAACTCGCAGATTCCAAAATTGTTATCTTTGTATACGTCATCTTGTTTTTTGAGAGCTGTGAAAATGTTAAGGGAAGAAGACCCCCACAAGTTTAATTATATTGAAGCTACAAAGACATCCTCAGTGATTCTGAACTGAAAAAGTTATGATGACATAACCACAGTGAGTTTCAGGAGTGTAGGTTTTGTATTTTATGTGTTCTCAGTCTGATCCTTCAACAATTTACCACAAACCATAACTTTTTTGACAAGTAAAATTACCCTTTAAATTGAAAATCATATGAATAAATGATTGATGATTCATACATGTCCGCTCTCCATTGCCATGAATGAGATCAAGTTTGTACTGTAACACTTGGAACTTGACGAATAAGTCATGACCTTATTTGGTCTTTTGTCTCCTGACTTTGAATATTTGACACCTAAAAATGTATGTTGAAAAAGTCAATTTTCACAACCATAGATGGATTACAGTTGAATGCAAGTCAGACATACTTTTGGCATTCCCCCTTGTACACGGCAGACAAAAGCACATTTGCAAGTGCATGACACCTGTTGCCAAACAGTGGACAACTTAATATCCTGTGTTATCACTATTACTATTACTATCACTGTTAGATTTTAAAGAATAGGCCATGAATTAAAAACTGCATTACATGCTGGTCAAAGGGTCCACATGGATACTTGAGTCATGCTTGAGGTTGAGAGAAGAAAAATAAGAATTGAGGCCAATTATTGCTTTAGCTTAAAAAATATAACTTGAACCCTTAAAGACCCAGTGTGACTTTTTTTTTTTATCAGTTCCTAAATGAATTTTTCCTCTCTATTTAACCTTTCTTAAGTAATTTATCACAATTTATTGTAATATTACCCTCTGTATTTTGCAAATTTTCAGTGAAAATCAAATATTTTCTTATATTTAATTTTCTGATCATGTACATTAGATGTTCATAAAAGCTCAGATTAAAGCTGAGGGTTGTTATGTGAAAAATAGAGACAAACTGAAGAAAAATGGACTTTTTCGGCAACTCTATCAATAGCTGAGCATAAACCAAGTGTCTTCATCCACTGTCTTTGACCAAACTCCATGGATTTTACTGGTTTAGAAGATGACTGTTTCCATGTTTACTATGAAGCATCTAAACGTCCAAATGGGTCATATCCAATGACCATGAAAAGATGACAAACTGCATTTTATACCAATTATTTACACGTATTGATAGGATTAGTGGATACTTTTGGTCACTAGTGGATGTTTGGGTGTTTATGGGTTAATAGAAAACTTTGCATACATTATTTTTGACATTGTCCCAATACCCAAAATACACTGAGGTGTGTGTTAGTGTGTTGCTTTTGAAATGAAATCTAATATTAAGTAAAGTTAATGGAACTTCCACTTAATTTTAGGCTCAGAAAAGATAAAAATTAAGAATAAACGTGTTAGATTTAATTTGAAAGGGAGGAACTTCTATTGGTGGTGTTATGTGTCTAAAACACAACCCAAACTACAAAGTACAGACACAGCTCAAGTGTAACCCTGACCTCCTTTAAACAACTCACTGGGTTTTATTTTAACCCACCCGGTCTTTTCCCAGCCTGATTTGACACTTTGACACTTTTAATGCTAAAATGTAAAAATGTAAAACGGCGGAAAGTTACTGTAGCTAATTTCAATAGCAGGGAAAAGATGAAATATTCAGACTCATACAAGTTTTTTAAACTGACAGTTTGTCTGTATCCATCGTTAGGAAACTGACACGTGTAATCAACTCTGCAGCAAAAATTAAGATGTGTTTTTTCCAACTCTCCCGAGCATCTAGACAGGATCCTCAACTCGATCCAAGCTGGAGTCTGCACAGACCTGCAGGGATCCTGGTCAGCCCCCGGTGGGCCCCTGGTGGGCTCCCGGTGTCTCTGAGGTGGAATGAGTCTCCCACTATTCTTCCAATCAGCACAAATCAATATACATGAAACAAACATGCAGTATCCCCTATGTGATGAATGGCTAGGTTGGATAGAGACTGAGAGAATGAGTGTCTGTGGGGGTGTGGGGCTGAGGGATGGAGGAGGTAAGGAGAGATAATCATATCTCCACCCTCAGTCAATAAGCCTACGCCTCATTACCAATGCATGAGGGAGGGCTGTGGGGGGAGAACGGGGAGATGGAGACAGTATGCACTCACATACTCATGCTGTCATTACCTTAAATTAGCAGCAGAACATGATTATCCCTAACATAATGTTACACTATTCATGTATGGAAACACTCTGATGTCATCTACACTTAAACTGAGGAGGAGGGAGCGTATTGGACAGAGGCGATCCTTGTCATTATGACTCAGATGCACAAGGACACGTGTAAATATAGCAATGCGCAATATCATGATTTGCACCAACAGTGTCCTCAGTGCTCATAATATTTATCAGTTACAAAGTTTTCAGATAATTAATTTGAATTTCATGCCAAGTTTTGAAATATTGCAAAAAGACAAATTTGGCATTTCGACTCATCCAGAGTGAGTAAAATAGATCATAATGTCTATATAATAGCTGGTTGTAAAAAGGATAAATAGACTACACAAGACTGTCCGTGTGTTAAATATTCAATAGTTCAATTATGCTATTTCCATCTGTAATTAACCCTGTCATGCATGGATTATGAAAGTCTTAATTTAGATTTTTTTGTAGTGTTTTTATTCCTCTTTAGGTATGAAAAAACAAACTATGTGATTGAAATTTTTCTTATGAGCCTATTTTTCAAGGAGTTGTAAAAATGTACACTCAGCTGGACACCATGTGTTTAGTTTCTGAAAGCAAAGAAACATGTATTTATTGATACGCTGTGTGAAGTAAATGAAATAAAAAACATTTTTAATGCTGCTAATCTGATGTTTTCTCAAATTTTAACATACTCTAATACTAGTTATTACTCACTTCATGGAGATAATATGCAAAAAAAAAGCCCTTTTTGGTTTTAAAAAAACTGTTAATTACAGTCTAATAACAATAAAAAGCAATTGATTTACACTCAAATATACTGCAGATCAGGTTTATCAAGAACAGCAAAGTTACAGTAATGGTGTGAATACATGAGCGTCCACTGAGTTGGCAGATATGGAACTAAAACAACAAAACCTTGGAATCTAGAGAACAGCCATGGAATAGCTGTCCACTGCAGTGACCAGTATGCATGAAAGGGTTAAAGGTGTAGTCTGTAATCTTTAATGGTGAAAATGCCATTCGGAACCAACTGAATACCCTCTCATCCTAACAGACATCAGCAAACAGTATTGTGGTCATGTGTTTTAACACTGGACGCGACCTGCTTGAAAATGAAAGAAAGAAGAAAGTTTAAGTCTGAAGTATTCTTAAAACAGGGCTGCTTACATTTTTTTTTACATTACCATACATCGTAAAGGAACAATTTGTCAACCCCTATGTTCAGTCACTCAACAAAACATGCACTTCTAGACCATAGTTTCTAAGATTGTGATTATATTTTATTTAGGTATTTTGTTCATTTGACTAGGTTTTATGCATTGCCATTGCTTTTGGAGTTGCTAGTATGTATGATCAGTAATTTCACTCCTATAATCAATTCTATTGTATATTTTGCACTAATGTTTGGAATAGCTTTTCTCATCTGAATTGTATGTGTAGTTATTTATGATCATATCTGAAGTTATATCACCATAAGTCCTATGCATTTGACCATTAAGCAGGGTTACTTGGCAAAATGTAGTATATTTTTGTTTCATTTTTTTCTGTTTCAGTCAACTTTTACTGAAGTAGTTCTAGTTAAAATGTGTGTAAAAATACACTTCACTGATGGACACAGCACAAGTATTGCTTATATTGTGCTTATATTGTGAGCAAGAAGTGATAAGGCTCTGGGAGGTTTCTTCAGTTCAGTTCAGTTTTTTTCTGCTGTTTTTAGTTTATTTCAGTGCAAGTATAAAAAGTAATCAGACTAAAAAAAAATCTCGCATCAAGAACTGAACTGAAATGTTTCTCATGTGATGTATCTCATGTGGAACAGTAGTACAGGGGACTGTTGACAATATGTAGACATTTGTTTTTTTAAGAGGCCAAGAGGTCAGAGATGAAAAAATGACTGAAGGATATTAATATATGTGACGTGGCATTGGACTGTGATAAATTTACATTAAGACATCGTTTGTCAATCGTGAAACATCATTTTGCATTTTACCATTTTGCTACGTATGCATATGAGGTATCTGCACTGCGCATTCACGAACAATAACAATTTCAGCCATGTCTCCGAAAACTTTTTTCTTGTGCAATTGCTCATCACTTGTACAACCTCTGTGCTTTTCTTGTCTACATATTGAGCCTAAAGATACTTCGGGGGTTTTGCTCTCAGAACTTGCAGGAGCCTTTTCCCCTGACACTTAAGCAGGAACGCCAATTCTTCCCCCCAAAGGGCCACTGATCCTAAAGTCCCAAGAGCTTGGCTCCTTCAGCCAGATTGACAGATACAATAGCGGATGCCTCTCATCCCACGGTGACAGCCTATTAGGGCAGAAAGCCAAAGGGAGACCAGGAAACTAGCCAACTAGCAGCTGACTTATTAGCGCAAGGGTAGTCTGTACGCTGCTGCGCCGATATGCAAATGTCACAAGGTCCTCCGCTCCTCCCACTCCTCTATCCTCTGTCTCCTCATACCTTCCATCCCCGCCCTTTGCCTCCTCCCCTTTACCTCCATTGCTCGTCTGCTTCACTTACACCCTCATCACATCTTTTCCTCTTCCCCTCCCTGGATCGCTCTGAAGGGCAGGTCCCCTTCCTAATTGATCTGTGGAGATTTCAGCTAACCTTCTTCCTTTTGCAAAGAGAGATGAGAGCGAAGAGATTAGAGGTCGGAAATGGGGAGGAGACAAGAAAGATGGATGGGTCCTCTTTATGCCATTGCTGATATAGTAAGCCTACAACACAGTAGATCCATTATGTAAACAATATTGAAAAAAATGTTTTTTAATAAGCGCCAGCGCGTTCTTGGCTTTTTTTACATTGTTTCCAAGGATTTGGCTGGAATATGAATGACTCTGTGGCAACAGCATCTCTTCATTATTATGAGAGAAGAGGATGATTTAAGATCTAATGTGCTACTGTTAATAAACAAAAGAGGAAGGGGAGGGAAAAAGAGACGAAAGACGCAGAGGATGTCCCTGAACAGCTTTGGCTTTTGCCCCTTTAGAAACCAGCGCGATGATAAGCGGAACCATTATCCAGGCGATCGATGAAGGGTGGACCGTGATTAATGTCACCCACAGCTCGTATGTCCCAGGGCTAGGCCACAGGGACTACAACCGTCCCCTCTCAATACACTGCTAGCAGTGGCTCATAACACTTTTTATGGACAAGCCAATTACTGTACTGTTGTTTTATGGTGAACAATTTACATTGAACTCCTTCCTAGATCTCTTCATTCAGGAAGTTTCACGTGTAACTACAGTTCTGTGCGTACTTTCATTTGTGTTGCACTACTAAAGCTCATTTAACAACTCAAACTGTAGTTAACTTAACTCATACTGTTATATACTTTGTTGATGAGAGTACTTGTATATCAGATCTTTTAGACAAATCTGTATTTTCGACCCATGTAATGGGTCATTTCATTCAACTTTACAGAGAAACACAGTAAACATTACATTTACTATTAAATCAGCTAATGTTTCCTCCAGCTATTTTATCACAGTATAATTAATCTTACAAAACTAGACTTCATCTCCATCTTTGTAAACACTGTGCCAGAGCTGGAGAATTGGTATGGCTGAATCCATCATCATTTTGGAATAGGGGGGGGGGGGAAATTTGTCTTGTTTGTACTTACTTTAACCAAACGCAAATGTCTTTGGCAGTGTAAAGCCTGCTATAGTTGCCAGCTTGTGTTGGGGGAATTTTCTTTGGTGAAATTTTACACATAGAGAGGTGAGTTTTAGTATTAAAATGTCCCCACAAAGAAGCATGAAGAAGGGTCTTATCGCACGATCCAAATTTTTGTCAAAACTTGTCTTTTAAATGTGGCAGCTGAAAGTTTGCTGTTGTTTAATCTTAGGAGGGGGACTTTGACAGTGGGATCACCGAATAGAGTACTTGATCAGATTTTCCAGTGACAGTGGCAGAGAAAATTAGTTCAACTGAGAGACCGATTACTACCCTATCTGTGCAAAAAAACCTGCAGCGTCAGCCTGCAAACTCACATACCATGTACTGTACTTATGCACAGTATCTCCATTGAAGTTCAACATACTTTTGTGTTCATAAACAGTACAGTTATGGACTGTTCAGGGCCTGGATAAAAGTTACTTCCTGAAAGCCTTCTTGCCAGTTGACGTTTCATGACCTTTGTAACGTTATGGCGCCTTTTTGATGTTATTTACTGTACTGGCATCTGTTTTAATACAGCTGATTACCAGCTACTGGCTTACATTCACCGTCTGTTGCTGTCCAAAGTTACTGCGTTGTACTGTGTGATATTGATGCTGCTGGAGTGCCCAAAGCTTGCATCCTGTAATATTCAGTTGAAAAAAATTGATGCAGTTCACATACTATTGGCTTATCGTACCAATTAGCATGGTGGTATGGAATTTGTTCTACACATGTGATGATATCTAACTTTTTGACTCATGTATTTCTGCTTAAAGACAGTGAATATATGACTTTCTTGTTTGAGTAGTAAGAAATACAAACATCATTTTTTAATCAGTTATAATTACAGATTTTTTTCCTGAACAGTTAAATTGACAAACATTTGAGTCAAACAAATTTGGTTTCTGGACCCTCAAGGGACAGAAACTGCATTTTAACTGTTTTAACTGACATACTAGGTATAGAGATGTACGCAGAGATTCATATGATATTCCAAATGTTATTTACATCCTTTAAAGTGCAGGTTTTGTTGCGAAAATCTGATTTTATTTCAAAACAAAAAATGCTGGTAAACATAAAACCACCTATGAGTTTATTTAACAGTTATATTTTTTGCTTCATAGCTAACGTCCATCCATCTATTTTCACTCTACTTTCCTCAGTGTCACTCAGTCCAGCTCTCTTCTCTCCCATGCAGCTATTATTTACAGGATTAGAGTGGTAGAGATCTTAGCATGAACACTCCTCTACTGAGAGTGGAGAAAAAAGAGAGGCAAATTACCAGCTAATGGACCACCGGGCACTAATATCTAAATCCCCAATCTGTCTGTAATTGCTGCAAAATGCTCCAGCTTGTGCTTTATGGGAGACTTCTAAGCGACTCTCTCTTTTTTATCCCCCGCTCTCGTTCTTTTCCTTGCTTTATTAAAGCAACAAGGAACAGGGGAAGCAAAAAAGTAAAAAGAACGAGTAGTGCTCTCATTTTCCCTTTGAGTCCTTCCACTTTCCCCGGTGGAATCCCCAAGACATCATTAATGTCTCTCCTGTCTTTCATATCTCAACAGAGAAGAGTGAAGTGACCGTCCCGCAGCTGGCTGCCTTCCTTCGCCGTCTTCCCCTCCGTCGAGAAGCGAGTGATTAATTTCCTTGTAAGGAGAGATACAGAGAGGGAGAGGGAGAGGGAGAGCTCTGTTTGAAAGGTGCTTTATTTGCATTAGCATTCATAATTACTTAATGACGAATCAGATATGGTTCATTGCGACTAAGTGCAGAAACAAGCTGTCGGAATCATGTATTCAATTAGAATACCACTAAAACATGGTCCTCCATGACCGTCCAATAAGGAAGACTTTATTTATTTAGCTGGGGAATTATTATTGGGGGACAAAAAAGGCCTTGTTTCATCCTTCCTCATCACATTAAAAGGCAATGGTCTAATTAAAGAAAAATGTAGAGCGCTGAACTCCTATTAGAAGTTCTAAAAGACTGGATTACAAGACACATTCGGACTTGCTGAAAAGGAAGGCAAACAAAACCAAACTGTTAAAAGCTCAAATATTTATTTCATCTTCACAACAAATCCTCCAACCTACAGCATGTTCTTAACCTTTGAGATACTAGTTGGATTATCACCAGTACTGTCTCCTGGAATCCTGTCTGACATATTTTAGTCCCGTTGCTTTATAAACATGTTTCCTGACATTAGCTGCAATTATTGGTACAAAGTAATCATGGCTTATCATAACCAGCACAAATGACCTAAAGAGAACTATTGCAGGGATCAGTAATCTTTCAGCATCAACAATTGTATATTTCATGTTTTTGAATGACTTGCAAGGCGCAAAGTAAAAGGCAAATGTAGCCAGCACAGAAGTATGTTAAAGTTGTGATAGCGCTAATGACCATAGGGGTTAGTTCCCAAAAGCCCTCGCCCTCGGAGATTTACACTGAACTTCTCTCTAAAAAACTAAATCGAGGTGTTTTTTTTTCAGAACTCATTCCAGTTTCATCTGTTTTACTTCTAACCTCTTATAAGTCATCTTGTTCCTCTTGAAAAATGTCCTCCAATAGGTAGATCTCAGGACATGTAGTTGTGGTTGATAGAGTCTGTTAACCAGAACTGGCTTTTTACAAAGTGCTTAATGAAGTTTACATTTTAGTTATTGAGCTAGTATGTAGCATTTGCTCACCGCTGACTCCTTTGGCTCCTGTCATTTCAGCATTTTCTCCAAACGGAATAAACCAATACGCGATGCCATAATTTTTCTGTCAACTAAATACATGCGCTAATTGTGATGGTGTCAGGCTTCATGATGTCACTTATGCAAGCTATATAGCTTTCACCAGGAAGTAGGAACCATTAGAGTGACAAGGGTAGAAATTTTGCTTCCAGGAACTTTATATCACTCACTTAAAAAAATATCTTCCCTGTGGGGATAGTCCTTTCTGTCTATTCAGGTAGTTGGAGGGTGTAGTTCACAGCACTGAGCATTTTTTTTATTGCAGCAATTTATTTCAGCCAAAAAAACTAAACAAAAACTGTTGCATAGTTTTCCGTTGCCTGATACACTGCAGTGATGTTACAAGAGGAGACATTTATACTGACAATGTTCAGAACTTAATTTATAGTTGTACCTAAAAATGATAATGTAAATCAGTGCTGGAGTTACTGTTTCACATATTAGTGAAGTAAACATTCTCGGCCCTTAGCAGAAATGCTGGATGACATAAAATTAGTGGTTAATTGTGAACAACCCTCTTTCATCTTCAGAAAATGTAGACACATTTTTTTTTGTTCTCAGGATTTGAATTCATGAGGAATTAAAAGTCAAGCAAAATTCAAACCAGCAAACCATTTGAAATATTTACTTCCGAGTTAATTTTGGGAGCATTTCATCCCTTTGTTTAATTTCCAGCCAGTAGAAAGATGACAGAAAGCAAGAGTTGAGAGAGATGGGGAATTTTATGGAACAAAGGTCCTTGAACTGAACATGTTGGTTTTCATTGCCTTTCATCAGCTTCAGCCTCTCTTCTACCATACTGCATCTGATGATGAAAAGTTTACCACCTATTAAAGTTCACTTAGGGTCTGTAATGTCTGTAATAAACTGTATGACAATTCATCCAACAAATAATCTGCCTAAAGTACTGCAGTAAAAGTCAGGGGTTCACCACAGCCATTAAGATACATCCTCTCGTGATGACTTTGGATATCTGTACCAAATTTCATATCGGTGTGTTTAGTAGTCAGCACAAAAAGAAATCAGGTTCCCAAATTCAGTAGCATTTGCCCGAATGGAACCACACAAATGTATCCCCAGTGGCAAAAAAAGAATTAAGGGCAGACGGCCAAGATTGTCCTCTTTAAAGCCACACTTGCACTGTTAAAAAGGAAAGGTATCATCTTAATGGTATTTTCTTTACATTCCAAAGTGTTCATATATCTTTACATCCAGTAGTCTCACTGTGAATTTTAATTGCCACTTCCCTGTCATAAAGAGATAAATTCCAGACTAAGAGGGTAAGGGTTAAACTGGCCATACGATAAAGAATATAACTTAACTTGCTGACATCTCGAAAAATACCGAGAGTGAATGAGTGTCCTCTAGAAGATGGACTACAGCTAGTAGCCTTGTTTTTAACAGAGGACCCCCCCTTATCTGATAGTATCTCTTTCTGGATCCAAAGCACCCACAAAACCCACAATACTTCCAAAAAAAAAAAAAAGAGAAGAAAAGTCCTTCACAACAAAGTAACTTCTCTTTCTCCTATCACAGTGTGCAAAAAGTGCCTCCTTAGCAATATCCCTTTTAATCAAGCCAAGCCACAATAGGAGACAGCAGGAAGCGTGTGTAAATAATGCATTAATAACCATCCCATCCACACTCCCGGAGGCAGCGCCAGCACGTAGGGAGTTTAAATATCTCTAAGGGATACCTTCATCTGAAAAGTGCTCAGCTCTCTGTTCAGAGCCTCTGCTGGAAAGAAAGGGGAAAAAAAAAACCTCAAACTAATTGTGAGGAGTTCAATGGCAGTTCAACGTGGAGTGCACTTTCCAAGGCCTCAGCAGAGAGTGGCGGAGGCTGGCTGATCATGTCCGCATCGC
The DNA here is from genome assembly GCA_030068375.1 of Ostorhinchus rueppellii. NCBI lineage: Eukaryota > Metazoa > Chordata > Actinopteri > Kurtiformes > Apogonidae > Ostorhinchus > Ostorhinchus rueppellii. The sequence continues at coordinate 16,460,307 of JAQQZY010000013.1, read as the reverse complement.
CCTCATTGACGGCTGCTTTAGAGGGTTATAACCTTTTATGATGAGCTATTGACAATGGTTTTCCAACTTGTTTCCCCCCTCTTGTTACTGACATTAACAGGAAACACCCTGTTTTTGAAGATACTTCTCTTTATATAGCTGCGTAATGTAGCTTACTTTACATGCAGAGACTGAAGACAGTAAAGTCAGCATAACCTTGCGAGGTTCTTCATTATAACCCGAGGATCAATTTAAATTCCATGACACATTGAAAACATGACTGGAATTCTTTATAACAAGTCAAACTCCAACAAGAAATAAGCAGTGTACCTCATGTTTTGGTTGAGTTTTTTTGACCTCGTTCATACTTATTTTTGACCTGCTTTTCATAATCCACAAACATGTTTTTACTTGGAAAAAAAAAAGTTCATTTGTTATTAGCCTTTGTTGGAATGAAAGACCAATCACAGTTTGGTCTTTCAGCCACTGTGATCTCGATGGTTGGAGAATCGGCTTGTGACCGATCAGTTTGATTCCCTGGATTGCCCTTGAGCAAGGCACTTAACCCCCTAATTGCTCCTTGGGCTCCTGATATGGCAAGACCACTGCTCTGAGTATACAGTGTGTGATGCATACGTGTTGGGCTGTGCAGTTAATCGAATTTTGATCACGATCTCGATTTTGTTGTCAAACGATCTCAAAATTCACATAATCGAGTTGAAACAATTTTATTTTCCAATTTTCTTTACACAATTTGTGAGAGACGTGCATGCGCAATATATTCCATTCCATTGCAAAACAGCTGTAAAATACATATTTGTAGCCAAAATGTATTTTTAATTTGAATGTTTTGCATAAAGAATCAATAACAGTATTTTTCGAGAGAGAGAAATGCTGAATAAATGCATTGTGAAACTCAAAGTTAATCGTTTGAATAATTGTGATTTCAATATTGACCAAAATAATCGTGATATTGATTTTTTTTCCATAATCGAGCAGCCCAACATACGTGCATGATTTAGTGATAGGTTAAAGGCACAGGACAAATTTCAGTGTGGAGCATGTTTTCGTGTGAACCTAAGGACAAAATAAAGATTCAGTGTTATGGAAAAACACCTTTCATGGCAGCTCACGGCTGTGTGCTAAGTACTAATTGCTAATTCTCAGTGCCGTGTATTTTAGGATGGATAAAATGGAGAGACTCAACTTCCTTATGAGAATAATAAAGTTATTGAACTTGAACCTGAAAACTGATGCTGCTTTTCTGAGCTTCTGGGTTTAGCTGAGCAATCAAAGCACATCCAGGTCACATCTGACAGAATTCAGTAATTGGTAATAACAGCTGTAATTCACGTATTTAACCTGTTAAACCCTGGGCTGTTTGTTTTTAGTAAGAATCCTTTCAAACAATGGATTAGCCGACAGCAGAAGCTTCATTCCTATATAATCAACATATAATTGAAAAATAGCAAAGGTAAAACAATATTCATAATTATCGCTTCATAGTGCAGTAATTTAGTTTTGCTCTTTACCTTGTTCAATAAGTTTTAACTGTACAAAAATAATACATGCTCTGTTGTTTGTGCTTAGTGCTAGCTTGACTGCTTACTGCAAAGTTTGCCTGTTGAATGAAATTATTTACAACATACACTGCTCTTGGACTAACTTGTTTTGGATATTTGACCATTTAAGGGCTTGTTATTTGGTTGTGTTTTTTTTTTAATTCAACAACTGGTTTTGTTGAGCTGTCCTTCTTCTGGTTTTTTTCTGTATATTATAGAATCTGCATATTGAGACAATCTGCTCTTGTTTATTGTTATGCTGTTAGCGACCTTTGCTTACAGTCATGCTTCCGTCATTTGGACCATGTAGTCCTTGTTGCTTGGACAAAACAAGTGGCGCAGTGGTATCCCTTTGGGCTCTAAGGCTATGCATAGTCATAGCCATTTGGGGAATTAAAATCACAGTGTGGTTCTGATTTATAAAACTTGTATTGCCTGAGCAGACCAAACTTACCCACAGCTCACCTGTATGTTTACATTGCATTAACGCTTAGCAATTATGCAAGTAAGCAACAGATGTATTACACCCTGAAGAAGTTAAATACTTTGTTTGTTTTTGTTTTTTTAACATATTCTTTACATATTCTTTATATTCTTGCTTTATTGATTTGTATTGCAATAAAAAAAGATATGCTAATTATCATTAATACACAGGAAAAGCAGATTTAATATATACAGCATGTAAGTGGCAGTAGTGGCATCTAATAAACCAACTACAGCAGAGCAGAGTGTCTGTGCAGACCATCAATTCATTCTACCATCAACAGGTAAATAAGTTTGCTTTCATTTCTAATTAGCATTATTTTTCTGACAAAACATGCACAGTTTCTAATGTCATTTAGCTGAACATACTGTAGTTCTATTTCGCATTATTTAAAATAAAGCTCAGGCAAATCTGCTTGGTTGGAGATTGATTATGCCTCCTTATTAAAATATTGTCATTCATGTACTGTGAGTAGAAGTAAGATGTAGACTCTCAATATGCAGAAACACCTGTTAGGGCCTGTGAAAATAATATGCAAAACAGGTCTGTAGAAAACGTATAAATTTTCAGTTAATTAACGTTTGACTGAATTCTTTATATTATCCACTTTGTGCATACTAAACACACCTGTTTGGTTTGTGTTTGGTGTGCTGGCCTTGCCTCACTCAAGAAGCCTTGATGAGAAGCTTCAATCAATGTGTTGAAACCTCAACCACTGCTACTCCTAATCCAATACTGTTTATGTCTGCTGCAGTCGATAGTCTGTAACCTTGGACACGGGCTCGGCTTTTGCCTCCACATCACCGCTGTCATCATGCAGAAAACCCTCCTCTAGCTCTTGATTTTGCCAGGTTTTCATGTTTTCACTTGAGCTGGAAGAGTTTTTAAAAACCTCGCTCGTCTCAGGTTCATGAGAATCTTTCAAAGCCAATCGGGCGACGGTGAAAACACACTGTCATCACGCTAAAAAAATGACGCTTTTGCTTGAAAGTTGCTGAAAAGTTGACGTTTTAGAAGAACAAGGTTTATACCCTAAAGCGGTGATATAGTATCCTGCTGTGGAAGCCTGGTGTGTGAATGAGAACATCTGGTCAGAGGAGGAGGGTGTGTGTGTGTGTTTGTGAACAGATGCGTGTTCATGTACACAATGACATGAACCCACTCAGTCCTTGCCAAATCTTTGGTGTATGAAACCCCCCATACAAGTCCCCCCAGCGGTCCCATTCAACACGGGGTGCAGCGGGCGCCTCGGCTTGCCACCAACAGAGACCCTCTGCCAGTGTTAAGCCCTTTTAATGACTGGATTTCCTCCCGGTTGCCAAGTTCCCGTGTAATTGCTTGATGGTCAGCCCGGTGCTGTGCCAGAGCCGGCGGGGGTTGTGAGGTGCAGGAGGGGGGGATGCTTGGCAGTCAGTTTGGTGTTGGCTCGGACAAGGGTGAGCAGAAATAGCTGCAGCGGAAGCTTTCGGAGTCGCCATTCGGACAGTCAAAGCCCAGGGTTTTCACACTGAGGGGGCTCGCAATGAAACAACGCCTTGTAGTCAGAGACAGAAGGGGATAATGGAGAGATTGTTTCTATTTGCTGAACCCAATAAGGATTGTGTTACCCCAAAGCATCATTTTACACACACACACACATCCAAATCCTTCCTCTTTTTCCTTTCGCTGTTACAGAGCGTCTTTTTTCCCTTCAAAATAATTATCATTGCTTTATTTTAATTACCAGACTTTCCTCTCTTCTGTACTAAAGTCTCAAAATAGAAAATGCACGACTGCAGAATAAAGGTAGTTCGATAAAACACCGCAAGAGAAGAGATTTTACATGAAGTTCAAGAGCCAACCGTAGGAAGAAAATTACACTGCTGGTCGATTTTTGAAGGGGTTTGTCAATCAATCAACTAACCAATCAGTCAATCAATCAACCTTTATTTATATTCAAGGGGTTGTTTGCAGGGGGTTGTGTGTCATTTGCAACGAAATCCACCAAGAGGCAAGACTGCAGAGAAAAAACTGCTAAACATCATAAACTTTTTGACCAGAAAACGTATTTTACTTAGTAAAATTTGGATAATACCAATGTAGAATAAAAGTAGTTGGATGAAATTAATTAAATAAGAAGGATGCTATAAATAGCATTATCAGAATACAAAGAAACCTACTTCAAAGTTGTTGTTTTTGTTTTTTACAGAGCTACATCTGAGATGAGCTGTGGGTTTTTAATGTTTTTCATCGATCCGGATGGCTAGATATTTTTTTATTGTTTGACCCACTTGATCAAAAGGCCTTACACAATCAAAATATGAAATCTTCCAGCTGTAAGTCTGTATAGAAACACCCTCTGTTCAAGTATTAAAGGGTCAAGTGAAGTGTCAAAATATTTACGACCATTTGTGTTACTGCTTGGTCATATAACCTTTGGATTTCCTGCTTTCAGAAAACCAACACCTACTCAGGTCCACTGTTAAGCAAAACTTCACATTTGTACCAGATTTGCAGACACAAATGCAAAAATGCAACATAGCTGGTACAAATAAGCTGTGAAAGTGCCATGGTTAGGGTCCGTTTACGTTTAACTAACCAAAGGACAACTTGGTTACAGTTAGGGTTTCTTATTATCCCTTATCGGAATCTTTTCCTAACCTTATCAAAGTTGTTTTTATACTTTTACCTAACCTTAACTATAATGGCATCACAACCTAAAAGTTTGATGTTTTTTTTTAATGCTGGACCTGGTGTTTCTTTGTCTGCTAATTTAAGTGAGAAAAGTAAGTGAGAATCAACTTGTCGTTTTAGGCATTCGGACATGTTGTGCTATGGGTTGTCAGTTGCCTTTGAGCTGCCAGAAATGGCCGCTTGCTGCCCTTTCTTTACATATCAAGTGACCTTAAACCCACCATGCTTAGCTGCCTTTTGTTTTAGCAATCTGTCTGAACACAAAGATATCCAGGAGACTGTAGTTTTTATAAAGAAAGAGGAAGAAAAAAACCCCAAAGATGTATGGTAATGCCCTGTCTGGCTGCACTGGCGCTGCTGCTATGGCAAACAAAACACTTTCTAAAAGACCCATCGAGGGAGAGAGGTAAGGAGATACATCAATCAATTAACAATTACCCCCGCTGCTAATCAGCTGTCCCCGGCCTGCGCCGGTTGGCCCTTTTGTAATCCTGTTGGCAGCATCAATTAAATTCTTAAGGTTAGTCTATTGAATTTCCCAGATAGTGGAAGATGGGGGTGGGGGAGTTAGAGAGGAAGGACAAACTGTAGCCCAAACCTTCACCTCCTTCTCTTTTATACTCCCCCTTCTTTTCTTCTTATACAGTATGGCAGCAGACAGAGGGGAATTTAAAATAGAGCAGAATTATATAGAATCAGCGCACAGGAAAAGACTACAAGAACTGGAAATAAGATCGAACAGGACAGGAAAGGCTAATAGTGTGTGATAGAGCAGGGCAGGAGAGGCTGGTAGAGTACAATAAAACATAATACAACAAGACAGAGCAGCAGGACGCTAGAAAGGAACAGGTGAATCCTCCAATATAAAAGCACACTGGGTTGCAAAAGTCAACAGGGTTGACAGTGTTGTAAGGGGAAGAAGGTGTGATTTTATAACCTGGAGTGTTGGTGTAAAGTGACACCATGCAGTGGTGTGTGTGCTTGTCCATTTGTAAAGTGTACAGTACACCTATGTACAGTAAATCTAGATTCCTGTTTACCAGGAACCTTTCTGTATTGCATTGTTATGAATTAGGCGCATAGCCTGTGTGGGCTGTAGAAATATGAAAAGGAAAGCCTCAGAGGAAACCTACAGCGGCTACATTTTTGTTTTACATTTCCCTGAAACAGTTTCTCATCAAACATGCTTTTCCAGTCAGGTTTGATCATTTCATTGATGCCTTTGGAACTAGAAGGAAAGAGCTGGTATCTACCGAGGCTAATGGAAAGTAAATGTGAAAGACAATTCCAGTATGTATCCCATTTTATGGATCTACTAACGGAACGTACAAGCTGCTGCTGAAGGATTCAGTTTTCCTCCTACAGTCTGCCATATATTGATTTGTGCACATGGACATTACTTAATGTCCTTGATACAACATGCTCCTCAAAATAGTGTGGGGTCTTCCTTTTTTCTTTTTAGTACTACAGCAATCATTAATTTAGCCTTTGGCTTATGACGGGCGTTTATTTTGGTTTCTTCCTGATGCGAAAAAAAGAAAAATATGGCCAAACCCAGATGTATCATCACTTAAGCTCAGATGGAGTTGGTCACTCAAGCTTTTATTTGATCACATTTAGATTAGTCACGACATTTTCTGTTCAGCAAAACCTGCAAACTGTATTGCAAAGAAGGTTCAAGGAGATAGCGAGGTACCACCAGGTTCAACCTTTATTTTGGTGTTATGACAGTGGTTCACTCGTGCTTCACACTTGACATGCTTCAGAGTAGGTTGTATTTGAGATAGGTATGTGTGAAGTGTGTAAAAGCACTACCTATTCTCCAAGAACTTGTCAGGGACCACAGAGTTCTTGAAACAGGTATTTTCTTCTCCCATTTTTTAAGGAAAATCTGTCCATGTAGCCTTCCTTTCACAAAAGATCTCTTTTCACATAGCAATGCAAAAATGTTTCCAAATCGGTCCAAATGTTCAGACGAACCGGTTTGGGTTGTTGAAACGTATTCTTTACTTGATGTGGATTTGTCCGTAACTCCATTCCAGTCCGGCTCCCAAAGGTATCCATACTGACCTCCATCTGTTGTCAGTCACGCACTGATTTACACACCTGGATTTGATGTTTCAGGTGCAGCTTCATTATAGGAAGGAGTAACAGACATGAGTAAAATGGGTTGTGACACCATGGTTTTCCAATCTCCATTTTCCCTGAACACACAGATCCACGCGAATCTGTTTCTTTGGAAAGAATTTTTTTTAAAAATATCTTTTTCCACGATTTAAAACTGCTTATATATGGAGGATGAAGAGGCCCAAACGTGTAGAAAAATGTCTGTTTTGCAAAATCCTCGCATTAGTGTGGATGGAACATAAATTATTTAGCACTGCTTTAGGATTATGTCGGTGGAAAAAAGAAATACTCACTGTTTGACCTCGTAAGATGTAACTGCAAGCTTATTTATGAGAGTGAATTCTACATCTATTTTGTTCTTTACTTGCTCCCATGACCGTTTAACACTGACATCGCTGCAGCTGAAAGAATAAGGTTAAAATTGTCGTGCATGTCATTAGAACATGATTCAACAGAATTAATTAACCCACACAAACATTGAACAGTTTGTTGCCAGCTTTCCCTCTTGGCTTGAGCAGCTGCAGCTTTTAGCCTGTGCTCTATTGTTAAATCCCCACATTTGTTTGGGATTACAGTTGGTTCTCCTTGTGAGAATTCTAACTCTAGACCCGTCTGTGTCTGCAGTGGTCATCGGCTTCAAAGTCTGTCTCTTTAGTGTTAATGTACCCATAACGAGAGTGATTAAACCTGAGCCTTGACTCAAGGGTTGAAACTTCGAGGTATTCTTAACCCCTGCTCTTCTTTAGTGCTGTACGTCTGATAGATAAACTTAATCTTTTATGTCACTGGATGTTCTAAAGCTTTGATTTTTAAGGTTAAGATTGGGTTTGAGCTTACAGCTATAGTTGTTAAAGTAAGTAACGGGGTCTCGATATTGCGTTACGTCATTGTGGATCTTCACAAACAGGCGGGCACTAATGTACACATGTTTCCTTGGGCAAAGTCAGCAACCTGCAGGGAGGAAGCCATACATGGAGAAACAAAAGGTGGAGGAGGTCCTTTGATCTATCCATAATGACCTGTAGGGAAACCAGGAATCACATCATTATGTTAAAACAATCCCCTATCCATACACATTTGCTGACCATACTAATTACCCATCACCCAATCAATACATTATTTAATCTCCTTCCCAGTAACACAAAGCTCTGTAGACGAACCAAACAAGTCCTTTTTTTTTTTTTTGTTTCGCCCCCTCCCCTCGCTGCTCTTTTATTGCATGCTGTTTATTGCCCGCTTCCTCAAAAAGCCATTTGTAATTGAAACCGGGATGCGTGTGAACCTGATAGGAGCGGCATCGCAGCCTGCTGGAGGATGAGAGCGGAGAATGCTGACGGAGCTCCTATTTCTTGGAGTGAAACTGGAACTGGGTTGACCCCGAGCCGCCTCTGACACCTCACTGAACCGCTGCCGCTGCATACCATCGATTCGGATGCTGAAGTTGTCATCGAGTGAGATGTGACAAAGGAAATGAAAACTCCACAATTGCATATCCAGCATTTGGGGAAGCAACACAGTATTAACAAAATGTAAAACTATTGATGGAAGATAAATACATCGGAGAAACCTGCGACTTTGACTTAAATGTTTTAGTTCCACTTTTTCAGTTAAACCCTGAAAGACCCTAAAGTATGTACTGATCTACTGTAAAATGTTTACCGCTAATTGCTAATCCTATCAATACATGTAAATAATTCAGGTAAAATGCAGTTTGTCAGGTTTTCAGCAGCATCAGATGTCTTTCTCGGGTGCATCCATAACCTCTGTAGTGACCGTGGAAACAGTCATCTTCTCATCTTCTTCACCAGTAAAACCCATGTAGTTTGATGAATGACAGTCATTGGAGACACTTGTTTTTATGTAGGATTAATGATATATTTTGTTAAAAAAAAGTCATGTTTTCTTCAGTTTTCTCTGTTTTGATATAGCAATGATTGTATTTACTCTGTTCTTATATTAACACCTACATAATGAGTAAATTAATTATAGGAAAATGCCAGATTTTTCACTGAAAAGGTGCAAAATGCAGAGTATAATGGTGATAAAGGTAGAGTTATATTCATTTGATGTCACCACATTAAATATTTGTGGGTCTGAATTGGTTGAATTGCAGTTACATTCTCCAAATTATATGAAAACCATACGAACGCCACAGGTGGGATCGACAAATCTGCTTATTGGATTGCTAGAAGGATGGTATTTTGAAGACCAGTAAACAAGTAACATGAATTTGACCATTTTGCAGATATTCAGTGCAGCAGTAGTATTAGTGCCAGTGATTTCTTTTTATTACCCACTTTTTTCATGGGACCCTCAGGTAGTTTTAGGCTTACAACATGAGAAATTGAAGTCCAAATGCAGGTTTTGGACTTGTATTTTATGTGGTCAAACTAAAACAACAGTTTAAACATTAATCCAAAGTGACATGAACCCTGAAATGGTTTGCATTGAGCTGATTGAAGGTAGAGGTTTAAATGCACACCACGTCATTTCTTCCTTCTTGTATTAAATGCACGTGTCATTCTTGTTCAGTGTTTTTGTCGTCCCGCCTTGTTCTTTTTACTCGTCAGTTCGTTTCTGCACCTTTCACATCGTTTTCATCTTGTTTCGTCTTTTTAGGTCATTTTTACCTCGGGGTTCGTACATCAGTTTCATATGGTTGCTATTTTATGTGCATTTCCTGTTGTTGTGCTTTGTTCATTTCGGCCTGAGGAATCTCCTTTGCTTTTCACATGACTTCTTCGTCAGCTTTCATAGAAAATATTCAAACCACAACCTTCTATTTTGATTAGGAACATTGATTTGCATAATATACCATTATGTTTTACTTCTACAATTGGCAAAGCAACAGAAAGACAGCTCTGAAACATTTCGTTCTTTGAATAGGACCACTTCCTGGACATTTATCATGACCCTGCGCTTCAGAAAATTCCATTACAGGTGTATGTACGATGTCCATGAAAATGTGATACACTGACCAAGCTTGAGTATGTATGCAAGTAGACAGCTTACATGGTTTTGCCAGAAGTCATTTTCATAGACAATGTAGGGAATTAAAGCTTTCATTTCAATCAAATGAAATGAAACAAAACCAAATGAAAAGGTGACTAGATGAAATGGATCATGACACAGAATTCAGTAATGACAGAATTTCAAAGACAAGAGTTCTGCTCCTTCCTCTACTTTCAGCACCTGTTACGCAGAGTGTTTGTTCGTTTTGATATTTCATTACATCACCAGAATTTTTTTTTCCACATTGGAGAGAAACTTGACTTTTATTCCTACAATTCTCAAATCAGATGATCTCGCTTTACAGCAACATGGAGATGAACTCACATTCCAACAAACCTCAAGCCAAACTCCAAAAAAGCTACTTATAGCCTTGTAAATAGAGACCATGCATGATTCCCTCTTATCCAGTGTGTGCAAAAAGTATATTTTGATATTTCGTCTTCAGATATAAATCCTCTATTTTGTGTTATGAGTGTCAACATGTTCCCGACTCAACTGTCCAGTTTAAGAGGTCCAGAGGAAAATCCACTTATAGAAATTGGCTCTTAAATCCTCCTGAATTTAGTCTTTTTTACATGAAATAATTGTCTTGGAAACAGCATAATGCAACAGTTTTTCAGATACATTTAAAATAATACATTGCTGGATTTCAATAGGATATTTATGCATACTGTGTAAGCACACAGAATACTATTAAATCATAGTGTTATACTGTAGAATGGGTGATTTATGGTCTGCCATGTTGCATTCCTTGTCTTTATAGTTGCCAAGAGTGGACTTGCGGTCTTCTGCTTGTTTTTTTTCTGTTCAGTAGTCGCTATGATTGTGTTGAGATAGAGGGCCCATAGTAGATAAAACAAATATTAGTTGTCTTTTGGTGTTTTTGCGGCCACCTTTGAGGAGGATGAGTGAGATATTCAGTTGGTTTCACTTCACTGAAACTTTAAATGGTTGCTGTGCTTTGTGTATGTAAGATGTTTGAGAGAGTAGACACAGTTTAGTTGCTCTAAATGTACACTAATCTGGATGAAAAGCAGCATGACAATTGAAAAAACTACAGGTTACAGGTCAGTCAGTTGGAAGAACAAAAGGCCACAGAGCTGAGTGTGTCGGCATGCAGACATGTTGGCTGTACTGTAAGCTAGCGCAATAACAAAACAAAAGCAGAGGGTGCGTGTTCCTTCTGCAACATCTCCCCATCACGCAGCCTCCATCAGAGCGTCTGGCTGCGCGTCGGAGCGTGAACGGGCAGATTTTCCGGTAGCACAAGCCTGAGATGGGCTCCCGTGTCTCGGTGAGCTCGTTTTGCCGGGCCTCCCGCCGAGTCCCCCTACCGCCGCTGCACAGAGACGAGACTCGGCAGCCCCAGGACACAGTCGCCACGGGGGGAAGAGGGGATAGAACGCAGGGATATACGGTGGCGGGGGGAGAAAACAGAGGGAGGGAAGGAAGAGAGATGGAGGGGAAAAAAAGGGGAGAGAGCAAAAAGATGCATGAAGGGTAGGGGAGATAATGAGAGGTAGGGAAGATGAAGGGACAGAGATGAGAAAGAAGCGAGGGGAGGGGAGGCAGAAAGAGGTAAACAGAAAGCAAGTCGACAAACACAGAGAGAGGCAGAGGGGGGGAAGAAAGGGAAGGAGAGAATGATTGCTCGCGGCTCATTTCTCCACACATGAGCCCATCTGTACAGCGCCCAGGGTGGGACGGCACCACTGCTCTGTCTGAAATGACTGAGCGAGCCAAAGACACCCCAGCACCACAGGAAGCCAAATGCAATCCCATGAATCCTGGGCTCGCCTATTATTCTGCAGAAAGCCCTTTTAAAGTGCCATTTTTTTCTTGCTGATGGTGTCTTGTTGATTTACTTTCTTTTCCATCATGACTTAAGTTGACCGTAATGTGTTTGAAAGAGAGTCACAGTTGAATATCATGTTTTCAAATGTCTTGAC
>JAQQZY010000013.1:16435331-16448421 GCA_030068375.1 Ostorhinchus rueppellii | reverse complement strand
TGACTCACATGTGATATATATATATATATATATATATATATATATATATATATATACACATACATACATACATACAAACACACACACATGTGTATATATATGAAAAAAAAATGTGGGTGTGGGTTGGGTTGCGGTACTCAGCTGTGTGGGTACAGGCGGATGTGGGTTTGGAAAAGCGGCCTGGTGCAGGACTGCATGCAGGTGCTTTCCACCATGTTTTCAGAGGCCAAACATTGCAAACTGCACATGCGTACCTGGAGTGCTGTTGCTTCTTTAGGAAATGACAGTATCACTCTGAGTTTTTCAAAGTGCAGCAATTAAACACGGTTTTAATGATAATTAGAATTTGAAAAGGTAATATGGACCGTTGGGAATTTTACTGCAGTTTATCATTACAGTGGTAATCGTTACACCCCTAATATATACATACATATATCTGTCTGTCTTTATTAAAAGCATATACTGACCCAGAGTACAGGTCGACCGATTTGGGTTTTTCTAAAGCCGATACCGATATTTAGAGGTCAGAGTCAGCCGACGGCCAATATGAGCTGCTGATTTTTTTGGGCCAATTATAGGGCCAAATAACATAACATAAATGACATAATATATCGTATAAATATTACGTATGATATAAAAATGACTGTGGGGGCCTACTCATCATAACAATAAGAATGAACAAATTAATGACTTAAACGTACTGTATTAAAATGAATAATTAATAGACTAACAGAGTGCAAGAAGACTTCCATGATGTGACAACTTCAGATAGTTACTTCAAAACCGCAAAGCACATGTTGAGGTGATACAGTTTCACTGTGGAACTTCCCTGCCTTGGACTTTCACGTTTCCGTTTCAACAATACAAAACTCCGTCTCCCAGCATGCTGTGCAGGAAACCGGAAATAGGAACTGTAGAGCGTCTGTGTGATCTGTCTCTGGTTCACAATCAAACCAAACATGTATACATCATGAAAACGAATGGGTGAAAACGCTCACAGGTTAGTTTTGTGTCCTGTTTTTGTTCACTTTTCACTTAGATTGTCCGTTACTATAGTTTAGATCGGAACATAGCGGTCACCAGCATTGAGGGGGCTTGCATAGTTGATGCACTCCCAACGCACCCGTGGCCACAAGACTACGCGTAGCAATGTTTCATTTCGAGAGGAATTCTACATCTCAATGCAGTTGAAATGCTATTCGTTTTTCCTTTCGCTGAAGCAACACATCACAGATTACAACTTATCATGAGAGCAAATATTCGACTTTTGGACATTGAAATGTAAGAATCGAAGCCTTACCTGTAGGCTATCTCTGCTGACTCCTGAAACGTCATGCCACGTTCTAAGTAGCTGTCCGCAGATGTGCCTGACTTTAAATCGGAGCAACCAAATAAGAAAATCGGCCGATTGATTGAAAAATGGCAAATATTGGCCGATTAAATCGGCCAGCCGATAGATTGGTCGACCTCTATCCCAGAACCTTGAAGAAAATGTTTCCATTGAATGTTTCTTCAAACCACAGATTATTATTCCACTAATATTCCTAATATTCCAAAATATTTTCCACCAGGTCACCAGTGACCTGTCTTAGGGTTATATCTGAGATTAACTGATTTGGTTTAGATTGTGTTACAGTGACATGTTACATATAGAAACTATAAGATATTCCATGTCAAATGAAGCCTTATTTCATGCACATTGGGGTTCTGCTTTTAACCCTAAACCTAATCCTGAAAATAGTGGATGTTAGGTTTAAGTACTGACAGCATATAGTTAGATTTATGGAAAGACAGACCAGAAAAGATATTGTGTATTATCAGGATATGAACCAGGTTTATTATATCAAGTGGAAAAAGGACTAAAACCGGAATGGACAGTGAACCAAATATTTTTACCACAAAATCAAATCAAATCACACACACACAAACTACTCAAAAATAACAGTTAACTATACAGCACAAACTAAAAAGATAAAATCAGCTCAATTTCTCCCCAATACTGTGTAAGAATGAGGTTTTGCACAATATGAAACTTTTAATAAACAATTTTGTTAATTATGTCATTTTTTCATCCTGCTTTTTTCAGCTTTTTCCTCATATTACCTGAAAAACTCATGTAAAAATATTCATTTCTGCAAATGAAGGCAGAATCCAAAGTATTTATGTATGTGTAAAACACAAAAACCACTGTGAAAGACCAGGAAAAATACACATTCATGCAAATTTTTAACTATAATACATCTAAGCTTCTTATGGTTTGGTTTAAAAAGTGGTAATATGTAAAGTTGCTGAAAGATACCAGCTATTGGTTTAAAAGGAAAAGTCTTTTAAGATATGATAGAATTGATCTAAATATAATACATTGACAGAGGTTATGATGCAAACTCCAAAAACCTTTTGCAATGTGGGTATTATTTTGACCCATGGTCCTTTCGTATGTACTTGCATGAGAAAACTAAATCGAATGAAATAACAGCACACTGAGTATAACTGTATCACTCTTTCAGTTGTGAAGTCTGCACTACTTGGAATTATTCTACTGAGAAAAGCTTTTATTCTCAACTGTAAAATAGTAAGTGGATGTGGAATCGCTTTTGCCATAATTTCAGATTAGATCATTTTTAACTGCTGGGAGTGTCACACCAACCCTGTTGCTATGGATGGAGATAAGATGATAATAGTTGGTCTGACATGGTTTCATATTGAGGTGATAATCAATACAGATTTTTGTCAGCTAAAACAGAAATAACACTTTTATCATTGCAACTGAGAAGATTTAAGTGTAATGCTTTACCTCTTGAGTTAAAGTGCTAATTGTGTTCTGACTGCAGAGGGTTTTAATTGTCAGCTCTAGTCTGGTTTATTTATTCTTTCTGTCCTGGGTTTATGGCATAGTTTTGCCCTGAGTGAAAGTTGATAACATTTATCAACAGTCAATCAATATGGAGGGATTTGAACACTTTTTTTTTTTTTACCCATATCCGGGGTCCGATGTACTGCCATCAATCCAAACCATATGTGTTTAGAGGAATGGTAGAAAAAAATGGAGTGGATTATTTGCTGTGAAATAACAACAAAGATTATGTATCTGTGGTTTTGTGGAAACATACAATGGCTACATTTTTTTTTTGCAGCGGCTGGGTTGTGTATATATAAAGACAGACAGAGAAAGAGAGAGAGGGAGATGCAGAGAAATGTTCTTCGACTTGGTTCCATCAACATACCAGCACCACAGGGGTAAAAAAGGAGAAATTGACTGGCAGAGAGCAAGAAATGGTGTTTGCAGTGAGCATCTTGTGGTATTGTAATATTTACTGTTAGCACCTCAGGCTACATGATACGCTCCACTGTCACCATCAAACAAGCAGCTCTCTGAAGGAGGGAGCACATCTGTTGTCACCCCTCCAACCCCCTCCCTCCCTCTCCTCCCATCTCTGGAGTGCGAGGAAAAAAAAATAGAGTAAGAAGACAGAAAAGGCCCTGGAGTTACAAAATCCACAACTTTGTGACCCTCTTTTCTCCTTATACATACACACGACACACCCTTCCTCTTCCTCTGACCACGGCTTAGGATGCAGCCGATTCAAATTGATCATCCCGCCGACCAATAATTCATTGTGATGGAGCAGACGTGGTGTGTGCATGGTGAGCGCTGACCGCGCCATCGCACCTGCATACTAAGCAGCCCCTCTGTCCAATGGCGTGGTGGTGATCGCGGTCAGCTGACCCCCGCTGTTTATCCTCTGACAAATGGCAGGTCAAGCCGGGTGGCGCTCACCGCCACATCCCTCAGCGCTGTGTCACGCCATGCTCCCGACCGCTCATCAAACCCCACCCCACTCCACCTCAAACCCCACTCTACCACCCCTTAAACCCCTCTGCAATCACCGACCCCCACCGCGACACCCTCCCCACCCTCCGCTCCCAGCATTTGCCCCCCATGCATCCATTATTCTCCACGCTCGCTGCACCGTCAGCACAGTCATGATTGCTGACTTCTCCTTCCACTGCCAGCCTCCACTTTGAACACAATTAACTTAGTAATTGCATTTGTTTTAGGAGTATGGGAGTGATTATCAAAGCCACCTATGATCCTCCAAGCATACACACTCGCTTGCCTTGTCTGTCTGTTGATGGGCGCTTGTGCAGGCGAGACCACCGGGGGGTACACAGATAGGGCTGGGAGCACTTCAAAGCAAAGCTCGCTTCCTTGCTCAACCTCATATACCTTATTAGAATCCCCTGATTGCCAAGTCCCTCGGTTGCTTTTGTTTATCTGTTTGTTTCTTGGGCGGCCAAGCCATCGAGGGTTCTTTTTTTTTTTTTATTTTTTATTTTATTCCAGGGGGGTCATTTTCAGCACAGCTGCCACTAACAATGCAAAGTACAGGGAGAGATTGAGTGGTGGAAATACTATTCACCGTCACAGCCACAAGCAAGTTTTGATTTGAATTTGAAGAAGAGCCTGATGTGAAAATGTGTGTTGAAGGTGAAGGGTTTTGCTTTTATGTTGGTTTTTTTGTCGCAATCAAAGCCAACTTGAAGTTAAAGTTTGGGTAGCGGATCACTTAGATAATGGTCTGAATCATTTTCCTGTGTTTAAGATTTGGGGCTGTATGAAAATAGTGGTACACTTTAGAACTGAGATGTTTTGTGACAGTGATTGTTTTTTTTCCAACTTCAGTCATTTGATTGAACTTCCTTTCCACAGATTTTAAATTGGTGTGTTCTTTGTTCTCTATACCACAACCGTTTTCCTAAAATTTAGCTCTGTCTAGGATATACCATCATAGTTTCTTTATCACAATATACTGCAGTATATTGACTTGGGGTCTCTGTATCATGATAGCCCAACATGTGTCATTAACAGTAGAGACATATCACTTCAATATTCAAGATGGTAACTGTCAATCATGTTTATAGATATCAGGAGTGTCATAAAGTTATCTATATATGGGATTATATGTTTTGGGATAATTCAGCAATTCATGCTTTTCTGTTTATCCAACCATTTTTAATGGATTCAATTTATGTAGCGCTTTTCTATTTACCCATTTTCAAAGTGCACACATTGGATCTATTATTTTTTCAGTCACACACTCATACACTGGTGGTGGTAAGCTGCATGTGTAGCCACCACCCTTTTTAATGACTGGAACTTTACTTGTGGTGTCATGTCGCAATGAAATAACACCGTATTGTGATACATATATCATGAATAGGGTACCATCTTATCCTTTTTAAGGTGGTCTTTTCCCGCAAGCTTAGTGAAATCACAAGTTTCTGTTTTAAAAATGACATATTGTCTTGCTTACCTTATATTTACTTTATATCAGTATATCTCAATACATTCAATCATAACACCTGTATCATGATGTACATTGTTTTCCTGGATTGCTGTCAATACAACGCCCTTGTGGAAATACGTCCAAATGTGCTTTTTTGACCTCCAGAATCCAGATGTTAATTACTGTTCTAGTTGTAGCCCAGAAAGAAAATAAAACATAAGTCATGAGTCTTACTGTAAAAAGAAACAGTGTTCACGTATCTCTAAAAAACACAATAAAATTACATGTTTATGTATAGATTTTGGTACAAGAATGGGTGTTTCTCAACAGGTCGATCAAGTTGTTTTTCCCCAAACAAAATACTCCATATTGCTGGAACCATTGAGACTACTGTACCTTTAACCAGTTCAATAAAAAAAAAAAAAACATCCTAAATACCCCATCATAGTCTTTGACATCATATCCCCTTGCTTCAGTAATCTACCCCCAGCATAGTTAAAAAGTTCCACTATTGAGGCATGAACATCCGTTTACATTAGTGTACAGCATCCCTGCATTGTGAGTCCAACTTCTTGCGTGCGTTATTACACTACACACAAAATACTCTATTCTGGCTGCATTTTGTGGATCCTTCTTACGACATTGACTTTGAATAAAAGGCCAGTATTGCAGCCCTTTTTTAATTGAAATGCAAACTACATCAACGGCCAGGCAGCGGAATTGGCAATACTCTCCTGGCGGCGTGATAAAGGCTTTTTTGCTGTTTCTGTGGCTATCGACTTGGTCATGTGTGTAATTGCCTAAAGCGTTTCTGAAGCCTCCGATGCACCAATGTAAATATTAAAGAGAGCGCTCAGCTTAATAAAATGCTGTTCAAACAATATGGGCCCCAAGTTATCTCCGCCTGTCCGTTTTTCAGCGGAGCCCGGGAGTCGAGGGGTTCTGCGCCGGAGACGGGGGGTCAGTATCAAGATGAGACCTGCTCCTTCATAAGTGACAGCGAAAACGAAGGGGGAGCGAGGCGACAAGCGATTAAAATGAATCCACAAAAGAGTGAATAGGGCTGAGGTAAGAAAAAAGGAAGTGGAAATGGGAGATATTAGAGCAACCAAAGAATGTAGTGCAAAAAGGAAAAAAAAAAAAGAAGAACGACGAGACAGCAGCGCAAGGAAGGAAGTAAGGGGGCGGGCGGCGGCTGATGGATCAGACAGATTCTCTAATGGTATTGATCTGGACCAAGGCCATGGTGGAGATGAAGGCCTCCCCATTCAGACACCCCGCTGTCACCTTGACCTTGGGCCAATCCCTGACCTCTGACCTTCTGACCCCTCCAGGCTTGGCCTTCACCTCCCCTGCCGGTCCCAATCACCGCCGCGCCACCTTTACCAAATGAGAATTGACTTTAGTTGGGTGGAAAGGTAGGTTAAAGTGCGTCAATAATGTTTCAAAAGAACAATTTCTCCGGCCGATTTTGCACGGCCGGCGTTTCGACGTTTGCTCGCCGTGTGGATGTGGCATGAGCATGTCCTGAGAGGCAGCTGAAGGGAGTTGCGAGGCCACTAACTGCCTTTAGCTATTGATCTGTCGGTTAAATTGCATGCACACAAAGCTAGCGGAGAGGGAGCGCCGAGAGTCTAGGACGCTGCACTCTCAGCTCACGATAGCCACCATCTAATGGTAATTGCTTTCGATCTCTCCCCACAGACATACGATTTACGGCAGCGCTTCTCCTGAATAGGTGACACCAAATATTTAGTGTGTATGCGCGTGTGGGCAAGGGAGGGAAAAATGTATTACAGTTTGTTCTGGTGGGGGAAACTGAGGAACTGTACCAAGGAGGATGAGAGGAAGAAAAAGAAGAGTTCATTGACAACGGGAAGGAAGGAGGGGGAGAAAGAACAACGGTTGTAAAAACATGATAGTTGATCATCTCTAAAAGGGACACTTGGCTTTCTCTTCACCCTGCACTTCATCACTGTGTCGCTGCTGAATGGTGTTTAGGGAGCAGAGGGAGGGGCGGGCGATGCTTTTCTCGCAGCCCCCAGGTGATTACCCTGAATGGATTACAGCGGGAAACGGCTGTCCTTCTTTCAAACTGCCAGGTGGCGTCCATTTTTCTCCTGGCCTCATTGTTCGGCTCTGTGTACAGGACAGATTTAGACGGCCCAATAAAGTCTCATCTTTAGACCAGACAGCTTGATGCAGCACCTTCAGATCTCAATGGGGATACAGTAGATCAACTGCATCGCTGTTAACTTTGCGAAAACAAAGCCTGGCATGATGTGCAGCACTCGCACGTGCTCGAAAATCCCCTTTAAGCCGCTAAAAACTGACCTGCTGGACATTTTCCAAACTAATCAATCTTGTGCCCATTCGTTCATCCCTCAACTTTTTCCCCCCTCCTTTTTCCTCATCTCTTTCCCTTGTTAAAAACAACAGCCGAGTTCATTAGCTGGTATTTGCATCAGTCCATTCCCTACGGAGCAGAGAGCTGTTTGTATCCCTTGTAGCCTGATACCTGCCAATGCTAATCCTGTTTACAGTAGCACTAAAACACAACTTAGTGGGCCATCCATCCCAAACATCCTTTCCACCTGTCAATAAGCTTAACACGTCTACCAAATTTATGTCAGAGTCGTCGTGCAGGATTATGGACATCGTTTGTACCACTTATCCGACTGTTTGCTGGCTGTTGGCGAACAAATCACTGTTTACACTTTCAAACCTCTGTTTTTTTCTAATTACTTGAAAACGTGAGGTAGAGTTTTTACATTTTGTACAGCGTCGTCCAACCTCCCTAACCCTCAGAATCCGGGACGTATTTACTTTACAGCCCTTAAAACTTTTCTCAACTGACTTTTAAAGGCAAAACATGTAATACATCTTAATTTTTTCGAATTCGAACCATCCAGGTGTTGCAACGTTGTCTTTATATTAACTTTGGCAAAAATCGAGTGGATTTCTACAACCTGTTTTAATTCTTGCTTAATTTATTCCATCTATAACTAGATGCGTCATGACATTGGCACATTTTAGGTCAAGACTTCCAATGAACAGTTCTCAGAGTACGACATAATTGATTGTCAGCGGCAGCTTGTAGTAAAAACTGAAAATATGTCCAAACTTCGAGCTGATTACATAAAATATTCAGTTGTTGGTTGTATTAATGAACACAAGTGGCTGAACGGGACAGAGCAGCATGACCAACAACCTGGAGGGGGTGGGGCATGAAGGGGCTAATTTGCATTTGAAGGGACAGCGCTCAAAATAACCTTTCTGGTGTTATTATTCAGAAATAGGGTTGAAGATGGACCTGTGGAGTTGAATTAATGAAGAATTCAGTCACAAACATAGGATTTACACTTTATATTGACCACAGGAAAATGTTTGAAAATGCAGAATTCTATGTATAAAAGAAAACTATCACACCTTTAAAGCCTAATAATTACTAGGCCTGTGTTATACTGTACATTGTGTTGAGTTGCACTTATATCAAATGTTTGCAGTAGTGTTTGAAATTTTATCCCATGCAACAAACTGTCCCATTGATTATCGTGTTCCCTTCACAGAGAAACACAGCACCACATTAAAAACCACATTAGCTAATGTTACTTGTTGCTTTTTCCCTTGAATAACATGCCATAATATGAATTTACATGTGAATGCAAATCCAATTTTTTTTACTCGAGACTTAATTATTGCCCCATTAGTGAGCATGATTTCTGCCTGAGTTGCACCAGAATTTCAGAATACAGGCTAAAATAGCAACTCTTTGCAGGCAAGGCTGTGCACATGATTGGATTTTACAGTATATAATACAGCTCTGTTGCTTCATGTTAATTACATAGACCACAGTTTTATGGTTAAGCATAAGTGCACTTGCCAAACTTCCCAACTCCATTAATATTCATTGCAAATGGATAGCGTTATGGTATTTTATTAGACAACATTAACAGCATATAACCTTTAGACAGACAATAGCCACGTTTAATAGATGTTGTTGTTCTTAGGTATTGAAATTCAATACCAAAGAAGACATCTTTTCACACTTGGTTGTATTTGAGGAAAGTACACTGTCAAATTTATTTAGCTATAGAAAACTGCTGAAACAAGCTGTGTTGTCATTTATGGCATTGCATGATCATAAAAATAGGGAGTTATTGGCTGCATGGCTGGTATTGAAGAAATGGCAAAACCAAAGAGGCTGGGAAAATCTTAAACTATATGATACTATAATATAAAACCAGCAAGTGGCAATTGACAAGCTGAATATTTACCTTAACCTGTAATGTCTACAGATCTTTGATATGTTTCTGCTGACTGTGTCCTGGCCTTTCTTCAGCATTCAACTGTTAATAGATTACCACCCTTATTTAAGGGAACATCGACAATATTTTTTGTGAAGAACTTCAATTATTGGTCTTTTTTCCATCACCGTTTGATAAATCTAAAACCTGATTTTTGGCTTTAAATTGTAAAACTCCACATAAGTTGAATTTTTACCAGGAATAACAAATGAATGAGTTTGACAATTAGTCTTCTGGAAGTACTGAGCTTGTTATCATCCTTTTTAAGCTTGGATTTGTGGTTGCTTTGGAACAGCATTTCAAAACAGCTTCTTATTGGACCTAATTTAAATCCATGTATAGCGTACTTTGTTTCAGAATCACATTAAGGTGTTGCATGGCATGGATGCAGTCCTTGGTACAGTCGCTGGCCCGATATGTCCCACTCCTCCTAAGTGTTTGATTCAGCCTGAGCTGATGTTAAAATGGATTTCTGGAAGTTTTCCAGTGCTGTTTTGTTCTCGCCTTTTGTTATTGTTGCAGTATTGTGTATGATAGAGGGACCGCTGGGACTGTTTGTCACACTGATCCTCTTATACCGCCTCTATCCCTTTGTTTAAAGCAACAATTAAAACTGTTAAGCCACTGACTGTTGTATTTTTTCCCTCTAAGAGCATTTTTTTATCACTTCAAAGAGTTTAAGAGCCTTGATAAAAATACCATATTTTGAACAGCACTCATTTTTCTGTGAACAAATATTGTCACTTTATATTAAAGCAGAGGAAAAGGAGTGCTGTAGGTGGAAGGTGCAAGTGGAATTTTTGCCTTTTAGTTTAGTTTGAACTGCAGTAATGTCTCCCTTCATATACGCCACAAGAAAGCAACTCTTGAAAAACAACAAATAACTGGGAAAATGTTTTGTTTGCTTTTGTTTACAAGTTTCTATGTAATTTATGCACTTAGGACACTACTATTAAGGTTTCTCCAGTTACGATTCATAAAGGCTCCCACAGCTTGTGAGATTGTTCCAACTATCCAGTCAGTATCCAGTGATAATTCCATCATAATGAAGTCATTTTCATTTTTTGGAGTATCCTTGGCCTTGCTCCAGGTTCTTTCAGATGGCGACCAGATGTCGAGATGTATCTCTAAAGACTCCCAACACTTCAACATTTTATTATTTTATTTTTTTGGTGAGGGGAGGGGAGGGGGGGGGTTCTATCCGCGACATGTGAATCTGTCATTCACACATGAAGGCAGAAAAGCATGGAATCGGTTTTAAGCTTAAGCTGAGTGTAGTGTTTTTTTCTTCCTCTGCTGAAAAAAAAAAAAGACCCTTTAGACTTGAAAAATATTGATCGTCATCCATGAGTCCTTTGAGTGAGAGGGTCTGATTGTTGGCAAAACATTTAAACATGCAATATGGTCGTATCTGCCTCTCTCATTAAGCCACTGCACAAGGCTGAATTTAAAGTGATGACAAGTTAGTGGCGAGTGTAAACAGACAGGATTTACTTGCCAGCAGAGGCAAGTGTGTTAGTAAGAGGTCTAGGGAGCAAGAAATAGTCTTGAAATATTTATAGGGTTTGACTTGGATCCCTCCCTTAGGATCAAGCATTGAAAACTTGCAATCTGTGGATCGCCAAAGGCAAACTGACGCGGAGGTCAAGCCTATAGGTTTTTCTTTACATGAAAACAACTCGTAAAAGGGGAAAGAGACAGAGCGAAGGGAGAGAATAATATATTCTGCACCCGGGAGCAGGATTTTAGCTTGAGAGGGTTATGGATTTTTTTTTTCTTCTTCCCAGTTTTTGTTGTTACAGACATCTCCCCTCATTTTCCCTGGATCAAAAATCCATTTTGGATCATCCATTCAATATTAAATCTGGCAGGTACTTGTATACACAACAAACTCAATTTGCCGAGGCGATTTTGAGATCTTTCATGGATGTGTCAATGACAGACAACAAAGATCCTTTCTTTCATTTTTAATACAAAGGCAACAGGTCGAGTGACATCTAGTTGTAAGGCACTACGGAAAAAACGGACAGTGCTTTTGTTTTCCAGCTCTTCACTGGAAACACCTCACTCACATAGCTCATTGCAATGCAGAAAGGATATGAATATTGATGCTTTTCATGTTGTCCCTGAAATGGGGCTGTGACCTTATGGTGCATCTATCTAAAGACACTCAAATCCATTTCATACCAAAAGTCAGGCTACTCCCCTGAACTACTACCAAATGGAGAGATTCAGGCTTTGGATTTCCTCATGGTTAACCAGGCAATGAGGCTAGGAAATTGGACAGTAGGAGGCCGCCTGTCAGTGCACCATATGACACGCCTTAAATCTCCCGAAAGGAGCCAGTTTACTTTTGCCATCTTTATTTTTCTTTTAGCTTCTCTCACCAGCCTGAAGAATTTTGAGGAAAGCGATTATTTCTCATTTGGAGCTGGAAAAGTTTTGAACACAGTCGCCAGAAGAAAAACAATGCAAGAAAATGACTGCAAGCCCACAGGTTTTTGATCTTTTTTTTCTCATTTGGTCGGACAGTAGGATGCGTAATGGTTTTATAAGATATAACACTTTGACACCAGGGATGTCAAATCTTAGGTTTTTAAGTTTAGGCAATAAAAGCACCACAGCTAAGGTCAGGGAAAGATGAGTTGGTTTAAAGGCACCCAGATTCTTTCTTCTGAATGCAGGGTTATGAATTGAATGGAGAAAAAAAAGTGGTTTATTTTATGTTAAAGTTTATATGGAAGTTAAAATTTTAATTTATTCAATTAACAGCGTTTGGTAGTGTTATGAATTTTTGGTTTAATCTGCATGAGGTTCACAGGCATACCAGCTATCACCAGGTAAAGATTCAGTGATATTAAATATATTGAATAAATTCAATTAAAACAAATGTCTTGCAAAATCTAGACTACACTATTAATTTGCATCTTAATCGGAATTCTAATGTACGAGAAATAGTTACCGATCTTTCAATAAAATACATCCATTCTTCTTGAACTCTATAATTTTGGCATGACAGTGACCTTTTGGGACCAAAATCGAATCAATTTGGCTGTATATCTAGGTGAATGTTTGTGCCAAATTTGATGAAATTCCCTTCAGGTTTTCCTGAGATCAAACCGATAGACCTACTGAGTCTTTTTTTGGTCGAAGTTGAGTCGAAGGGAAGTTCTGCCTCGTGTGAACACGTTGTAGCCACTTGTTCCTTAGCTGTTAGGTAGATACTGTATTAAACTTGATAAACAGACCAACAAACCTTACTTTTTATGTGTGGATATATCTATAAGAAGCAGAATATTTCCTTTTGTTATTACATCATGCATTATATTCCAACAAAAGATCCAGTGTATACCTGCTAAGGAGAATTACTGCTGTCAAAGTTTATTTCTGGGCATTTCTTACCATCATCTGTGTGTTCCACTGCTCTACAATTTCTTAGAAAATATCTGCTTCAGACATTAAATGTGCTAAATCTTACATAGTTTAATAAGATGA
>JAQQZY010000013.1:16420047-16435027 GCA_030068375.1 Ostorhinchus rueppellii | reverse complement strand
CTGAGACAAACTTTCCTTTTAAATCAAACCCATTCTCTCATTAATTGTCAGAATTTCACATTTTGGCCTCAGACTGTGTCTTAGAAACGACAACCAACTAGGACTTTGGACTGAATTTTTCTTTATTTATGAGTCAAATTTGGTAAAGTTGAACTACTTTTATTCTGGAAGCATTCTACTTGTAGACCAGTGTTACCTTGACTTCTCCATCTTGACTGACTAACCCCAAACTACTGACACAAGATACACGCAGACCAGTTTGTACAATAGTCAGTGCCTTCTGCAGATATGCAAAAATTACACTCATACAGAATGCAGAAGGAGTGTGTGTCCAACATCCCCTGCAGGGTCAAAACTGAGCAGTCCTGGTTTCAATATTAATAAACTGTGAGTCAGTGCCCTGTCTTTTGAATCAAACAAAACCAGTGTATTTTCCCATAACGCGTAACCATAAAAAGTGCTGGGAAAACAAACTGGTGAACAGCAATAACAGTGGAGAATTCATTTATGTTCATGCTTTTGTGAGGTTGAAGATAAGCATACATGTTTATTTCTCTTTTTTTTCCCCCTTCAAGTACAAGATAATCTAGGAAATGTGTGCACCAGCCTTAAAAGATGAACAAAAACTGAAGTAAATGGGTTCTAAAGGTTAAAGCCCCAATTTAGTGTGACCCCTGACCCTATGACAATAAGCAGCACAGTTATAAACATCTGACAGGTATTGAATGAAACGTGGTGTTAAACATCAGAAAATGAATGCAATAAATCTCATTTTGGCTGAACAAAAGGGTTAAAGACATGTTAAGTGCGGGGGGGGGGAGACTTGAAATACTAGCACTTTGGTTTATAGTAGCTGTTGAATGAAAACTGATCAGCTGGTTTATTTTTGATTATTTTGTTGATTCATTTGTTCAATTTGATGATTACATTTCCCATTTTTGTTCAATCTGTTTAATTTTCTTATGTTTTTGATTGGTTTGGTCATTTTTGCTCATTTTGGTGATTATTTTATTCATAAGGTCACAGAAAATACTTTCACTTTGGTTTATAGAATCTGTTTTTTTTTTTTTTTTGGCTGAAACTGTTTTTACTGCTGTACGTACTTCCCATATATCCAGATTGAATACAGACACTAACAAATGCAAATGTCATCATTCGAACTTTACCAAACCAACAAATGTAACCACAAACAAACAGATGTGGGACTTGGACTTTTGCACAGTGCTGTACATAAATGGTTTTGCAGAGTATGTCTATAACTGTTGATAAGGAGCATGTTTTAGGTTTTTATTCGCAGAACCTCTGTGCCTACATCTTCTTCTGGTGACTGGGTTGAAATGTGAACCTTTTACAAATTGTCCAGCTCGTGGTCTAATCTCCTGAAATGAGGCGAGACTTGTGTCCTGCGGTCTCAAGTGCTCTTGTGCAATATTCTAACGGCGGAATAGCCCCATCCAAATACAACACATGAAGTAATTACGAGGCAACAATTACCCAGGCTGGGCCAGACGTAATCGATAGGCCATCAGACAGCTGGGTCAGGGGCCAAATGTCAGGGGTTAAGGTTCAGCTTCTCTCTAACTCCATGTGTAGATGTGTATGTATTCCTTTTGTCCTCTGGAGGAAGAGGATGCTGATTCATAAGTAGCAAGGGGATGGACAGTGAGGTGGAGTCCAGCTGTAGCTCCATGATCTATTCTTCTCGGGGCGCTGAGTATTGATTAGAATCTACTACATTATTGTAGCCCTGAGGAGAGGCAATCCAAACAGCTGGGACAACACTCAAGGTCCCTACTCCAACGCACCTGGGAAATGATAGGGTGAAAGTGATGATATCGCATGTGTAAAACACGCAGTATAATGCTCGCACCTTGCAGAGTGCATCCATTCTCCATCAAAGTGGCCTGTTGCAAAAAAAAAAAGAAAAAAGAAAAAATGTGTAACAAGTCACTGAGTTGTTTCAGGATTCAAACCTGTATTCATGAGAAGAAGCTGCTAATGGCACGCTTCAAGCTTGGGTTTGACTTAAAATCTATCATCAGGTGTTGAGTGTTTGAAATAGCAGCTAATACATAGCAGGTGTGCCAGCAGATTACTCAGTAACATCAATTAAGCTAATGATGCAATGAATTGAGAAAGCATCACTTATGGATGTACACGGAAATAGGACATTACAACAAATCTACTGCTCAGAAGAGGTTTTCTCCATTGGATATACTTCGAAGTAGTGTTAAACTAATATTTGGATGGTTCGGTGGGTGTTGTGTGGCGGTGCCGTGGCTGCTCGTGTTCCATCGTACACATCGCCAATGGCTAAGCTTGTGACATCATTATCCTAATTGATGCTAGTGAGCAATCAGCTGGCACACCTGCTGGGTATTAGCTGTTGATTCCAGCGTCTCCACTGATTTTAAAGTCAAAGTGAAGGCTTCAAACAGCTCCACTGTCATTTAGAAGAACTCACAGTCTCAGGCACTTATTGAGCAATTTGTTCAAAACATCTTCTTCGCACCTGAATGTCAGAATAGGTTGGTTACTAAAACAATATAGATGTGAACATTTGCACATGTTGACTTTTATCCAGTCATTGTACAGAGCAATATTTGGTAGCGTCCACTGGAAACAGGATTAATAGCACGAAACTGCAGATGTAGGTTTGACGTCCTGCAGTATTGACCCTAACCTCCTCGGATTAAAATGTTCTCTCATGTGGAACCCCATCTTTGTGGCTCAGAAACTTCTAGATGTCATTGCACAATGTAAGGCAATGACTTTCACAATCATATAGCAGTCTGTTTTTTACACTCACTACCTTTTCATTAGCTTCTTTGTAAACTTCCAGCAATATAATTGTTGGAATTATGTTTTTTTTTTTAATGCATATAGGTTTGAGTAAAAAAATTGTCATCACTTTTGGTGAGCATCCAGTGCATGAAGAGGTAGTTAAAACGGGCTTCTAAGTGCTTGCATGAAAACCACGTTTGCTGGAAAAGTGCACTACATCAATCAGATTTGTGACACCTGATTGCTTTCTTAAATAGTTGAATATAGTTTTCCTAAAAAAAACACCAGAGGCATTGCTTGCATTTTTGTGTAAATAGTCATACATCACTTAATTACTGCATTTTTAATAATTTTTTCAATTTATATGTTCATTATAACATGTTTTTAGTAAAAAAAAAAAAGTAAATAATCTAGCTTTTTCCTATTTGGGTTTCATTTTTTTGGTGCAATTTTAGGCTCACACATGTCAAATATAATTGTAAGTGTAAGGTCACACAAGTGAGGTGGTGCTGAAAAAATGGTACCAAACAAGGAAAGGTAAACCGTTTTTAAATGAGAAATATAAAGGCAAAATCAAAAGTATTCAAAAGGGGCCGAAAATCCTCTCAGACTCTTCAGGGCGACTGTACTGGCAGGTTCGAGACTGTGGTTGCTGCCCTCAGTGGAAAATAGGTGGATTCAGAATGGAAGTGAAGTTCCCTGCAGATTTAATTTGGAAAACAAGTTGTCAATATCCTCGACTTCTCACCGTGTCTTCTTCCTCTCTTTCCAATCACAGTCGTACCGGGGGTGGCATCAAACCGTGTCCGGCACCTGGACTTGGATGATCCAGAACCTTCTTTTGTGAAGTGGACAGCCCGAGCAGCACAGGAGGAAGAGGTACAGTCCATCATCAACCTCTCCCTGGTGCGATACCCCCCCCCCTTTTTTTTTTTCTACTCTTATCCTCTCCCTCCTCTTCTTCTTTCTCCTCTGTAGCAGGGATGTGTCCATGAAATATGTGCAACTTCCCGTTGAAATTAGAGGGCCCTGAACCATGAAAGGCACCACAGGTATTGGAGCCCCGCTACATGCCGGGCCCCTGTTGTAAAGCTCCGACAGCAGAAACACACACGACCACTCGTCTGTAACATATTAAAACCAAGGGAAATAAATTACCCCAGTGCACTGATGAATTACGAGTTGTGTCTCAGGAGCTGGAAACGCTTCATAAGTTGGAAATCTTCTTTGGAATATGGTGAGCATCACCTGATTCCTGTTCCCAGTGGAAACCTGAAAATGTGGTTAATTTAAGCTAAATAGTAGCTGGAAGAGTCTATACTCTGTACTCCAGTAGAAGTACAGATAGAAAAACAGAGGCACTGACTCAAGTAGAAGTATAGAGGTACGCACTCGGAAATGTACTTAAAAAATTAGGGCTTTAACCCTTAAAGACCCAGTGCTACTTTTGTGTTATTTCCCAAATGAATTTTCCTCTATTTAACATTTCTTAAGTAATTTATCACCATTCATTATAATATTATCATCTTTATTTTGCTTTCCCCCCCCCATGAAAACCATGTATTTTCCTGTATTTAATATACTGACAATGTGGATGTTCATAACAGCTCAGATTAGTTGAGGGTTACTATATCAGAAACAGAGAAAAGTGACTTTTTCAGCAAAGATATCACCAACTGAATGCCAAACCAGTCATTCTTCAAACTCCATGGGTTCTTCCTGGTAAATCAGTGTTATAGAAGATGAAGGTGTATCCATGGTAACTCTGGAGCCTCTTAACGTCCAAAATGGGTCACATCTGATGACCATGAAATGAGGAAAAAGTGCATTTTACACCAATTATTTACATGTAGATGGTTTGTTTGATTCTTTATGGGTTAAAGGACATTTCTATTCATATTTCTAGTTTTTATGGAAAGTCATATTAATATACAGTAAATATGATTAAACCATTTTAACCAATCAAATCACAAACAACAGACTGACAATACTAAATGTTAGACGTTCACTGCGGTGCATCTTTTTGCCATTTTCATGTAGTCTTTTACAGTATACATCATTTTATGTCTCATACACTTTTCATCTTATGTCCTTTCTATCATTTTCCTCTTCTTGCATCTTAGTTTACTTTCACCATAAGTCTTATTTGTTTTTCTTTTTTCGTTTACAATCTTTCCATGTTATGTCTTTTAAGCCATTTTTGAAACTTTTAAGATGATTTGCATCTTTTGCATCATTTTTACCTTAATACACATTTTGTGACTTTTTCATATCTGTATGTCTTTTAAATCATTTTAATGTGGCATCTTTTA
Organism: Ostorhinchus rueppellii; assembly: GCA_030068375.1. Taxonomy (NCBI): domain Eukaryota; kingdom Metazoa; phylum Chordata; class Actinopteri; order Kurtiformes; family Apogonidae; genus Ostorhinchus; species Ostorhinchus rueppellii. The sequence goes on along the minus strand of JAQQZY010000013.1, from coordinate 16,429,931 downwards.
TAGATTTCTGCCACCTTCATCTCATACAGTTTTCATTTCGACATGGATGTATTTCGCTAAAAATGTTGATATCCAGGAATACTGCAGTAACGCAAACTAAAATTGCGAACAAGTCCTCTCATCTGCATTAGAATTAATAGAACAAGACTGTTTTGTACAGTCATCTGTTGTTGCCATGAGCAGAACTAATGCAACAGTGTTTTTTTTTTTTTACTTTTTTCTAGACGCAGAAGCAATTCTAAGCTCCCATAAGAGTCAACAGGAGGCCTAAATAACAGAGCTGCAGGTTTAAATTAATACAATTGCGAGTTTCTTCTCTGCTCTCACTCTTAAATAAGACTATTGATTGCTGTGTTAGCGAGTGGTGCTTTTAAAGTTTTGCTCAGTCATACCCTGTTATTCATTTACATCTGAAAAGGCTGTAGCATCAGGACATTTATTGATATCTTGGGGAGGGTAATTTGGATGTACAGTGCAAATACCGCTGGGCAATAAGCTTAGTCACACATTCATGTTTACACATCTGGACTAAATCTGTGTTCTGCCTTCGGTGGATCAATATGAGTACTGTGTTTTTTCCGTGATGCATCGGAATATTTATTGTTTGCAGTGCATCATTAGGAGGTTCTCCTGCTCGGTGCTCAGTAGCTTGTGGAAATGATTCCAAACAATTCAAAGCTACACTGTTATTAAGTTACAATAGTAAATGTGTAGGAGGAGAAATCTATAGGAGAGTAATGAGTTTAGGCCACCGGCAACAAAGTAAATATTTGGGGAGTTAATAAATCCAATCCAATGTCCGATTCAATTAACAAAAGCATATTGTGGTTCTTCCCCTACTATAGTTAGCTACCGAGTTTATTGACCGCCGTACTGCGCTGTTGAAACGTCTTCATCATGAAACGGCAACGCCTTCTTAGAATGATCCGTCTTTTTGAGGGCACTTCTGACAAGTTCTGCATCCATCTTCAAAACATTTAAAGGTGAACAACTTTATCTTGTTTGGGGAGGGGGGGGGGGGGCATCTCCTGAAGATTGACACTGTCAGAAATGAAACATTGTCGAGCCCGTAAGACTGATGGGCCGCTCAGAGGAAAAGTGGAGCGCTTGATGAGATATTAATCAGGCGGCGGCGGCAGGAGGGGTGGAGCAGGCGTGGATCCTAAAAATGCGAGATGTGATGGAGACGTAGGAGATCTGAGATGTCTTGGGCGAGGCGGAGCTTGTTGGAGGGGGAATAATGAATCGGCCCATTAGCATATTGTCACCGGTTGTCTTGTTTACTCCGAGGTGTTTGCCAAGCAGCTCTCCCCAAGGAGAAACGGGCGCTTCACAGTAACTTCTGGAGTAAACAGTGATATGCTAATGCGCATGCAAATACGCACACACACATACTGTACGCTCACAGACAGCAAACACACAATAAACTTTGCTTTTAACAACCTGTGACGGGGCGATGGCTCACGTTCTTTGTCAATATTTATTGCAAAGGGGGAAGATGGGAGGGCTCAACACGGAAACGGAAGGCCTCGTACTTCTCATCTAATACCGCTTGTTGTATGGAATCAAAGGGTACAAAACAGTTAAGTTTACCCGCAGCAAACATCCGAGCTACGCTTTCAGATGCCTGTAGTATCGGCACAAGCAAAACAATAGCGTTTCTGAAGCTATTTTCATCACTTCACATGACCCGCGCTGGCTTGGATCATCATTTTTGCTTGATTACAGTTGTATCTGTGAAAAGAAAAGACTGCTATGTTCAGGATCAGCCTCAGCTTTATTAGTCCAGCTTATTTTTTTTTTTCCTCCCTTTTTCCCTCCACCGTCTTCTTTCCACACCATCACTTTGTCTGGCTGTATCCCTCTCCCTCCTAAACTCTCCGTCGGTGCTCGCTCCAGCTCTCATAATTGCTGGTAGTCTGCTTAACAGTCACAATGCCTTACTGTAATCAAAGAACTGACAAAAGACCTCTTTCATTTCACTGTCTGCCTCTGTGTACAGTATAATAAGCTTCCATCTTGCTCACATGTCGAGAAGCCAGAGACCCCAGCGCAGTAATTTTGCATTGAATGAGATGCAGGTGATCAAAGTCCGCGTAGTCTTTTTGATTCTCCAGAATAGCCAGGCCCTCCCTCTGCTATGCCTTTTGAACATCTTAAGAGTCCTCCGGAAAAAAAAAAAGAAGGACAAAAAAAAATGCTATTCCTGCATTCTTCTTGTAGATATTCCCACTACACGCCTTGCCTTGGAAGCTGGCTCCCCAGCGATGTTTTTTGGGGGGGAAACTTTGAAGGAAAGTAAAGGACAAGCAGCTTTTGGAAGAATGAAACCCAGACTTTGGATTTACATGCGTTCGAGTGCAGCGTGCACAGCGGCAGGGAGCGGGGTTATTCACACCAGGCAAAAAAAGGGTTTAAAGTTCTTGTTCCTGAAGAATTTAAACATTGAAGTGTGCTGTGGCTGTGTCTTTTTTAGCATAAAGCGCTCTCCCGTTTCTTCTTTAACCTCTGCATCTACATGTTTTTATTATGTTTTTCTGTAAAAATCAAGCATGTATGGCCATTTTTTTCTCTTTTCGTTTTCACACAATTAGGGCACTAACTTAAATTTTATTCCAGTCCACCAAGACAAATGTGCATCCCAAACCAGTTAGCATGAATATTTGCTGCTGTATGTTTCTGGATAGGGATGGATATAATTGTGCTGTTTTTGAGTTGTAAAAAAAAAATACAGTTGGACTTGTCACCAGACTATGCGCTGATAAAAATCTTCATCCTCTGTCAGCAGCTTTTACCAACACCCCCTCCTGTTAGCATAGAACCTCATGCCCTTTCCACAATAATGTGAATTTTTTGCAGGTTGGATATTTTCCCTTGCTTTTTGGCCTCTTGTCCACACATAAACAGAGTTTTAAGTTGCAAAAACAGAGATTTTTTAAACCACTTTTCAAAGTGATGATTTTTAACAGCTGTGGGTGTATCTGTGAGGACAGGGAAAATGAAGACCTTATAAAGCAATGACGTCAAAGTCCAACTAACATGTCTGTTGTTGTTTTGTGGAATAAAGCTGAACCTGAAACATCAAGTACAAGTCAAATATTCTCAGTATATAATTCAGTTTAGTACCTGCAGGAGACAAACAGGATATGAAAAACACACTTAGACCACCCCGGCCAACACTTTAGAATTTATTCTGTTGCTGAACATCTTCATGGTTTGTGCGTTTTCTGTGTGCAGAATTATCTGTGGTGTCCACAGTTTGAAGTTCAAAAGAAACAGTAGTTTGGCTTTTAGTTTTAGTACCAGGCAGAGACAGTGATGTTTTGTAAACAGCCACCATGTGGATGATGGCATTAGTCGGATCTAAAACCAACCTATTTCCATCTAGCACAAACTTCACATGAGCGCACAACCTTTTATGAATCATCTGTATTGAACCTTTACATATGAACTGTCTTATATTAGGCTAAAACATCTGTTAATGGTGTAAAAACTTGGCCAGATTTCTTGAAAATATAAAAGTGCAGTGATGCGTTTACAGTGCAGAAAAACATCAGGAAAACAAAGACTCTCCAGTTGTTTAAGTTCAAATTAATATCTTTGAATTCAGATGTTGTGCACAAATAACAGTTTCTGCTCTGATATTATACAAAGCGTTGTTTTGGATTCTTACTATTTAAATCCCCCTTAATATTACCTGGGATATCTTATTATGACAAAGTTAGATGCATTTTCTTAAAATCAGATTATTTTTCTGAGAGAAAACAAGCCAGACAAGATTAGTTTTCCTTTCACTCATTTATCACAAACAAGACAATTCACTTTGTTGGAATGTTTTTTTTTTCAGTATGTCTATATTGTAGTGTTTCAGCAAGGTTCAACAACAGTATGTGCCAGATATTACACTCACATGTAATATAAGGGTTTTTATGTTCAGATGTATGCACTGACAACATTTTGCTAATTTTAAATAACGTCTGTCACCAGAATGTACCAGAGTTGGGATGAAAAGCCTTGACTTTTGTTCATTGCCCTCCACCTCAGCCTACACATGGCTCTTCAGAAAGGGGCAAAAAGTTTATAAAAATGTAGTTGGTAACAAATAGGAACGCAAAATTAGCCCAGACTGATACTGATATTTAAAATGAAAGTAATGTGAGTGGTATTTTAGTTCATTTTCCCTTCTTAACAGAGCAATCAATACATTATCGTTATAAAATCATTATTAATCATCGAACAGTATTTTTTTCCACAACAAAAGCTTTTCACTATTTTAAAGTCTTTCAGTCATTCATCCTATTACCCTTGAATGAATGTAGTCAAACATGCAAAGTTAATGTAAAGATTGTATTTGACTCTGCCATTAGTGAAAAACGTCTTTATATGTCAAAACTAATGGAACACCGATATATTGATGCATCCCCACATTAACCCTTTCATGCACAGTGGTCGCCACAGTGGACAGCTCTTCTACAGCTGTTCTCTTATATATTCATGGATTTTGTTGTTTTAATTGCATATCAGCCAACACAGTGGACACTTCCAGTATACACCATCCCATACACTGCTGTTCATACCATTACTGTACCTGTGCTGTTCTTGATAAATCTGAGCTGCAGTAACATGTTTGAGTGAAAGTCAATTGCTATTAAAAATTGTGAATGTGATAAAATCTGAGAAAACGTCAGATTAGCTGCATTAAAAATGTTTTATTCCATAGTTTTCACACAGTATATCACTTTCTGATGTTGTGTTTTAAATACATGGTTCTTTGCTGCAAAAATGAAACACATGGTGTCCGGCTGAGTGGATATTTTTGGATGATAGGTTCAACAGAAAAGTTTCAGTTGCATTATTTTTTTATGCCTAATTGAGGAATAAAGACACCCAGGAAAAAAAAATCTTAACTAAGGTTCTCATAATTCATGCACGAAAGGGTTAATATTATTTATATTTGTGATTTCTAGAAATATACAGTACGTGAGCAACAGTTCCTGCTGAAAATAGTGCACATATCCTTTTGATTCTTGCCTCTGTGATGAGGCTCAGATTGCCAGGCTGGTACATGTGCTGTGTTGTGGCGGTAGGTGGTGTCTGGCAGGTGGGGGGCAGAGGGTGGGAAGCCTGAACCGAGTTTGGGAATACCTGCGGAGCTTCATCCTGCGCTCTTACATTCAAATAGTGGATTTCTCAGGTGACGAGGTCCAGCCGGGGTGGGCACATACGCACATTGAGGGGGGTAAAATCCCAGGGATCCCGATCCCGTCCTCTCTCCTCCCGTCTCTCCATCCGTCAGGGGCTCCAAATCCATTGTCAGAATTATGGCGAGCAGTTCAATAATTCAGATTAGAGCTCATGTTTATTAATGTCCTACATCTGTGCAAACAACGTGTCAAGCCGAGAGTTTATTGTAATTGCCTGAGCAAACAAAACCTGAAAGAAGCAATTTCCAGTTACAATGTGCTATGACAAGTAATGAGGCCATTGGCATTCCGCTCCCATCGTCTCCACTGCTTCTTTTCATCGCCCCAGTATTGTGTGTGATAGATATTTTTATAAGGAATGAAGGTGCTGGATAATGTGGTTGCGCCACTAGAGGCAAGTTAGTGATTAAAGATAATCATCATTTTTTCCCCTCCTGCAAGATCTTATTAGGTTTCCCTTAGCATTACTTACTTTGACTTCCACGTGGGACTGGATGGCGGTGCGGCCGTCCCCACAACTAGATGACAACTATTAATTTGCATTCTCGGAAGGAGGAAAAAATAATAATATTGCCTTGTGCCACCTGAGGGACGCACAGTGCCTCACAGTCATACTGTTTGGAAAATAGCAGTTGCATAATCTGCCAAAGCAGCTTTAAAGGATAGCTCTGAATAATTGGAATTGACACAGGATATCAACCCGAGTTTCCTATCTGTGTCTAACATATTAGCCATCTCTGGAAATTAGCTATTATTGCCTAATTGAATTTCGGCTGCCAAATGTTTAATTAAATGGCAGTTGTAGGTTTATTGAATTCGCCCTGTATTTGTATAATGGCCGAGACCTGTGAACAGATTATGGGAAAGTGCTGCAGTTTGATACGTTTTTTTTTCCCCCCCTCGTCCCTCTATGGCGGTTTAATGTGATCACAGTCTTTGTTTTCAGTCACAGATGGCTGAGAGCAACCAGGGGCTTGTTCTGCAATAGACAGTTGCGCTGTTACTACTGGAGCTGATGGACCCATGAGGACTCAGAATGCCGATTGATGTCTCTACTTAGTATTGTGCGATGTACCTTAACTCATCTATTTTTGGGCTAAATAGAGTTATATACTGCTGAAATATCCTTGTGTAGTCATTTATCTTCTCGGAGCGTCTTGGGCTCCGAGAATGAATTAAATCTGTTTGGTTGTTACTCGTGTACGGTCCCATTAGACTCATCTGTAACACTTTATAATAAGGTGCACACATCCACCATTAACTAGTGCTTATTCATTATAAAGCACTTATTAATGTCTGACCATATTCTACAACTAGTAGGCCATTAACTAACAGTTTCCCCCCCAATAACCTCCTAATTACTGCATAGTATTAAAGGAATTTGTTACACACAGAAGTATTGCCACCTATACTGAACAAAGCCCATTAAGATCGTAATTCATGTACAACATCTTTAATTACAGTCACTGACCTGTAATTAAGAGAGAAAACTTGGTCCATATCTTGGCCAAGTAATGGTAGAATATGTCACTGTACGAGGATCATAGTATGGTTACAAATCCACTTTTTGTTGTTCAGACAGACCTGCAGCATTGTGGGTATTTTCAAGACAAAAATAAACACTGAATATCATCTTAATTACAAGCTATTTAGTCAACACCGATAGTTAAAATTTGACATTTACCTCTGCTTGGACCCAAGTATGAATAAAAGTTCTGTGGAAATGTTATATTTGTTCACTTTAATCAAGCCAGAGCTGTAAAGTACCTTTATTTTGATAATTAATGATGATGATTAATGTTAATATCAAGGGTTTTGATTGTTGAAGAAGTTGTGTTTTTTCCTCTTGAAAGGACAGAGTGCAAAGAATATACCTGATAAACCCGCAACCAAATCGCTGAAGTCTTCTTATATCAGTGTATTTCTACTCTTAGTATGGTTGTGGAAAAACAGAAAACCACTAAAATGTGTACGGTGGGGATACATTACCGTATTCGTCAAAAATATAAGCTTAAGCCTGATTTACTGACCTGTTCTGGTTTATAATGAGTAATAAAGAGACAATACGCTCCCAATATATATGCCAATAAACAACTAATTATTGGTGACAACAGTCTGGACATTAAAAACATCCACGCTCCCACTCATCGGACTGCCATGCTTTTGTTGTCGGTTCACATTTGCTTTGGCATCCTTGATAAGCTTATGAAATGTCACAACATTTATTTCCTTAGTTTTTGTTTGGACACATATTGTTGATGAACCTAGACTTAACCAACTGTAACCCCAGATCCTAACATCACAACATGCCTCCACAGGCCTCTTGTGTAGGCACTAGGCATGATGCGTGATCACCCTGTGATGCGTTCATCACTCCGGAACACGGTGAATCTGAACTCAACAGACCATATGACCTTTTTTTTTCTGAATCTTTATGCTCTCTGTTAAACTATACCTTCTACCAGAAATGAGAAACTACTCACTGCAGCAGTTAAAGGGTTAAAGAAGTTGTTGCAGTTGAAACATTGATCACAGCACTTATTATTCAATGGAAGGATCTAAACTGTTGGCTTATTTAATTCGAGTTATGGACTGTTTCGGGCAAGTTTTTAAGTTCACCACTTGTAGATGTTATTTGTAGAACATGTTGCACCATATTCCACTTCAAAAACACAGGTTCCAGAGTCAGAGTTCAAAGTTCAGCTGCTCGAGTTCTGGATTAGACTTTCATGAGGCTTTGAAAACTGTCAAGATCAAGGTGCATTTCTTGTACAGATTCTCTCAATAGTTGCATATTGATGTTGTGCAAGCACAAATCTATAGATTTTTGTACCTGACGGAGCTGATACACTTCTGGTATCACATTTTTATCAGGGTAGTGACTTGAAAAATGCTTAAAAACCACAGTGTCCAAGGGTAGCAAACTGGATGCTGCTCTTTTGCTCAAAGTGCTGTGTTAACTATACGCTAAGTGTGTATTTACAGGAAACGGGGGCTGCTTACTCCGTGACAAAGTGTTTAGGTTGCAACTCTGTCTGATGGCTCGGGGATTAGAAAATCCCTCGTATGATTGATAGATTTATTTGTCACTGCTGTCTGGACGTGAGCAGCTTACACCCTGCCAAAGCCGGGGCCCATTAATCAGTGTAAATAACGCTCTTCTTATACACATATCAGGAGTCCGTATGGGGAGACATTTGACACGGGGGAACGGCGGCGAAGCATATTTGCAGCAAATAGGCGTGTGACCGGATGATCAGAAAAGTGGCGTGCGGATGGCAGCGTCAAGCTGACTCCAGGAGTGCTTGCCTTTGCTGCTGACGCTAACCAAGAGGAAATTGGTATTTTTTGCTGTCGGGCTCAGGTTGTGGAGTTTAGGACAGTAGGGTGTGATTTGATTAATGGCTCCATTGGATATCGCCGTGTTGAGGACAGCGTCTTCCTTTTTGAACTGTCAATGGATTTATAATTTAGGCTACGATATGGAATTGCAGCTCAAACAGTAATCGTACCTTTTTGCAATGAATGCAGCAAGATAAGTTTCTGTCATCAAATTTCAATCAAGAGCGAAACTGCAATGCAATACAGTCCCCCCTTTTGCTGTGTTTCATGATAGCTCAGTGATTATTACTCTATTAATTATGATTCTAAATACATTCAGGGCAAATACACATTGTGATGATTATCACATGTTTAATGCACTGCATAACAATGGTCAAACATTTCTGCTGGATGCATTTAATTTCACTCCATTGTTGTCCAAAGAAATGATCTGATTGGGTAAGTTCTCCAGGGTATCACTTCACCCAAGGTTTGCTATTATCTTTGCATAAAAGCACACCTTGTCATTATTTATTGCTTAATTAGAGCGCTGCTTAATTAAATCGGCATTAATCAAGGAGACAGAGGTGGCGCTTGGGGAACACTTTACACATGTTAGTGATACTGTACTTTATTATCCAAGAAAACATAAATCAAGCGTCCCTCGCTGGAATTAACTGATAACAGTTGGTGTTAGTGGAGAGGGAGGAAAAAAAAAAAGGAGTTGTGCTGCATTCAGGCATCAGGAGCGTAGAGGGGTTTGTCACGGAAGTGTAAGTGGACAATAAAGTAGACGTTATCACTTCATTTCTAGCTGCCAAAACAAAGAAAATTAGAAGTCGTGTGTTGTTGTATGGGCCAAAGGACAAAAGAAGAAGCTGTGATAGTGTTGTAATCTCTCCTTTCTAATCTCTTCTGAGAGAGCTGGAAACCAAGGTGGTGTTATGTTCTGACAGCAGGTCTCAAACGTCATACTCCACAAAGTTTGTCTGAATTTATTGAAAGCGGGGGGCAGTGAACCCACAGAAAAAGTGTCTTAAAGTTAGCTGCTGGTTCCGACTGCCATTCACTGAACTGCTCTTTAGATCACACGAAACCCAGTTATTTACTTTTTAGGACAAAAAATAAGTGTGGACAGTGGGCCAAAAAGAAATGATGATTGAAATTAAAATGCGGTTGGATTATGTCTGTTACCATATACATTCATCTTCTATACCCGCTTTATCCTCACTAAGGTCACGGGGGTCACATGGAGCCTATCCCAGCTACTTAGGGCGAAGGTGGGGTACACCCTGGACAAGTCGGCAGTTCATCGCAGGGCTGACATATAGAGACGAACAATCACTCTCACATTCACAC
>JAQQZY010000013.1:16406977-16419947 GCA_030068375.1 Ostorhinchus rueppellii | reverse complement strand
AAGGTCCCAAGGATCGCCCGGGAATCGAACCCGGGTCCTTCTTGTTGTGAGGCACGAGTGCTAACCACTGCACCACCATATACAATAATAATATACAAATATACATATAATATACATATACAAATAATATTGAAACTACAAATCAAAATCCATAATTCTTCATAGATGTGATGCACAGAATTGAATAGGGCAGCGTATAGAGTATACATTCCTGAAGTCATCATGTTTATAACTTTTTAGTACTTCGAAAATTAGAGTATCTTAGTGTGATTCTTAGATATACCATGGATCTTCTGTGTCACACATGGTTTCAGTTATATATTTTTGTCAATTTTAGGGCTAATATAAACTTAAATATATGCAATGTGGCCCTGTTTTCCAGTTGACAGCCGACTCTCACATTCACACCTATGGGCAATTTAGATTAGCCGATTAACCTATCAGCGCATGTCTTTGGATTCTGTTTATTGAAAGGAACACTTTTTTGTCTAATAGTTGTCTGTAATTGCCTTGTAAATGCAACATCAAGAAGTCTATGAAGGATTTAGTCAGGCAAATGATTAATATGGTTTAGCACAGGGGTGTCCAACCCTGGTCCTCGAGGGCCGGTGTCCTGCATGTTTTAGATGTATCCCCCTTCCAACACATCTGATTCACATGATGAGCCTATCATCAAGCTCAGTAGAAGCCTGATAACGACTGTCAGGTGTGCTGGAAGAGGGAAATATCGAAACCATCCAGGGTACCGGCCCTCGAGGACCAGGACCGGACACCACTGGTTTAGCATTTTACTGTTTCAGTAAATTAATACAAGCTTTTTGACTTTCATTGCTTTTTTTCCAGCTCATCCTTTTGCTATGTATTAATTACTTACATATTCTTTTGCATACTGTGATTCACGTGACTATGCATTAACATTTAACTGCTACTTAGTTAGTAGTGTGGTTGGTGTTTTCCTTAACTTGATAGCAGTGGTGGAGTCAGGATTACCTTCGGTTTATTCCTTGCCCTTTCATCCTCATGATCAAATCTGGCCACCTCACCACTACTTACTCGGCTTATATACACACAACTAAATGATTTAACTTTGCTGTTTCTACCATTAAGTTATTCGTAGCATTAGAATGAACTTGGTCTCACTCCTTGCTCCTTCCCCAGGTCAAAGCTCTTGTTCACACTGGCTCACTTCTCTCTCCAAAAACCCAAGATGGTCATGGGCGAATAGACTTGAGGCTTCAAAGCGGTAGTCCTAAACCCAGTGGGTAATGTCACGGTCACTACATCCACTTCTTTTACACAGTCTATGGTTGAAAGCAAAAACACATTTGGTTACATTTTTGTAGCGTGTTTAAACACATGAATCATTTTTAATTTGGTCCATGGATCAAAAATTTGTCATGTATGAAGGGGAAAAAAAAGAAATAAATAAAGGCAATCTGTGAAAAGACATTTGAAGCTGAAAATGGTATTAGCTCCCTGCTGCATGTGTGGAAGAGGTAGACTCTGCAGGCTTCTCTCCCCTCACTCTCTCAATCTTAATGGAGAGGAGACAAGGAGTGCTCCCCTGTGGAGAGGGAGAGATAGGCATGGGGAGGGGGAGTTGGGGGGAGAAGGGGGTGCTGGAGCTGGAGCTGGAGTTGGGGTTGGTGGAGAAAGAGGAGTCGTCTCTGTGTAATTAAAGCTGCTTTAAAGGGAGATGCCAGGCTACTGGAAAGGGAGGTCAGTCCCGGTGGAGATGAGCCCCAGAAGGACCAGCCCTGTGCACCCCCCCCCCCACCTCCTTGCCTTCCACCTGTCCCGGGAGGAGAGGTGGGCGCCAACTCCCCTTTTAGCCCCTCTGCCACTAAGAGGATTTCACTGGCGGCCCTCATGGGGAAGGGTGCTTCGGTTGGAGGTAGTGGTGGCGGACGTGGGGGATAGGTGGTGGTGGAGTGGGAGCCCCTACTATGGCACCATGGAAAGCCCTGATTAACTCTCTCCGCCAGTCCAAACCCCGCCATGCAAATGAAGGCAGTCTGTGCTTTTATGAGGGGAGAAGCGCTTGTCAGTCAGGCTTGGCTGTCCCTTGATGTGCTTCCATTGTAAGTCTAGGTGTGCTGGTTGTACCGTCTTAGATAGGAGCGCAAGGTTGATTCATCCCCATAGGATTGTTAAAAGGTGGATCCGTTAAGTTTTCAAAGTGACTCCAATGGGGGAAGGAGAGGGGTGGCTAGCACTCTCTTGTCAGCTCTTTCTTAGCCCATCACAGACATTGGTTTTGAAGATTTTGCTGTCTGACTTTGTGATTATACATAATGGGGATTCTTTGACAGTATAGACGTCCCCTGAGGACAGGAGATATGTTTGCACCCTGAAGGTATGGTCTGTATCATTTAAGTGCTCTATTGAGCGAGGCTTTTCCCTTTTCATTAAGTGTTTCCAAAGCCATTTGTCGGCAAATTCTTTACTGTTCATGTAACTCGTCATCACTTGAAATGATGCTCCTTTTTACATTTTATTGAAATTAAAATAAAATACATCAGAGTTGTGTATAAATGAGGAAATTGAAAATGTTGGACTTGAACTCTGTGGTCTCATGGATTCACAATTTCAACAAAGTGTTAGCTCTGTTCTAATCTTTACAGGCTTGGAATTCAGTAAAGGTTCAGTGTGTATTTTAGAAGGATTTAATTGCAGAAACAGAACATAATCATCAGTGACCAGAAAAATCTTTACCTGCCATCTCACCACTGTATTTTTCCTGAAGCACAGGGTGGGCTTCTTTGTTTTCTTTATTTCTGTTTTATGACTGGAGGCGTATCACCTTTATGTACTGTCTACTGGTGGCCAGTGAGCATTTTGACCCACCCACATGTGTGTGTGTGTGTATTAATGCTGTCAAACAAACAAAATTTTTAATCAAATCAATCACAGGAGTGCTGTGAATTACTTTAGATTAATCACGATCTAATCATTCATTTTTAATCCATATTAATCAGGTTTCATTTTTTATGAATCTGGAATAAAACCAAGAAAGAAGGGAATATCTATGCACTTAACGTGTTTTTTAGTTTTGTATTTTGTACTCAAATTTCTGATCAAGAGGGTCCAACGTGTTAAGCTCCTTCCATCTTTATCAGTTGGTTAATAATTAATTTTGACAGCCCTTATATATATATATATATATATATATATATATATATATATGTGTGTGTGTAAACATTTAGATCTCGCGAAATGCAGTGTTAATGTTAATTAAACATTGTGAGTGGAAGAGTCTGCTTAATGAAAAAGCAAACTGTAGTTGCTATTGCATTTCAGGTTTGTTTTGGTTGGAGACCTGGGAAACACCAAATTTCTCTTTGCATATGAAGGTAAAACACTTGGGAAGTTGGTACCCCCTGGATACTGGAACCAACCACATAGAAAGCCTGTTTGGGGCAGGATGCTCAGAAGCCCTTTGTTAGGAACATGACAACAGCATTCAAATTCAATGAAAATGCACTGTTCTCAGGACATGCATGGCTGAAAAATGAACCATTGTATATCTATGAGGCTTCTTTTATAGAAGTTATTCCTACCTTTGCAGAAGAGAAACAAATGTATTGGTCTCCCACTGTAGAAATTGGAAAAACCCATCAATGCAGTTCTATTCAAACTTTGTCTCCAACATAAGTCCCCTCCAGACAGAATTCAGATTCAGGTTCATTGCTATAAAGTTCGTGAAGTCTTAAATCGAAGGTGCCTTAGACTGTAGGAACTGTTTGCTACTACAACCTCTAATGATGTTCTAGTTTATTCTAGTTAATTTAGATTTTTACTTAACCTCCCAAATATCCAGTAAAACCAGTGTGGAAGCAAATACGAGAACAAAGCAAATAAAACCAGCCCATTTTAAATTAGGACCAGGAGGTATGCTGCTGCAGCCTTCCAGGGTCACACTCACAGAATCTCACTCTGAGCCAGACATGGCCTGCTCCGGTTTCTCTGCTCGTCACTCGTTGTAGCTTAGCAACCTTTATCACGACCTCCACAGGGCTTTGACCTCCTCTTAATCACTGCCAATTCTTTCTGAATTTGACCATCATTAGGTAAAATCTGGGACTTTTTTTCCCCTAAACATGTCAATAGTTCATTTGACCTGTTGGCTTGATTGGGTCTTATGGGAAAAAAAAACTATGAAATGATCCCCCATCTAGAGGAACAATTCATCCAATTTACTTAATGGTGATAAAATACTTGTGCAGTGAGTTATCCTTCCTCTTAAAGTGTTTTTCTTAAGTAATTTGTAGAAGTGAATTAGTTCTGTAGAGAGAGATGTGTGTTCTATTTCACTCGTGGCAAAGTCTTAATTCTACCAGAGGACTTGAAAAAAATGGATGGCAACTCTCCCATCGCCTGCATTTGTCATTTGTTAACGCACTTGACCTCATAATCAGACTGCCGGCGCAACAAGGCAGCAAACAAGTTATGTCATGTTATCAATTTATCCAACATGACAAAGTAATAACAGCAATAAATGAACATGTACTTTGGAACGGCAGCGTTGCAAATTGAAATGCCGGAGTGTGAGATTTGCTTCTCACCAAAAGAAGAAGCAATGAAGATGATGGAAAATCTAATATGAAGGAAGACAAGTGTTTACATTGCAGCTTTGTGCGTTTTACATCCTAAGTACTCTCCATCTCTTTGTTAGCATCCCCAGGGCTGCTTCCACTGTTAGCAAAGCATATGCATCAGAATTGAAATACAGTAACACCGGGCTCTGGTGAATGTAGCAAATAAAACATGCATTGTTAGATCTGATGAAATGCGGCGGCAAATTGAAAGGCATGATTGTTATCATTTTGGGTTTTATTTGGTTGATTTTGCACAGGGAGCGTGTTGTGGGTGTGGTTTTCCCTCATGGGGCAGTTCAGTTGGTTCCAGTTTCAGAGTCTAAATCAATCCATCAATCACAAAAAAAAAAGGAATTTCAAAGCTGGAATACATCTTGATACATTTTTCATGCACCTGACCAAACTCTGAAGTCATTCTCATTTGACATCATTTCTCTGTGCAACCACAAAGGCCTTGGGCAGTTCACCTGCACACAGGACCAGCTGGCTGCTTCATATACCGTCAGTCCTTCTTTATTCTCAATGCCCCGGGCACTTCACAGTTCAGCGGCTCCGCACACCAAACAGCACATCAGCCTGACAAATACTGAAGACTGATAAAACACCATGTTCTCGGCTGAGTTTCTTCACACGCCACATGAGAGTGGCAGGCCTGAAAAAACTGCACCGAGAAGTCACCTGTAAGCATGAAAGGAGGCATCAAGGGAGCTAATAGTAAAACAAAATCCTCTGTGCACCTACAGGCTAGAGATCAGCTCAGGCCACAGACATTCCACCTCCACAAAAATATGACTGCTGTAATCATGCAGCCTGAACCCATTAATGATTTTACAAATAATTAAACATCTGTATTTTTATTCACTTCATGTCACTAGTTGAGAACGAGCCTAACGATATTTATACCCATACAGAAGAAGGTATTATCCTTATCTTGGAATCATTCATTCATTCATTCATCTTTTATACCCGCTTAATCCTCATTAGGGTCACGGGGGTCGCATGGAGCCTATCCCAGCTGCTTAGGGCGAAGGCGGGGTACACCCTGGACAAGTCGCCAATTCATCGCAGGGCTATCTTGGAATCATAAGTACTTGAAATTTTATTGTCATGGGCTGGGACATGTACTGTATCACTGTGGATCTATGTCGGTATGACTAAAATTATTATTCATTGTTGTAGCATTAGCAACTTTTTGCCTCGATTGCAGCCAATAATTTGCCACATTTGTAATTTGTGACTTCTAGAGAAGAAGCTGTGGTTATGTAGGAGATATCAGCTAAATTTTCTCTTCAAATTCTGTGCAACTATTTTTAAAATTTATACAACACATTTAGTTTGGTCTTGACTTAGCCTCAATCCCTTATTTTTTCTCAGTTTTTACAAAATATCTTGGTACAAGGACAATGCAAAAATGTCTACAAACTACAACAAAATACTCGACCTATTGTGTGTGTTGGGCGTAACAGATTCAGAGACTTAAAGTATTTGTAATGGTGTAACGGCAACAAATTCAGTTTTCAAATTATTGACCGTATGTGTTGGTTGGGGTTGTTTAAATGTATTCTTTATATGATCTGGATTTGTCCATAAAGCCGGTCCGGTCCATCTCCCAAAGGTATCTGTGCTCTCCTGGATCTACTGCAAGTTTATACACCTGGATTTCATGTCTCAGATACATTCATTACACAAAGACATAATAGACATACGAAAAATGTAGTGCGATGCTGTCATTTCCCAGTCTCACCAATTACTGTTTCCCCCATTCACACAGATACACAAAAACTAGAGTTTTTGAAATGCTTTTTATGTGTTGACAAGACACAAATGTAGAGAAAAAAATTGTTTTCACAAAGTATCCACATTAGTTGACTTTTTTGGACTATGCTGCCACATATGAAACGTACAACTTTACAGGAACCAATAAGAGTCTTGTTCCTTGAGGTAACGTCATTTAAACGTGCAAGTTAAACTTAATTTAAATATAGAGATGGTAACATAACATTTCTGCAGCTGAAAGTTGCATATCTTTGCAATTATACTAAATAATAATTTTGGCAAACTCAGATATTTTTAAATGTTAAAATTACTTGTAGGACATTTGTTGTTTTTATCATATTTTATAGTTGTCAATACAACTAAATATTGCAATTCTGTATTTGAGTTCCCTTTCACTCAAACATCACATCAAACCAGCTCCAAGTATGTCTGTATGCATATTTTGATTTTACACTACTTCAGAGGGAAAGTTTCAGTGTCTCTGCATTGCATTATCTCAGTGTATGTGTTTACTTGCATATTTCATTGATCAGTTAACATTTAGAACATTTATAATGTAACTTTAGCTTTTCCATAAAAGAAATTAACACAAAATATACAGGATTTGCATCTTCATGGTCTAAAATTACCATGAAAAAATAAACAAGTAACACAGTGATACAAGCGGACATGCAAATTTATTTCTATCAAAAACAAATGCAAAACATTGCAAACAATTAAGGTGAAAGGTCAGATAGCAAGTCATGACTACACAGCTTGTATTTACAGTAGCTCAGTTAATTCAGTAGATCAACGCAGGGCCATTAATAATGACCAGCAGGCATGAGCGTTTCATTTGTTTAACACCTGCTCTCTCCCACTCGTGCCACTGCCAGACCTCGCTGACGCTGCCTCCTCCCAACTTCGATGCCCAGCCTCAAACAGGATCTGAAGCTAAAAGTATACCCTGTCATCTTCGGCTTGTAATTGCTCGACTTGCCGTTGCCCCTTCGTTCTCCCGGGCTCCGGCAATTACAGAAATACAATGAGGCTTGGCTTTTCTCGCGGGGTGTAGAATGTATATACTAATTCGCAATAAAGTGCTACAGCTGTCAGTGCATTTTCTGCTCGGTTACTTCAATAAATTGGAACTCCAAGAAGGGAAAAACGGGAATATCGTATTATGTGCTTCCCACACAAGACACAGGGCCCCTCTTGCAAACACAATTTTGAACAATTGCATTTTGCTGCAGTGAGAAAATGCAACTTGTCGTTTCAGAGATAGACAAATGCTGATTCCTCTGCGCCCTGCTAATGGATTTCACTTTTCAGGAAACAATTATTGGGGGACTAGAATTAAAGCAGCAGCTCTGATGGGTTTTATTTTCAAATTGTGTAAACTGACATGTAGAAAATTGCCTGATAACAGCCACTGACCTCCGTCTTTGTCTCCTAAACATGACCTCATTGCACTAGCTGTTAAAGATCACTCCATTATTTGTCCTCTGGTTTGACCCTTACCCCGAATCCTTGGAATTGCTTCCTCAATATTTGGTGTCAGTAAAGGTTGGTTTAAGGAGCAACGCATATACAGCGTCAGTGGTGCAAAGTGATCGAATAAATCTATGCAAATACAGTCAAATTTGAGGTACTTTTGCTTTACTATTTCCATTTTCTGCTACTTTATAACTTTACTGTACCACCATAAAGGTAAAGAGGTAAACATTGCGTATTTTACTCAGCTATATCTAGTTCATGTTCAGTTATTTGATACTTCACATATTTAGTTTTAGTAAGACAAAAAAATTATGTAACTTTCTACGTACTTTATCATTAGCATAGATTTACATTAACTACCTTTGTTTCTAAGCTGTTGTTGCAAACTATGGCCGTATAGATGAACATGAGAGTGAACTTTTTTCTTGCAGGAAACATTTTCCCACAAAGATTATCATGTTATCATTAATGTGTGCAACCAAGACCGTAGCTAGCTCAAAAATGGAGTTGGCCAACATCAAGCTACAGATGATCTCCTGCACAAAACATGTTTTTCCAAAGGTAGTCATTAGTTGATGTTGGCTAACAACCTTTTCAAGCTAACAGTTGCTACAGCTAAGCATAAAAGAGAGCATGGAAGCAAACATAAGGATTTTTAGATAAAAACCAACTGAATCTACTACATACAAATCAGTGTACAGATTGGTATTACAGATATAATCAAAAGAGAGCGTTGCTAGCTGACAAACTAAGTTAGCTAATGTCAACAAGTGACTGTCACGCTGCTGAAATTATGATTAATCAAAACATGCCTCGCATTCAGAATGTATGGTCCATGTATACACATGTGAAATTTGTTTTGGAGATGTTCTGGGAACTGTTAGTCAATGATGGCTAACTAAACCAGGTACTACACACTGTTGCTGCTGTAGACAAGCAGAAGAGGCTCTGAAAACTGAGGCACAAACATTAGAATTTTTGTTGGAAAAACCAACCTCTACAGTAATCATCAGTGTGTAGTATGTTATCATGGATGTAGACCACTTCCAACAGACCCTCAACACAAATTTAACATAACAGCACAAGTAACTATGACTCTTAGTTATGTAACTATTTTGTGGAAAACAATTAAAGTAGAACTCATGGATTTTTTGCAGAAAAAGTGACTTTCTTCACTTAATTGCATTCCTTATTTTGTATCCTCTTGTCACCTTGTTTGACCCTTACCCGCGATGCTTAGAACAGCTTCCTCATTGTTTAGTATCAATGATGGCTAGGGCCAGCTGGAGGGTCAGATTCACTTCCAGATGATTACCCCCTCCTCCTTCCTCAACCACCAAGAGCCCTCTTTTTTTGCCTCGTTTCTCTCTGCTGTCACTCACATCTGCTCCTGATGGCTTGCTCTTGCTTTTGTCTTGGAATCTGGGCCTGCGTGGCCAGCACCCGGAAGCGGCGTAGGGCCGTGATCCAGAAACGATTCCGGAAGTGTCTAAAAAATCAAGGCTCTAATGATGCCACTGCATAATGCAGGATCTGCGGGGTGACGATGATGCGGGGAGGGAGGGGGACAGGGGGGGGCTTAGGAGAGGAGGAAAAAAAAAAGAAAAAAAAAAGCGGTACCCAGCAGCCAAATGAAAGCAGAAGGACTGATAGGGAAGTAGAGCCAGAGTCGGTGTTAGCTAGCAGTGTTGTTCTGTAACTGCACGGCGTTAACAGCTGCCCCTGCCATTAACACAATGGGAGAGAGAAAGAGAGAGTTCCTTGTTAGGGATCATTTATTAACTGAGATCATCTTTTCGTTAGCCTTGGGGTAATGACTAATGTCAATGGCAAATTTCACAGTTGTCTAGAGAAATGAATTAGATTTGCAATAAAAGGCCCCCTTGGCTTGTTGTACATGCTCATTTGCTGGAGTTGGTGAACTTGGAGAACTGTAAAGAAACCAAGGATCCTGGCTTAATACCCTCTCCCTTTTCCTCTCCTCCCCCTCACCAGACACTGACCTTTTTCTCTCATTATGAGGGAGAAAAAAAGGGATCTATAAAAAGAAGCCTTCCTTACAGTATGTGCCGTAGCGCGGTTAACATCATTACGACACATTCAGCGATGCAAATGAGACCTATAGATTCTGGTGTAACCGTCGATGTGAACATTTAGCACAACACACACAAGCTGCGTGGGATCCGACCTTGTGTGTGTGTGTGTGTTTGCGCGTCTGTGTCTGTGCAGTTCAAAGATTAAGACTCAGGCGTATTCTTTAATCCGCCCATTGAGCAGTAGCAGAGTGTGGAGACAGAATGGAGTGGGGTACAATGACCCCCCGGCGGTGGCGACTCACGCCATCTCCGACGCTCCTGACGGCATCACAAAAACCGGCCCTCACGCACCTTACGCGCACCCCCTTCCTCTGTGACCCAGCTCTCCTCCACCCACCCAGCACCCTTACAAAAGAACCTGTCAGGATGACCCCCCAACCGCCCTCCTCTCTGCACACACACAGAAAGACAGAAACAAACCCTCCACCCTACACTGCTGTCATCGCCTCCAGGGGTACCCCGCTAAGAATACTGGACCCCCTAAAAAACGGCACTCTTTCTCCCTCTCTGTGTCTCATTCTCTTCTGCCCCCCCCTCTCTCTCTTTTGCTTTTCTTTCCAGGACAGATGACACAATGCTGCGATTCACACCGGGCCGGGCACTCACATACTGTAGGCAGCCTCTATTGGCCCATGTGTGGCTGGATCGCAGCGTGGGGTTAATTGCAAGCGAGGTTAACAAAATAGGAGACAAAAATCAGTTTGAGAAGGGCCCAGGGACCCTGGAGGCTGAACTGAGATGAAGTGGTCCTGAAAACACAGTGTGTATGCGTGTATGTAGTCCTAGGGTCCGATATTATTTGCAAATTCCTTGTGTTTGTCTGTGATGGTTTAATAGATGGATAGAGTTGAGGGAGGGCAGTTCAGATTCAGGTATGGGAGATCATAGATGCTATTGTCAAAACTATCAGACCATTAATTGAGTATATTAAGAAAATTAATCAGCAAAAATGTGACAAGTGGTTATTCTTCAATAGGCATGATTTTATACCAGTTAGAGAACACATGCAACTTCCTGACCATTGTACAAAAAAAGTTTCATACTCTATTTTGTTGTATAGAACCAATGTTTGATTTGTGAATCTGTAAATATGACACAGCTTTCATCATCGCATGGCATCTGTGAGGCTCATGAACTTCTCCATGCCATCACTATGTTACTGTGTTTACGTGAGAAAACTAAAATAGACTGTGCTGAATTTGGAAGAAATTGAAGAACTCTGCTCCATTTTCACCTTTTGTTGTTCTTCACAATACAGTTAATCATCAAAACAATGTAAATATGATAAGATGTGTATTAATTTGTGCAGGTAAATTGCCCAGATTTGAAAAAAGAATGCATACTTTGTAGATTTTTACATCTCCTTGCGTGTTTATCAGTGGTTGGCAAATCAGCTCGTGGTGCAATCAACGGGAAACATGTGTAATTGCCACATCATGTGTAATTCTACTATTGGCTGCCATATGCTCGCTCCAGGAAGGCCTGTGTCCCATAGACTTATAGAAACATGGCAAAGCCAGTAATGCACTGCTGTAGTCATTCAGGATTCCCATTTGCCTGGGTGGGATCATGGGCTCCATGTAATTATGGATGCAAGAACCATCACATCACCCATTTTTGGAGCCATTTTTTTTTTAAAGCCAGTATTGTGCAATTGGCTTTTTGGAGCCAAAGGTGACTGTACTTGCACAGAAAGAATAGAATAATGGGAGGTTGATGAGTACGTGTCAGGTTAGTGAGATATTTTACCTGATCAGTAAGCTGGCATGTTGCCTTTACTCACCCATACATTTCCAGTGCTTTCCCATCTCACTTTTGTTCAAATATAGTCACCTCTGGCTGTAAAAAGCTCATCATGAACATGTCATGACAAGTTCCACAAGCTCATCTTTAATGGAACCCAACTCTTTTGATATTGAAACTAGACATGGTACTTGAAATTGCAACACCTTCCATCATTGTAGTTACAGGGTTCAGAAACTAGATGAAGAGGATGGTATGAATCTACAGGAAATTATGTCATTGACATGTCAGAGGTCACGTAACAAAAAGAAGCGGTTTACCAAAGTAAAGGCTACACAAAATAAACACAGAAATAGCTTTAACCCATTGAAAAACAACAAAATAAAAAAACCAAAACAACAACTGTTCTTTGGTTACATTACAACTGAATGGATAGAGCAACCAAAAATGAAATGTGGATCTTTGAAGACACAAAAGGAGTAAAGGAGAACTGAATTCAATTAAGTTGTATCTGCATAATTTACAATTTTTTGTCTCACATATGCCGTTCCCACTTAGATTTAACTAAGCCAGTAGATCACATCCTTCCATTGGATAATTCCTACAGTGATGAACATCTTATATTCGATGACGGGTGGCAGGCGCTGTTCCGTATGTGTTGACATAGTAATGCCACATGACACTGGTAGCTATATACACATGCTCTACGTGCATGTAACCAGAGGAATATCAGCTAAAAGCTCAAGAAAACCAAATGTTAGACAGAACACAATTAAACAACAAGAGCTAAAATGGGCAAATATCTAAACAAGCTAACAGTCTGAGACCAGAGTATGTCATGAATAATAGAATAAAACAACAGACCAATGAGACAGACTTTGCAACGCTAAGTTAACACTTGACAGATCCAACATTCTTTTCCACTAAAACTCACTGAACGAGCTAAAGAAGAGCAAAAATAGTTTGTATTATGAAGTGATGAGAGAGTATTGTGTCGGATCTTTGCTGTTGTCTGATCATAACTTCGTTTTCCATGAAAAGCTATCAGCTCATTCATTGTTTGGATTGAAATGATTCCAACGAGAAACAAATGGCCCAAGGCTTAACAGGTTTGGTTTGGGCTGCTCGATGATGGAAAAAATCAATATCGTGATTATTTTGGTAAATTTTCAAAATCATGATTATTCAAGCAATTAATTTTGAATTTCACAATGCATTTATTCAGCATTTCTCTCTCTCTCTCAAAAAACACTTTGTTATTGATTCTTTATGCAAAACATT
>JAQQZY010000013.1:16369206-16406877 GCA_030068375.1 Ostorhinchus rueppellii | reverse complement strand
CTCGATTATATGAGTTTTGAGATCGTTTGACAACAAAATCGAAATTGTGATCAAAATTTGATTAATTGCACAGCCCTAGGTTTGGGTATTTGAGCTGGAACAAGTTCTTTAATCCTAACTGATGCAGTCAGTTGCTTTTCATTTCGTAAACAATCATCAGTTTGATAGAGAGAATAAAGATCGGATAATACCAGGATTCACTGGGCTCAGATTGTAAAAGTGGTGCAGGGAGCATAAGATGTCATTTTCACACATGGCTAGACTTCCACAGTCCAGACCTGAACCCCACTGAGACTCTTTGACTCTCCCATCATCAATACAAGATCTGGTGACTAAAATGAACACAGATGTGGACGTAAATAAATGTTGACACATTGCAGGCAGTCCAAGGAAATGTTGAGTTTTTTGTCAATATGTTGTGGATTAAAATGTTAAAATACACGTATTCACTGTGATGAATTAGTCGTTTAGTAAAACACGGAGGATAAAAACAGTGCGTAGTTTGTAGAAATTCATCCACTGCACTAAATATTTGTTCCATCAACATCCCGGGCGGCATTAGCACAGTGTCATAAAGCCTCAGCTGCAGGTTATTAGGGAGCAGTAGAGCAGTCAGTCACTGGCTGTACAGTATATTCCCTACAATCACATTTTTGAAAATGGATGTAACATTTAGCTGTTAATACCAGCTGCTGGAGTGTTCGTCTTCAGATGATTTAATTGCCCGGCAATTTTCTCCTGTCAAAAAAGCAATGTGCACCTCGGATGAAAACGAGCGAGCGCAAGTGGGAGAGTTAATTAGCGACCTCGTTAGGGACCTGGAAGTGTCTGGTGGGGCCTCGGTGTGTGTATGTGTGTGAGAAAGAGTGTGTTTGTGCATTACTTGTGTATGTGTGTGTGGGTTTGTGCTGGCGTTCCTTTTTGTCTCGCCATTAGCGTGTGGATGAGCATGCGAGCTGATGACTAGGAAATACGAGATGGAACGTAGTAAGGACCTAATCTCCCATTGTATGTATACATGACAAGCTTACCCTGTGTGACTGACAGCGTGTTCACACTGTGAGCCAATTGGTTGATGTGTTGCCGGGCTGATGCATTGTGGGTGGTTGCGGCGGATCCAATTGAAATAACATATGCTCAGTATATGAAAGACAGAATAAACTTTAAATACATTTTAATTTGCATAGAGAATCTTTTTTTCTTTAAGTCATTGCTGATTAATGTGCAAGGAGTGAACAGAAAGTTTGCAACAAGCATTTAGATTAAACAAATTGAGCTGACAGTGTAGAGGAGAAAAATACAAGAAAAGGCACGTCTTTTTGACTTCATGGGAAATTGGGTTTTCTTGCGTTTTCTTTAATTGTGCAACCACAAAGATCAAACTACATCAAATTGTGCAGGTTAGACCAAAATGTTTGGATAATCATCTTATCCAAATAAGCATAAACAGCGAGAAAATAACCAAAGATGATAGAAATAAGAAACGTTCAAAAGAAGAATAAAAGAAATGTTATGCCATCAGTGTTTTATGATTGTTTTTATCCCTCAGCCATTGGCCACATACATAAAAATAGGGGTTGCTCTGGTATTTATGTGCAACATCAGAAGCTGTTGAATGAACATATGACCATTTACCAACCAAAATGAGTGTTGTTGAATAAAAGACTGAAGGACCATGTTTGGGTCTTACAGGAACCACTTAATGTTGCAGGTTGAAAATATTAGGTCCAAGGAGCCTTGTGCAAACTGTGCAAACTGCAAGAAGTTAAAGAAAACAGCTCTGATATGGTTGAAATTAATGTGTAAATTAATTGTGTTTTTGAGCTGGAAAATGACTAATGAGCACAATTTACTAAAACTTCACAAAAATGATGCTGTCGATGGTTCGGATATTTGCAACCAGGTGATTTAAGAAGTGAAAACAGTGGGCGAAGATGATTAGCATTCATTTATATGGCATGAGTAACTTGTAACGCAATTAATTAGTATGAATTGTCACGATCATTTACGTTACAGAACAGGTCTTTCAAAAGGCCGCCAAATGGTTTGCGTGATGTTAGCCGATCACAGTTGAGACATTCCTTTAAGACTGATTCGCCACGACACGTCCTGCTTTCAGACTTATCGAATTAACGCCCGGGATATAGCCCAGAATTGCAGAACTGTCACCATCGGATTCCATAAGTTGGCGAGCGGGATGAAGCGAGAGCTGCGTGTGGCGCCGGGGCTGAGTGAACTCTGTTGGTTTGAGGAAGAGGGGGGCACGATGCAGTAATTTGTTAAGACTGGGCCCCCTGAATTATTAAAGGCATATGAGTGTAAATAATTCACTGATCACCAAACAGCATGACAGGCCATTCATCAGCATGTGTCGCCTTGTGTACGGGGGATAAAGTGTTTATGGTGTGTGCATGTATTAGCAGGAAATTGCAGGTTTTGTAGAAGAAATCTAGCTCCCAAACAATTTTTTTTTTCATGCGTACAGTTTTTGCATTGTCCCTGTTTTCTGTTTCCACTGAGATGAATTTCTGCACCAGTGTACCTTAATTACACTTCCATGAGTTAACATATTACCAACAGGAAAAGGGTGAGCATGAGCAGAACACACAGTATGTGAGTTTTTGTGAAATTATCCAAATGAAAGTGCTTCATCATAACCTGCTTTGAATTTTTATTCCCAGGGATCTATAGCCTTGCTTGGTTTTTCTTCTTCCTCTTCTTGTAGTTCCTTTTTTTTTTTTTCAAACTGTGTCTTCTCAATGGCAAAAGCGAGTATGGTGACAAATTGCCATAAACGGGCGGAGAGCATGCAAATGCGGCGAGGAGACAAATGTCCAACCTTGTGTTTAGTCGGAAGCTAAGGTCATCCACCCTCCCATCTATCACTGTTCTAATCAGCTCCACGCAGCCCAATGCATAGCTCAGTACCTGCTGCATAGATAACACAGGGAGAGGGAGAGGAGGACAGATAAAAACAAAACTGATAAAAGATTCAACAAGTAAACATTCATATTACTCCCAAGCAGCATGTGTGTGTGTATTTTTTTTTTTTTTTCCTGTCGGGCTGTGCTCTGTTCCAATTTCTTCCGTGTCTCTCTTCTTTCCACCACACTTCTTTATATTCCGGTATTTGCACACTCCTAAAACTGTAGCATGTTTGTTTTGCTTGTCAGGTGTAGACAGAAGGGGTCTGACCTGGGATCACAGAGCTGGATTTGAAGGTGATTGGAGATGAGTTGCATTGAAAGGCGTTTTTATTTTTTTTTTTCGTGTGTTGTTGTTGTGCAGGGATGTGGCAAATCCAGATGTCTCCTCGGTTGTAATTGCGGTTGTCTTTTCAAATTGCAAAACCCAGGTGCATAATTGAACAGATTCACCATCTACTACTTGGGTTTTACTTTCTCCTACTGTCATTTGTTATGTGTCTAGTTCATTTTATTTTTTAATTCCCTCAACATATACACAGCACGTCTGCCTGTCTACAGTCACGGAAAAAAAAATATTAGACTGCCCTTGTTTTCTTCAATTTCTTGTTCATTTTAATACCTGGTACAACTAAAGGTCCATTTGTTTGGACAAATATAATAATAACAACAAAAATAACACATAAAAGTTTAATTTCAGAGCTGATATCTATCCTTTTTCCATGTTTTCCCTATAGTAATCAACATTATTTAAGTGCTTGCATCAATATCTATGGCATTGTACTGATAAACACAGTGCTTTTAGGCATTCTATGTTTTCTTTCTGTCTGTTTTAGTCACATGATACATACAGGGGTTAGTATTAGACAGCATAATCATTGTTTTTGATGACTTAAGATGGTCTAATAATTTTTTCCACGACTATATCTGACATTACTGTTACTGGAGCATCATAATTTTAAAACACTTCAGTATTTTTTTCCACCAAATTATAATCAATGACTAACGTGTTATAATCTTAGTCTGCATTTAACTATTTGATAGAGGAAGTGTGACTCCCATTGTATTCTGAGCTACCAATTTGAAGCCATGGCCACATTGGCTTTTGGAACCAGAAGCGACCGTATTTGGACAAAAAAGGGGTTGAGCTGTGGGAGCCTGAGGGGTTCGAGGTGAGCTAATGCTAAATGCTAGCTGACTGACTTGGTGAAATGGTAAACTTCATCAAGCATTGTGTAATAAAGTCAGAAGAAGTAGAGCTGTCTGACAGGAAGAAATTAATTTTAGGAAATAAACAGAAGCTCAGCAGGTGAGTGAGCTGTCATACAGACCTGTCAATCAGAGCCCGACGTGTCAGATACCACATCAACTCTATTCAATCTCGGGTTTTATTAACAGTGTAGAAAATTAAAGCTGGACTACCGGATCATTTTGAAAAGAATGAAAGAGACTGAAATGACTTGTAGAATTAATAATAGGCTTAGTATTTTATTTTATTTTTTTAGATAAGTTCAGTGCAATCAATGGGAGCCACAGTTATTTGGAGCGACCCCAGTGGCCAACAGTGGTATTACAAGCTTTAAAACACTTAAGTAACATTGGCTTTGTTTTGAAGCTGAGGTACTTCCTCTTTGTATGGGCTGCTGAAATAAATGCAAACATGTTTCGAGTTTTTGGATTCATTATCTATTCGCCAACTTAACTCATTCTTCGTGTTGTTGTGTTGTCATGTTATTGGTCATCCTTTTCCAGACCAGAAGTAGAAAAGCATTTTATTTTGCTGTTTTTCCTAAATGTAAAATTGATGTAAAACAGTCAAACTCCTGTAACTGATTTTATGTTTTCAGCAACTATTTTCTAACGTGTAACATGCCTTTCAGATTTTCGTTAGACTTAGGCTTATAACATAACAAGGGTAAGACCAAAATAAATATATTAGACTTCGTTTGAAAGAGAATATATTTTAGTGTCTGTGATTAGCATGTGACTAAAACGCATCCTGAAATACATCGGATCAAATCTGTGTCCCAGCGCTTGAATGGATAGAACTGCAAGATGTGTGTAGAAGCAAATGACTGCATTTACTTCACACAGACTTTAAAGTGCTTGTTATTAGCCATTTTCTTCTCTTTCTTTCTGCTTTTGTGCTCCTGATGAGCGTTATGTTTGCCCCCGTCAAGCGATCCAGAGATAGTTGAATTAGAGCCTTGCCCCGCGCAATTAAAATCTTATTATTGCTCGAGTGTGACCCGGCCTAATTTAATTGCCATACATGCTCAAAAATGATTAATAGATACAGATTGTAAATAGCCCCGGCAATGATGATAACGCCAAAGATATGGTTAGTTGAGTGCATTATTTCTTGTTAAAATAAACATTTGGGGGACATGTTTTACTCGGCACGTTGGGTTCCTGAAATGTTGCAATGATTGTAATAACTCTACATGAAAGATCAGAGGACACGGCAGCCTCCCGAGGGAGAAAGTTTACCCAAACAAGGGAAAGGAAGAGTTGTGGCTCATGCATAGAGCCTATTAATCACTCTGTTATTATGTGCACACTTGTCTCCCTCTGTCAGTGTTATACTGCTGGACCGACACCGCTGTAGATATTTGTGATGAGACATTATGTCCTCGAGACATACGGCAAAAGTGCTGCCAAAACCTTGCAAAGCAGTTTCAGAAGTCTGTGTATGTTTTAGTGTGTATGTGCATTTCATTGTATAATATTAATTTTGCCACTTGTAGCCATCAAGAGCTGGGTTTAGGATTAAATGTAGTGTTAGGTGTGTATAATTGGGAAAGTCCTCACAAGCATTGTCATATAAATCTCCCAGTCTGCCTTTGTGTGTGTGTATGTGTGTGTGTCTGTGTGTGCCTTTGTGTATCACGCTGTCCAGTGGTGCAAGGTAAATGGGTGTGCGCTCATTAATCTCAGAGTGTGTGATGGAGCAGAGTGGTCGGCCAAGCTGCTGAATGTCTAAGCAGGGCGCTGTGCATGTGATTTATCGGGAGGAGCATGCATTAGGGCCCATTCGTAGCCATTAGCCTGGACAGCTAAGGACGCTGCCACCTCCTACCACAGCCACAGAGACGATGGGCGGGGCCTTTCTGTTATGGCTTTGGGGACATTTTGTCCAGGATGTTAGAAGGGGTACAAATATCCCAATATGTGTTGATGAATGAATCATGTGTGGGTCTTGATGATGATGCAGGTTTAGCCGTACACATCATCATCATCATCATCATCAGTCAGTCAAGTTCAAATGCAAGTCTGTCTGACATTGTATTTCAGTTAAATTACATGTTTTCCTTTCTCCTGTGCATAAGCCAGATGGGTAAAATTTCAATATTTGCTCACCTTTTGTGGGTATTTCCACTGAGCCTCCAGAATACAAGGTGGTTTTGCCAATGAAGGCTTCTGCAAACCAGATACACATTTGTCAGTGCAAGTGTAAAGTGACATTATAGTGTTTAAGCAGATTGTGGCAGTTTTAAAACCATCCATCAGAAAGTGAATGGAAATGATGGTGTTTAAAATACTCCAGATTTTTTTTCAGATACTGTTAACATTTGCTTAACGTTAGTGAAAGCAAACAGATTAAATTCTGGGGTGATGAAAAATTCCTCCTGGTCTTGGCCGATTAAAAACAGTAGGGGTTTCATGCAGAACTCTGCATCCCATGCAAGTTGCTGTTTAAATCCAAGTCTGTCCAGAGTTATAGATCAGGTCGTGTTCGCTTGGAAACAGTTTAATAAAATGCATTCAGTATATTTTTGGGTGAAATGGGTGTGCTGAGACTACAACACTTAGAGATTAAGTTGTGTGGTGTTGAGTAACAAACAAAAAAAGTGGATATTACAGACTGTCATGATGTCATAGTGTTTACCTTTGACCTTTTTGAATACAAATATCATCAATTTATCATTTTATGCATTTGCATACTTGTACAAAACTGTCCATTTTAGAGTTAAGGTAAAAATAAAAGCATTTTGTGACGTCGCATTAATTTGACTTTTGACCTTTGGCTAACAAATTCTATTCAGATCGTCCTTGTGTTAACATTTTTGCCAAATGGAGATTCCTGAGATCATGTTCATGGAAATTAGGGAGACATATGTATGTTTATAAATGTATTCAGTTGTTGTCTTGACAGCAGAGGCTTATGAAGTCTGCAAAGATGTCACAAAATGACTCACAATGTCTGTAGATTTATATAAATTAAACCACTCATGCTCTTCTTTGCTGTGAGTCAGTATGCACTGTTAACTAGGTAAGAACCAGCACTATTTGAATCAAATCTGCCATTGCTATGACTTTGGTAATGAAACAGTCATGAAAACAATCATTTATAGAGCACTTATCAAAAGAGCACAGAAAAAAATATGAAAAAAATGAATGATCAAATCTAATAAATAGGCATATGATGAGTGTCTTAAAGAAAGACATTATCACATTTCTTATTCTTACATTATTTGCCAAAAACTTGATTTTCCCTGTCAACAAGGCAATATAAGTTGTATCTCTATAATATATATATATATATATATATATTTTTTTTTTTTGTCAAAAGGCTTGTTTAACTGACCTAAAATAACATGGAACTGGACAAAAGGCCCAAATGCAGAGTGATGAACATGCAACATCTCACATTAAAACTACACCACCCACCAAGAAACCCGTCTGTCTTGTGTCTGTCATTGGTAACTCATTGAGGAGAGCTTCACTTCTGCCAAGAATAAAAGATTGATTCCAAAATAAAGGTGGCAGTGGTAAAAGATACATGTCCTGACTGTGCTGGTGGACGGCGGGCTTTGAACAAATGGCATTTGTCATTAGACACGGGAAAAGGGAAGTCTGGTCTGCAACCCAGATACTGTTCAGATGAGGTTTGGTAAAGTTTTGACCATCAGTCTGACAGTAGGAGCCTCATTACAACACGATAAGCAAAATGAGAGAGGTTCGGTTTCATAGAATAACTCAAACTCTCCAGACTTTTCAGAAGGGACCAGGATCAAAAAGGTCCAAGAATTGTTTTATTTTTGGTCACATTTAGGCTCCAGCATTTATTTATTGTAAAACTAGGACACATATTTAGGACAGAAAGGGATTTAATGCACTTAAAAACAAAGTTTTACTCCATTGAAAGCATGTGGAAGCCATCGGAGAGTAACTGTGTTTCCATGGACTCCTTATCGACAACCACCAAATATATCATAAATTCATACAGCTGAGCTCAATGCATTTTTGTGTGTTTGCTGAAAATGAGGATGCGGCTAATTCTTTAACTGTATGAGCGAGTTTGTTCCATTTAGATCAAACTATGGAAATAATTGATGTTTTGAGGAACAAGTCAAACATTTTAGTTTTAGCCTATTAATAAAAATAACTGACATGGCAGCTATGTATTTTCAATTGAGCTGAAAGGGTTGATGTAATTTAACTATGATCTCCTATAATCTCACCTAAAAACCATGTAAGAATGTGAAAATATATATCTTCCTTCCAACTCAACAGACCAAATATCAATATAGAAGGATGACCTGACACTGCTGTGAAAAACTGAAGTAACTTTTCAAAGCTTTGGTGTTGAGTAGACCAACAAAGTTCTGTTCAGACCTTATCGGAACATTGAGTCCATTTACATACACGATGAAATTCTGGTCGTTATTTGATTTCTGGAGTTATCAGATTATTCAGTTGATCATGTAAACAGTATAATCTGACATGCTTTATCTGAAACAGCAGTAATCTGATTATGACTAATCAGATTAATACAGCTTGATTTCTCCCCAATATTCTGATGTTTTGCACATATACCCGTTAATCTGATTTATTTTATGTCTTTTACATTTGTAAATGTGTAACAAAAAAATAAATAAAAAACAGAACTCAGAGAAAATGGAACAGACAACGTCAAACACAAGCAGAAAAAGGTAATGGGAAATCTGATGCATCCAAGGTTGTCTTGGTCCGATTTTCACATTTTCTGAAGTGCATGTAAATGCAGCCAAAGCCTTCCATCACTCTTCTACAGGTTGAAAACTGCGTCCAAAGAAGGGAGGTGAAGTCTTATTTCCACTCAAACCACTTGAAATAAACTACACTCAGTTTAATATTGACACTCCCCTATCTCTTCTTTCTGGACATTTGTCATACGTATGGATAGATAGCTTTATTTGTAGCTTTTGTACACATTCAGCGTCATAGGAATTATTATGCAGAGGTCTCTCAGAGTGCAAGTATAAAGGTTAAAAGAAACAATCAAATAAAAGTCAAAGACATAAGCAGTATAAGAGTATACAAATGGAGGTAGGAGAAGGAGAACTGCTCCATCTCCAGTGCAACTTAATGTACAATTAATTCATAACTCAAAATACAGCTTTTCAGAAACAACAGCTGTTGAGGAAATATTTCTCACAGGACACAATATGAGTCCAGCAATTGAATGGCCAACACGAAGAAGTAAAAAAACAACCGTTCTTCTGGCTTATTAAACATTTCACAACAGATGGAGTGATGTTGCATGTGACTATTCTGATGAAATGCTTAAAGGCATGTAAAGACACCTTTATTTAGTGTCAGAGTTATTTTCGTTATCAGGCTAAAACTATAGTCGAACAGTGCTGTGGTTGGAAACTGATGTAAAAAAAAAAACTAAAAAAAAAAAACGTCTTTGCTAGCTCGACAAGCAAATGTTCAAAAACATTCAAATAAAAATTACGACGAACAATGCAAGCCCACAAAAAAAAAAATAAAAAAAAATATTGAGGCTAGTAAACAACTAGAACTCGCACATAGGTAAACACACACTTTATTTTTACCCCAATGTGAATGGTCAGTAAAGGAAAAAATGGCTTTGCACAATGTGGAACTTCATCCTTTCAATCAGAGCTGCAATTGACAACTGTTGATTAGTGAGTACATTCATTTTTAAGTTGGATCAGTTGTTTTGGGCTGTAAAGTGTCAGAAAATGTTAAAGAATGCTTTCCCAAAACCCTAAAGATTTTAAGTTTGCTGTGATAAAGAAGGAAAACAAATGTACAATTGGCTTATTTTCCCTTTAATGTTAAGCCGAGCTTCTTTCATTCACATAACCAATCAGACATGAGCCAGTTCTTCATAATGATATTGAAACTAGAACCAAAAAACAAATTATATAAATCAATAAATGACTGACTATAGTCACTCCATTGAGAAATATTGCCATTGTAGGAGAGTAAAGTGAAGAGGTTTGATGTGAATCTTGCAGCTATCACCTATCGACACCAATGTGCAAGCAGACGAGCGTGGCACTTTCCCCTTCACATGTGTGAATGGTGCAGTCTATATCATCAGATGTCAGTGTGAATATGTGAGCATGGCGGCTGGGGTTACAAGGGCCAGCGAGGGGAGGTGTTGGCGGTGGCGGTGGTGGTACAGGGAGGAGGGGGAGGAAGAGGGGCTGGCGGTTTCACTCTATTTTGGCTGAGGTAATCCATCCATTGTGTTGAACTTCTTCATCTGTATCAATTCATTGAAAACACACCGGCCCTGTGGAGTGAAACTGAGCCTGCCTGGTCCTTTCTTGACAGGGCAACGAGAGAGAGGATGGAGTGGGAAGTGGAGGGGGTGGGAGGGGGGTGATTCTGGGGTTTTGGGTGGGGGTCCATGAGGTGGGGTGGGGGAGAAAGGGGGTAGCGGACCATGGGAAAAACACAATCCCTGGCCTCTCTATAGCACTTGTTCCACCCCACTTCACCCGCACACCCACCCTGTGTGTGCCACTTGTCACTGACCCTTGCAACCCCCTTCTCTTTCTACCCGAGCCTTTGAGCTTGTGTCTCTCTCTGGGCTGCAGATGTGTGTCAGTCCTGCAAAACACCCCCAACCCTCCACGACCCCCAGACCCACCTCCACCACCGCCACAACAACCCTCCTTCCCTGCACCGCAAGACCCACGGACCTCCACACTCTAAGCCCCCTGCGTCTACCTCTCACACCAAGGGACGGTTGAAGCGTGGTGGTGCAGAGGCTGCGCCCGGACCCCCGTATCCAGTCCCAGTGAAGAGTGGACCAAAGAAATAAAGAATAACAGAGAAGATCTTTGTCTTTGTGTTCGGACAAAGGGGAAATGGACTAGGGCAGGCAGGGGAAAACCGGGAAAAAAAGTCTGTATGTGTGTACCCGTACATGCTCAGACTGTGAGTATTAGTTGGGTTATTCTACTCCCTAAAAGCATATAGGTACGAAAACCTGACATTTTTACTAAAATCAAAGTATCCAATGAAATGCAGCAGAATATCTGACAGAGCAGTAAACTGAAATGTTCAGTATGAATGGTTTTTATTTGTGCTTACATGAAGTTTGTGTGTTGGACTAAAGAAATTCTCAACACTAGAAGACCAGTATTCATGAGCGTAAGGTGACCAGTGCTGTGAGGGAACCTTTGGATTTTACTGTACAGGATGTTTTCATGGATGTCGACTGTTGTTGTCTTAGACCGAGTTTGCTAATATCTAAAAATGACCAACTCCCAGTTCAAAACAGACTCCAACACAAACTTTACACTTTACAAACACTTCCAGAAGAACAACCTCTTCCATCCTGAACCTTTAAAAAGCAATTAAGCAGGAATCAACCTTTAAATGTTTACTTATTCAAATTTTAATGATATTACACTTAAGGAGCTACTTCTTTATAAATTATGGACTGAAAGCATTTCTCAAAACCCACTACTTTCCCCTCTTATCTCTGCATCTATACTCCTTGCTACTGCAAAGCAACTTATATTGGTAAGAAGCAAAACCTTATTTTTGTCCAGTAGCTACACATCCACCCTTCTGGTTGGACAGCAGTGGAGTTGTGCTTTTGCTTTTATACTCTTTGGTTGTCCTCTTTCGCTGCTGTAATAGAGAAGAAGAAAAAGAAAAGCACTGTAGAATTATCTTGGAAGGAGCAAACATCAACAGTTGTTAACTTAAAAATGGAGTTAGATAATGTCAACAAGTACATGGACACACACACAGAAGCTGCATATTCACAAAATGCTAATTTACATTTTTTTTTTTCCATTGCTACTGCTTCAGTTGTGGCATTTTTCTCACAAAGATAGAAGGAAGTTGATTAAAATTACTAGTACAAAATATATCATTGCCACTGTATAGAAAAAAAACAGCTTTGCAGTAATATGAAACCTACTGTACAGTCTCATGTTAAACCATAAAATTGTATTTTTCAGGTACACGCTAATAAAATAAATAAATAAGTTGCTGTAATATTACAATATTAAGGCTAAAATCAATACATATAATACAAAACACAATAACATGATTAAGTAAACAGGTAAAAGTGACAGATGATAAAGTGTAAAGTACTTGCATTGGATAATTCTGAGGCTATTTCAAAGATATTAGTTTGTACATAATTAGATTAGTCCAGCTCCTTCTGTTTCTGTCCTATGCAACTTTATTTCCAAAATTAAAAAAAAAAATTAAAAAAAAATAGACAAACATGTACTCTGTTGCAGTAGTAAGAGACATTAAAATTCAGAACACCAGTTTTTTTTGTTTTTTTTTACATATGGCATCTTGACTTGTAAAGAAAATGTGTAGTAGTAATAACAATAAGCATTTTCATCCGCTGATTAGATTATAAAACAGACAGTGTCAACTGAATGTAGCATGTAGCTGTTTTTATATATTTTGCAGTTATTTTTTTTTTCCTAAAAAATCATACAGAGCATCTGAAGTGTATATACTGTACTTACATGTTTTGTGATTTTATTTTCCTTGATTTTTTTGGGTCTTAATTCTGTAAAATGACCCAAAGATCAAACAGTGCATATGTGTGTGTGTTTTGATAGGGGGGGGTTGGATTTTGTGACAGAATAGTAATTGGTCTAAGGCATCTTTCCCCCCTTCGCCACCAGTTTGACAATGTAAGCTTTCATTAAAACACATGGTAGAAATACTTATGAAATGAATCATTACCACGGGCCATTAGCCTGTCTTCTTTCAATAATTGAATTTGTCAGCAGTATCCTTTTCAACCACCAAAAAAAAGCCACCGTCATATTCTGATGATGAAGGCGATCACAAACACGAACGCCTGTATTTCTTAATTATCTTCTTCCTTCTTCTCCGGCCTGTCAATCACTGCCGTTGATGAACCTGAGTCACATGATTAAGCATCAGCATTGACATAAGCAGATTGATTTAATCTGCGACGAGGCGTTATCAATATCATTGAATAATTGTTAACGCGCACCATTTCCTGGACGCTTTAATCTGAAGTAATTACAGTAAAGTGAGTCATAGAATGGACGGCCCTGTGACACGCTCAAATATGCAGCCTGTTAAGAAGCATTTGGTGCTGCTTTGCCATGTAAAATGTAAAAATAATGGTAATTGCAATCGCGCCGAGGGATTTCTGCAAACTCATGACGCAGCACCTCGGCGAAATGCAAATCTGCATTACAGCATCGCCGCTTTTTCCCCCCCTTATGTTAAGCTGCTTCTTCTTCTTCCTCTTCTTGAGCTGTAATGCTAATGCAAGCCCATGAGAGTCTTCAGAGGGAGGAGGAAAAAAAAAGAGAGAGAGAGGGAGGCAGCCAGCAGGGGGAGGTAGGACAAAAGGAAAAGTAAAGGAGAGCAAGAGTGGGAGAGGGTAAACACAGAGGGGGAAAGAGGACGAGGAGGATCTCTTCTGGGGGCGACTATCGATCCCATTGGTTTTTTTTTTTTTGGGTCGTACATCAAGTTACGGCCTTGGCCTGAGTACCCCCACCCCCCACCCCCCACCCCCACCCCCATCCTTTGCTTTGGCGGTGGCCCGAGGACAGGATGGCAGTGCAAGAGGAAGCGCTCTGGCCTTTTCCTGTGTCCAGCTGTGTTGCCCGGCAGGGGAGGACAATACTGTACTTTGGAGGCGATCAGCGGGGAGAAAGCGTCCTACTGTACTTTTACACCAGTGACCTTTTTAAAGGAGGACAGAGGGAGGGGAAGTACATTTACAGCCCATTCACATAACATTAGACTCACACTTATTTACTCTGAAGATCCAAAAACAAGGCTTTATGCTCATTTCCTTGATGCAGTAATAATTCATAGCACATTATACTATACCAGTATGTATTTTCAGATGTCTACGGTATATTTCAGTTTGTACAAACGAGCATTCACCAGCCAAAACCAAGCGAGGAGTGTTTGCTCTCTCTCCAAATCTGTAATATCAAACTGATGAATGTGTGCAGCTCCACAGAGAATCAATTGGAAAAAGAGAAAGAGAAGGAGGCTGTTAGCCCCCTGGGTTTTTTTTTTTTTTTTTTTTTTTCCAGGGGATATGGGTGTATTTTCTTATTGGATATCACTGACAAACTCCCAAATGCTTGTTGCCGGGGTTAGCTGCAAAATTGTCTGTCTCAGTGACATCATGGGTGGTGTCTTTTTTTTTTTTTTTTTTTTTCCCTCCACTAACAAATAGAGATCTGCCAACTTGAAGTAATTTTAAAACAGATAAACAGCAAAGTGAGCATCTAAATATAAGTCGTAGGGTATGTGCAAAGTATGACTGGTAAGATGATACGCTGCGCTGTTTTTTAAAATGTATTTATTTTTTCATTGGTGTCATGTTACTGTGCTATTGAAAGTAACCTTTTTAATGCATCATCAGACTCAAACTATAACTGCTTTAGCCTTCTGTAAAATATTCAAGCTATTAAATTTATGCATTTTAAGATCACCAGTGGATTGTTTTGGGGTTGAGGTTACATTTGAGGTGTTTACACCAGTGTAATTTAGGGTATCTTTTGGCGACATTGTAAGATATTTACTTTCCAGTCATGCCCAAAACATGCATTTTGACCTAATCCGAGTTTAGGATTCGGGTTATCGTTAAAAATAGTAGATGCTAAATGCCTATGAAATGTAATGCTGATGTTTACATTCAGACTCAGTCAGAATCTCCCTTAAAACAAGTTGGTATGTGGTATTTTACAGCAGCATTCATTAGTGAAATCAAGCAGTCACAGTTTGTGAAACTTTCTATTTTATCACAATTTCCAGTGTATTGACTTGGATGTTTTCACATCAGCGCCTGTATTACTTTGCATTCCGCTTGCTGTCAATCACCTGACACCCACAGGAAGAAACTGAAGTCTCCTCCAGGAAATAATCCTTCAGAAACATGCTGCTTTACAAGCTGTACTGTCACATCCAGGTCGTTTTATTTAGGAAGTCTTTGTTAAGCCAGGACAGCAGTTAGATGTTTTTTGAGGGGTAGATTTGGAGTTATAGTAGATGCTGTAAAAACACAAGATGTCTCGTTCAGTTCCAACAAGAGTAAACTGGTCATAACAGAACACTGTGTGGGTGTGAAGGTGCTTTAGTAGCCTGAGTGAAAGGTGTTAGTAGTGGAGGACAGATCAGGGAAAATATCCAAGGGCCCTCCAGTTTACACCGGCGCCTCTG
The DNA here is from genome assembly GCA_030068375.1 of Ostorhinchus rueppellii. Lineage (NCBI taxonomy): Eukaryota > Metazoa > Chordata > Actinopteri > Kurtiformes > Apogonidae > Ostorhinchus > Ostorhinchus rueppellii. Next base: position 16,391,503 of record JAQQZY010000013.1, on the reverse strand, counting down.
TGCGTGCAGGAGCCTCGGTTTTCTGCGATGAGAAACAAAAAACATAAAGGATGTGAGGTTTAAGGGGATGAAGGAAGGAGAGGAGAGGTTGGAGAGGGCGGGAGGAGAGGTGAAGGTGGGGAGGTAGAGGAGGTGGAGGAGGAGGAGGAGGAGGAGGAGGAGGAGGGGGGGCGTTGTAGCTCTAGCTGTCCGGTGAGATCCGCTCACGGCTTCCTCCCCTCCTCAACGGCTCCTCTGGTGAAAAGGGCCCTGAGTGGCGAGCGGATCCATTTCAGCGTGGAAACCCCACACACACAAAGCTCTGAAAGCTGCTCTTATGCCACGTCTCGGTATCTCTTACCTGTTAGCCCGATTAATTATTCCCCCAAGTACAGGAGCCAGGGAAAGGAGACACCGCGGATGGGCCAGCAAGATAGGGCTGCACTCTCTCAACTGAACCAGAGGCCAGATAAAGGAAGAGTGGGTGGCGGGGTGAAGGAGAGGAAGGAGAGGGGGAGCGCTTTCTGTTGTCTCTCCGTTTTTTTTTTTTTTGTTTTTTTTTCCCCTCAGCCTACAGTAGAAGCCTTCAATCTCCAGTGGCTAATGTACTAGAAAGTTGCTCTTACAATGTACCCACACTTTCTTAGTCACAGCAGAGTGGGTCGAAAGAGCCAGTAGTGTAGTTAATCACTACTTTTTTTCTGCTTTTTCCCTGCATCCATCAGCTTGAGCGGCGGCGTGCAGGCCACGTGAAAGACACCCTCATTCCTTTTGAAGAAAAAAAGAAGAAGAAGAAGAAAGTTAAGTTGTGTCGTTTCCGCTGTTAGGGTTACACACCCTGGAGCATGTCTTGTGGATGGTGCTTTTGGCAAGAAAGCCGTTGAAGCAGTGACCAGGAACTCCATTAAAAGTGGCTCTTGCTGCACGCCCTGATGGCTCTGGCCACCACGCTGTAGTGTGTCTTTGTGTGGGAGTATACTATGGATGGTAGAAAAGGACCAGACGGCACCCATTGGTTTGTGTACGAGCACGCCGTCACCACCTTGGGTTTTTGTATCTAGAATTGACCATATTTGGATTAGAGAACATAGATGGTGAAGAGTGAGCAGAGAAAAACATCAACTTCCATGTCACATCCATATGGTTAAATCTCAGTATGGAGCATTTCAACACAAAGAACAAACCATCAAATCTGTGTTCTATCTTTTCTTTGATTCTGTGCTTTATATTTTTACTTCACCACATATTATGAAAACAGCTTAGTGTCTTTCTTCACCTGTCCATAGTGCCGTATACCCTGTGCTAAAGCAATGAGCTCAGTATGAAGCTAATACTCTTCGTGGCTTTTCCACTATAACTGAACAGTATAAACATGTCATTAAATTCAGATTCAAAATACTTTATTAATCCCTGAGGAAATTGCGCGGTTACAGTTTCTCCATGCAAGTATAAGAAAAAGTAGCAAGGAGGAAATGATCGATAATACAACTCAAAATATATCCAGATGTATTTACATAATACTCTAAATATAAACATGTGTAAATATACATGTTATAACACTTTTCTGTTAAGAATAAAACTACAAACTATCTTTGTCAGTTTTTAGTGAAATACTACGAGTTCAGTTACTGTCTCTTTGAGTTTAGAGCTTTTACTGTGTGAAAACTTCCAACAGAAGTTCGAGGTTTTCCATTTTCTGCAATTGACGTGTGCTATTGTTTAAAGGGAGAGATGCCACATGCCAGACAACACAAAGATCCTTTGAATTAAGCATTTGCAATACAAAAATCCAAGGGGGAATAGGTGAAACTGGATAGATGCCAATGCTACTTCACTCAAAATGCTAACTAGAGCTAATATGTTAATAACAGTAATGTGCTAATTATCAGGCTAGCAGCCAGACTATACATAGAAGTATAAGATTAAAGCTAGCATTATCTAGATATGTTCCAGTATGTGTTAACGGTTACTTGAAAAAATACTTTGTTGTATGTTAATGTAATGTCTCAACCACAACTGTAGTGGAATTTGCCGTTGTGAACCATGTTTTAGTCAATAAACAGAAGCTCAGAATATGTAGGGGAGTGTCCCGCTAAATCACACCTACATTAGAGACATCCCTGACCCATTGCCATTTGCCCTTTGACTTTTACCCCTAAAATTTTTCTAGTTTACCATTATATGTACAAGTGGGCTGGAATAAATTGAATGAGGCAATAATGACTCCTGGAGGAAAGTGATAGTATTCTTAAGAGGAATTGCTGTGGCATCACAGTTAAAGGTTTGTCTGGTTTATCTTCTTTAATTCCAAGCTGTCGTTGTTGCCCCTTTGTGTATCCTTAGCTTTGATGGCATGAAAACATTCACTGTGATGTTGAATATGTGTTGGTGATGTCTGCTCAGCTGATGCTGCTTATGATTTCAACCCTGACACTCATCAGATCCCTTTTTTTTTTCCCGAGCCGAAAACCTGCCACATCTCCTGCAGCATCCTTAAAGTCTGAGCATCCAATCGCTTTTCATGTACATGCACTTCCTGGTTATGCAGAGCAGGGGTTTCCATGGCTATCAGTCAGCCAATAGCAACACGGCTCCTCAGAGCAGCGTGTTGAGAGCGGGGTCTCTGGGGCAGCCTGTCTTTTTAAACAAGGCCAGACACTTCACAGACAGGGAGAGGGCCAATTAATTCTGCCAGGGGCAACGCTCCTAGGTTAGCATTTGCTTATAGTGATAAATTGGCGCTTTGTATCCACAGTAAACTACCTAGGCTCCCCCTGTTTTGGCTGGCTTGGCAGGTCTAGGAGTGATGTCATGGGGGTTCAGGCTGATTAGTCGGGTGTGCCTTGTCCTTTTTCATGGGGTCACTGCACTACTGTCTGTGTAAAATTAATTAAAAGCTGGCTGGGGTTAGTGTCCGTGCTAATTTCAGCTCGTTTTTAACATCTGCTGAGGAGGGAAAAGACCTAGCATTAGCACACAGAGAGAATCTCTGCAAATGTGCCTTAATTTACAGATTTATAGATCATTTTCTGAAGTAACATCCAGGTATTAACCAGTTTTTTGTTTTGTTTTTTAACTTGAAGTCACAGTTAATTCAGAAAATAGAAAACTGTATCAAATGAGGACAAAAGCAGGAACAGAAATACTGAGCAGCCACGCAGAAATCCACCCACTGGGCTTTACTAATGAAACCTGATGACAATTTTAGTAATGATATCTAACCAGAGATAAAATGTAAACATCTTCATTCCTGTTCTCCTTCCCCAGTTCTATAAAGCTACCGTGACTAGAAGTAGCCCCTGGTGACTCCACTTGTACAGCCATGTGGTCTGAATTTAGCCATCCTTTATCTTCCTCTCCCATCCGGCTTCCTTTCCTAACTCTCAGTCTTCTGCTAAGTGGTTGCATACATGTGTCCAGTGAGCACTAAGGCGGCATTATGGCAAACAAACCAAGAGGGAAAAAGAGTGGATCTCTGATATTTGCACTCATTAACTGTTATTAAAATCCTTCATTATTCCTTCATCTCGTCACGCTCAAGCAGTGTTCCATTTAAAAAAAAAGCAAAGAAAAAAAACAGTCTCCCCCAAGGTGAGAAAGGTTGATCATTTTTCTTTTCTTTTATGCAATGCACTGTGAATGAAAGTCATGGCCAATTTCCCTTTTAACATGGACACGGGGAAAAACAACAAGTACGAGAGCAACAAAACAGCCTTCAGTTTCAGGAGCAGGATCTTTGATTTGGCATATCAAAGGGGAGCACGATCCTTGGGTTGCTGTGGCTCCCAAGGTCGGAAAACACACAAACCTACTTCACCTGCATCTGATTGGCTGATGGAAACTGCTGGAACGAAGACTCCATTAGAGTACAGGCACAGAGTGTATTTTCGACTAAACAAATAATCAGCGTGCTTCCATTAACGTGCATCAGACGGGCTTGCAACTGTAAATTATGATGAAATAGCACACAAACACTTGTATCATTAGAGAACACCTTTATTCATATGACACACTATATAATTTGATTGCAACATACACTATATGGGCAAAAGTATGTGGATACGTCGAATTCAGGTGTTTCTTTTCGAACAGGGGTCTGAGATATAAAACAATAATGATAAATGTCACGATATATTTTTATATTGGGATGTATATTGTATTGCATTGGTTAGTTTTGTTGAAATTGTTATCTTTGCCTCTAAAATGCTTCAGAGATGGTTTTTAATTTCTCTCAACATTGGTTTTATTTTGTTTTTTTTAATCCATGACTATGATTTTAAATGCGCAGCCTCTAAATGTCTACAATATTTTTCATGCTCTGACTGTAAATAATAATTTTCTCCCAAAACTACCCATCAACTTTCTCCCAACTTTCATCTTTCTTTTCTTTTCATCTTTCTCATAACTTTCATCTCACTGAGGAAGAAAAATCTCCCATTAAAGTTAAGGAAAATTTATCTTAATATATATCTCAAATTGCCATGAACAGGTTATCTTACGAACTGCAGCCGTGATGTGTCTCAATATTTTTGTCCATATAGTTTATGAACATCAATATTTCCTTAATTTTAAAGGGAGATGTGAAGAAAGTAGATTTTTAGTTGTCGAAGCAATTTATTATTTATGTACAGTCAGAGCACAAAAAATGTTTCAGAACGCATCTGGATATTTTTGTCCATATTGTGTATGTATTATTAGAAAATGATAAGTTTATGTCTGTACTTTTTCCCCCCAACTGCGAAAAACACAAATACAAACTTAAACACACATTATTTGCTTTCTGCTACTTTCATCTCTCAATTATTAGAACATGTAGTTTGATTATCGCGCACTGTCGCATGGGATTATGGGAGTTATGGTAACTATCATTTTAGATGAACATCTATCTGATATTACTCAGAAATCGTGTTTGTATAGGGCACAGGTGTCAAACCTGCGGCCCGGGGACCAAAAACCAAAGGCCTGCCAAAGGGTCCGTGGGATGAATTTGTGAAATGCACAAATTACACTGAAGATGTAAAGAATCAGTCATTTTAGTTTGGGGACCAGATAAAGTACTACTTTTGTCTGAAGTAGGTTGGACTAGTCAAAAATTACCAGAATGATCATAACTCCAAAATGTTCCTCTGTTTTAATGAAAGGCATAATATTGTTAAAACTGCACCCATTTTCCTCTGGAATTTTGAAGTTGAACATAGTTGTTCATGTTATTCACATTTTTAAAGGATACAAACATTTTCATCATGCAAATTTACATTTGCTGCTGTTATTATTTTATTGGTCTGGCCCACATGAGACCATATTAGACTAAATGTGGCCTCTGAACTAAAATGGGTTTGACACCCCTGGTATAGGAGAGGATGCATGTGAAAACACATCCATGTTGTATTATTTCATTCTGATGAATTAGTTCTAAGTCACTAATGTCATGTTTAATGCTAGCACTTGTCTTATCCAATGGTAAATGAGCTCTTAAATGATTATTAGCTAACATTGCTTGTGGCTGTGCTATTTATTTTTACTCTAATGAAATAGTCTCAAGTAACATTAGATGTAATGTTACCTGCTAACATAACTAACCTAATATTAGACAAACATACTGAATGGTCATGTAGCTTTTAGCATTATGTAGCTCAGTGGCTTGCATAAACCACTGTTCACATGTTCTATTAAGCAGCGTTCCTTACATTTTACTTGGTTTTTACTGTGTGTTTACTACTAAAGGGGGTGTGATGGCATTTATTTTGCTTATTATTTACTCAAACCAATGTATATTAACATTTCATGAATGTAAATATACTACAGTTAGCTTCTAAACAAATTCCCATCCATAGACATCATACTGAGTAGAATTATGGCTTTGATTTGAATATTGTTGGAAACATTTAGTAAATGTAAGTATGTATTAGCAATAATCTGGTGATCCAACATACAGGGTCATTTAAACTTGATTCAATATATTGTAATATGGTGATATAATGGGATTTAATTATAGTGAAAATGCTATAAAAATGCTGCTATGTATGTATGTATGATGTACAATATAATATATAACCTGTATAAATGAATGAAACATGCCCTAATTATATGTATTAGTGTTTAAAGTACATAAATACAAAGGAGAGGTAATGATAGCCATCAAGTTTTAATAGATGGACTCGGATAATTGTGTAATTATATAATGACAGAATATGTACATAAATTATGGCAGAATATAACAAAAAATATATATATATCAATGTTTTGATATTAGGTCATAAACCTCCACAACTTTTTGTATTAATTAAAAATCAACACTGTTTTTGGAAATCGAAATGTTATCACAAAGTAACAAAATATACTTGTACTCAGGTGTATTAATACTGCCTTACACAACTAGCCTTATTGTTACATATTATACCTTTAAATAACTGAAACCAAAAAGAGACTAACCATGACGTGCTTTATTTTTCTCCAAGTGTCTCCAGCTGAAATAAAGCTGTCCCTATGCACACATTACTGCCTGCAGACCGGTTTATCAGAGCTGCTGGCTCTCGAGTCGTACGGGCGTCGGGAGCTGCTGATCCTCCAGCGGATTGGGGGGAAAAAAAAGGGAAAGTTGATATCATTCCCACTGTCGGCTGAGCAGGGCCCAGAGGTTTCCCCTCATGGGGGGGTCGTTAGAATGTCAGTCTCACTCTCCCATACTGGAGACACCCCCCCCTCCCTCTTCCCCTCTCCCCACCCTCCCTTTCTTTCCTCCTGCCTTTTTTATTCACCTACATTATCTCCAAATGTCACTGAGAGTAAAACCAATAGCACAGGGAGAACTTATCAAGGAGGTATTATGCTCTTTTGGGTACAAGGTGCTTGATGGAAGCATGTAAACCACGGGAAAAAGATTTAGCTTCCTGTGTGACGTACGGTACATTCAGCTGGATTTCAGTGTAAATGTTTGTGGGATATTTATTTTTCACTGTGGAAGGTACAAAAGAAGACTTGAACATCATTATTTTATATGAATGTTAGACATCTGTTTTGCTACAATTCAGAGGCGATCTTCATCTCGATGTGAATATGCCTGAACTCTTTAACTCCCACTGTGGAATTTTATGATTTCAAATCTTAGAATATCTCAAATCATACAGCTCAAGTGACAACTGAGTTTTCACAGTGGAAGTGGTGGCTCCTATGACTATAAAGGACATAAACACAGTGACCGGATAGATTCAGTTCAGAATTAATTATCAAACAGATTTTTAATGTATTTTCTTGGGTAAAATGATGAGTAAGGTAGTTCAATGACTCTGGGTTTCTGTGGATTTCTGTGGGATTTATGGCTATGTTAGCATTTTCCAGCCACACAGAAACATCACAGTATGTTAAATGTTTGCTACTTCTGAATTTTGATTATTGTAGTACTTTATGTGCTTTAATCCAGAGTGAATGTGATATTAAGTATGTCAGACAAATTTCAGACTTAATCTTCTGATTTGTATATTTTAAGAAACTCAAATTTGTCTACTGACGTAGAAATAATAAATATGTGACGTTATGAGGAAACACTGCAAGTTTTCCCCAATATAACCATAACCTTTATTGCTGTTTGACAAGTGGGCTCTTATTTTGTACAATTTTGCTTTTAATGATCACATGTTGAAATGAAATGTAGCTTGATAGCCAACAGTTTCCATGCTTTTCTGTGGTATGGTTATATTTGACAGAACTATAAGGCACTGAATGAAATGTTTTGGACTACTGGGTTCAAACCAACCTGAATTTCAATATTATTTGCTTTGATTTGATATTTAGCATTTCAGATGGATGTTTTTGTAGTGATATTTAAAAGCAAAGCAGATTTGCATTCCAGTTAAATACATGAAAAGACAACATGAATAGGAATATATTCTGTGGGGTTTTCCATAAATCTGTCATTTAACAGAAATGAAGCCATATTCCTGCTCTTTCCACATTGCATTCTTATGAGGAAATGCAGTAGTATCCTCAGGACTATTTGGCATCTTAAACACAGGATACACGCACATTAGACGGGGTCTACATCCCAGCTTTAAGTACAACTACTGTCAGCATGTTTCCCCTGTTGGCCTGGCTCATTATAGCTGCAGCTTTATGAAATGTGACACTGTGAATAGTAAAAAAAAAAAGAAAAGTTTTTTATTTTCATGAGCCTTGAGTTCATTTGGAACAGTGGGATATGACGGATCTTTCCTGAAAGGCTACAAACACCTGGTGGCTATGGGTTTGGACAGCAGACATGTCATATTGACCCCCCCCATACACACACTCACTAACACACACACTTCAGCAGCACCCCAAGCTCCGGCTTTTGTGGATTTTTTTAACACTCTGAAATTGTCAATCGAGTCAGTGGCCTGGACAAGCTCTTTCTTTGTGACGCCGGGGCTTTAAAATGGTGCCAACCAAGCAGCATGGACGAAGGATTGAGAAAGGCACAATGAGCTGAGGGGAGAGAAAAAAAAAAATCCTAGCTACCTGGGAAACAAAACTGGGGGCAGGCGAGAAAATGTCGAAGAAAGAGAAAAGGGGGGTGCAGGGTATGGAGAGGAAGGGGGTGAAAAAAGTGTCACAGACTGACCCTCCCTCCTCTCTATTCCCCAGCTAATTCGGAGTCGTCGGAGTGAGCGGCAGGCATTTCTAGTCTTGAGGGGAGTGACAGAGAGAAAGGCAGGGACACACAAAAAAAAGAAAGTGAGAGCCCGTCCGAAAAGAGGGGGAGAGAACAAGAGAGAAGAGAGTGGCAAGGGGGAGGGAATGGGGGGTGAGCAACTTGAATCGTTGTCATCAGCTCCGTCACGTTGAATAGGCCTAATGAATGCAAGTGAGTGTTGAGGAGCCATGGCCAGCTCTATCAAGGCAGGTAATACCGCCCAGATTTAATTGGCAGCAGGTATTGGAAGGGCTGTATTACTTTAATTGGGTAGGGGTTCTCTAAATGGAAAAGACAAAGTATAATGGCCAAATTGTGGTGCACAATAGCACTTAGCCCGGGATTGTATGCATTCGCTAATCTGCCCTGGAATGAGGCAATTCTGAACAATTTTCTCAGTGAAACCAGCTGCAGAAAGCTTGTCCCCCTTTTTTTGTTCTCCCTTGGGAAAATGTAAGATTGAAACAGAAAATACCTTTACCCGGGCAATCATTTGCCACGTGTGGAAAGCGGATACAGCAGTGAGTGGTGAAAAAAAAGGAGAAAAAAGGGGAATCTTTGTAGCAGGGAGAATGGAAGGCAAAAGGAGATAAAGCGGGGCTCAAAGTGGGGCCTGTCACGGTCGCCAACGAGAGAATAAAGTGATGACATTTACAGTGACAGATGAGACTGCAAGGGAGAACTGCCCACTATTTAGAGGGAGGAATCTGATATTTAACAGACATAGCCTCTGATAATTAACAGTGGACATGCATTTAGTGGTGGGCCTTGTCATTATTAATGACAGCCTAAGATACTGATATCCTTCCGATCTTAATGAAGTACAGGCTGCCATGCCAGGATCAAGGGATGCACAATACCCAAAAAGATCCCGCAAAGACTTGTGAGCGAGCTGAAGTGCTTGCAGTGAAGTGCGTCAACTCAGTTGACAGAATAAAATCTTGCCATTGTGTGTTTCTCCAAACCGCGGATATGTAAGACCACAATGTAATTTGTCATTGGGGGTTCCGGTGCCTTTTGTCTTTGCCTCACTTGGCCGGAGGTGGTCGGAGAGGATGGTGGAGACACGGAATTCATGACTTTGCCACCAGAAACGGAGTTTTCATACAGATTCTTGTTTTCGGTTTAAGAGTTGGGAGGTTATTTTGGCCAAAGATTGTTGCTTGGATGAAATTATAGAAAAACATTATAAGTCATTTTGGGGTTTTTTCTGTATTATGGGCCATCCACACATGTACGTATATGTTAAAAATCCTTCTAACTCCAGTGGATCTCATTACTTTATTACGTCATGACATGATTGGTCAATAGGGGAAAGGAATTTTAAAACTACCCATGTTTATTTACCACTGACAGGAAAACTACTATACAGAAAACATGAAAAACGTATCGCTGTTCAGCGAGAACAAACTTTAGAAGGAGGGAAAGGATATGACACAATAACATTTATGAACTTGTGCACTGTCGACTAATGTTGGTGTCCCAAACATGAAACTGAAATTAAATGCTGTTTCGTTTTTCTTCCTCTTATCTTTCTCTTTTTCTACTTTAGCCTTCACCTCTTCATGTCATTTTATTATTCTTCCTGTTCTTAACCCCTGACCTTTGGTTTTAACAAGTATCTTAGTGTAACAATATCTTAGTCATGACTTTGTCCCAGCCTTAATGTGTCAGTTTGATAGTATTTTTTCTTAAAGATCCAGACTGCATCTCCCAGAATACCCCACCAACCCAAAGGCCCCAAATTAAAGCCAGTGTGTGTTTCATCCATTCTGGCCTTTTTAAGCGGATATAAAGTCTCATAGTCTGTGAATGTAATACATGCTAATGCTGAATGCTGCTTGCTATAAAATAAACAAGGATACTCTTATGAAAATGCAGTTATGAATATTATTGTTAATTTAAATGATGAAGGCAGTTTGATTTCCTTAAAATCTTCCACACCAGGCCTTTGACAATGGTTTTATGTGTTGTATGGAAGTGGAAATCCACCCATGCTGTTGTTCAGGCATGAAGGCGTATTATCATTTTACTATCCCACCCTTCTGTGTAGAATGGATATTGTATTCCTGATATGAAATGTGAAAGGTTTACTTTATAAGTATCTGTGTTTTACACAAATGTACAATGAGAACATTTAATTCCAGCGAATGGGTTGTGTAGCTCTACCTAATTTCAGTTCATGTTTTCTGAAAAGAATGATGCTTCCAGTTCTTAGAGAATGCTGCAACGATAACCCCTGCACTTGCCATGGACAGGAAGTGCCTGACAGCAGGCTGCCACATTATCCCAGCATGCACTGTGCTGCTGCGCTCACTCTTGTGTATCTTATCACCAAGGGAAATGGAGGGAAAAGGAGCAAACAGCAGAGCAGTCGAAGCAATGTTCGCATCAAAAGAAAGAAGTGGCTCCTCTTTCCTCACTTTCTGGGGCAGGGGTGCTAACTTGTACAGTAATTGTACCGGCGAAGTGAGAATGATTGCTTTTTATTGTCCATTGTCCTCACAGGTTAGTGCAAGGATTGTGTATCGTCTTGGCAGAGAGTGATGGAGAGGGAGAGATTGAGGACAAAGCGTGCAGCAGTAAAGGCTTCCCCTTTAACTGAGGTGGGTTTCACATTTAGACGACCAGACATGACAAAAGTATGCACATTCTTTAGCCAAGCAGAAGTGGAGATCCTTGAGTAAAAATGATACTAGTAAAAGTAGAAGTACAGATTCAACTTTCAAAGCAAGACACTGGCATTGGAGAGACAATGCTACCTTCCCTTTGTCTGTAAGGCAACCTGACCCTTATGCCATAAATGCAATTTGGGGACTTTTAAAGCATTTTAAGCTTAAATAAACTGAAAGAAAACCATATGTAAACATAATGAAAGTAAGAAACTTTAATATGCCTGTTGGAGATCGCTTTAGCCATCTCTAGGTCTAAGTTAAGGGTAAGTAGTGTTGCACACTGTATATACAGGTATTGAAGAATTCAGGAGTAAACGTTTGGATTTTTATGGAAAAACAGTCCCAAGTTGTCCAAGTAGAAGTCACTGTACAGAATGCACAACAGAAATATTAGTCACCCTTTCCCGGCACAAACCAAACTCTAACACAGGTTTTACATAAACAACCAAGCAAAGAGGAATTTTTAAAACTACTATTCTGACTTCACATAACATTAAAACATTTTAAGTGATTATGGAAAACTCCCTCAACCCTCATGAAGAATAAAGTGTTCAGAAAATGGATGGATGTTTTATTGGAAAGGACAAAAATAACTCCTGACAAAGTGGCTCAATTTGCCCCAACATTTTCCCATCCTTAGAAATCATACCGACTGCGTGGAGATCAAACGGCTGTAGAAAATACTCGATGACCTTTGACCTTTTAAAATCAGATGTTTTGTGGCACTCGATCTTGACCCTTTACATGTATGTGGAAAATTAGTCTAACGAGATGAATTTGACCAAGATGGGCTGCTTTTTTTCTGTGATGTACAGTAGTGGAAAAAAGTTTTCAGACACCCTTACAATTTTAAACATTCGAATATAATCATGAAATAATTATGGAAAAATCTTTTTCATGTTGTTGTGCATCAACACTTGCAAATGTATTTTATTTTTTGTTTATTAATATGAAAACTTAATTATACTTATACTTAATAATTCTTGACAGTTTCAACATATCATACCGTAGATGTGTTTCATTATCCGGCCGAAACATCCAATTTTGACCTTGATGGAACAGAGCACGTGCAGAAAAGGTGCATGTGGGTTCGAACAATGGAACAATACTGGACTTAAGAGGGATTCTTTATGCAATATATCACAAATACATGGGATAAACAAAAACATTTTTTCAAAATGCACGTAATGATTTGGCTGTTCATGTGAAATTTTCCTGACCTTCCCCTTTGACCAAGAATGAGTAAAATATAATCATCGCTACTGTCGCTACAAAAACAGATGAAGCTAAATAAATTAAGAAGACTGTCAAGAATTAGGAAAGAAAAGGTATTTGTGTTCAAATGTAAGGCAGGGCCGTCAAAGTCATTTTAGTTCAGGTGCCACATCCTCCCAATATGAGCTGAAATGGGTCAGACCAGTAAATAATAACATAATCATACATAAATAATGTCAACACCAAACTTTTCCCTATGTTTTAGAGTCAAACAACATGAAAACATTTACATAAAAAAAATTTTTTTTAACAACATTATACCTCAGCTTTTCTCTTTGTTTTTTTAAACTTTGATTTTTATTTGGGTTTTTTCATTTAAATACAATAATACACACAAACAGAACAACAACAACAACAACAAGAAAACATATATATGTATATTTAAATGAAATGAAAAACAAAGAACACTTTTATTTATGGCTTATGGGTCCTTCCTTCCATTCAGACATAATGCAACTCTTCTATTCTGTCCAGTGATCGTTACGAGAGGTATCCTCTTCATCCCTTCTGTAACACTTCCATTTCTTCCATTTCTCTTCAAACTGTTCCTACCGCATTCTCAAGGTATACGTGAACCTCTCCATATCCTGAATCTCCTCCACAATGTTCAGCCACTGTTCTTTCGTTGGGGGGTCTACTGTACCTTATTCCAGGTCTTTGTTATTGCCTTCCTTCTAGCCACCAGTAATACTTTCAAGAGCTTCTCATTTACATGTGTGTACTATAACTTACAGATCACAGTGGATCTACAACTATATATATAAAAAAATAATAAAATTGCACTTCTCAAGACATTTCAGGTTCATATTTGTCCTTTTTTTTTTTTTTTTTACAAAGAACAAAGAGAATAATTTAGAGTTTCCAATATTTATAGGTTATTATGACAGTATTTTAATGGTGTGGCCCACTGGAGATTGAATTGGGCTGAATGTGGTTCCTAAATTAAAACAGTGTAATTTTTACTTTTCACAATTTCATTCCACGGGCTAGATTGGACACTTCGGCGGTCTGGTTTTGGCGCATGAGCCATATGTTTGACACCTGCAATATATGGTGTAAAGGTAAAAAGTCAATAGAAGTCCAGATACCTGAAACTCTACTTGAGTACAGTAATAGAATCCTTTGTCTGGACTTCCGAATGGAAAAGCCCCACTGAGTTGTCAGTGGCCTGCAATCTTGAACATTTACTCCACTAAAACCATGCATACTTACCTTCACAAAGACAAAGTTTTCTTGGGGGGGCAGCGTGTGACACAAACCCCTCCACTCACCTCACTTTGCCGTCATCAAGTCCACACTGTAATGACTATATCCTCTATTCTGCATTGTAACCACAAAAAAAAAAAGCCAACAGCAGTATTGTCCCAAGGAAGCAAACCTTGGCATATTGTTTGAAGGCTAAATTGCTCCCTGCGAAATGCACCCTCTGCTTTATTGCAGGCGTCTCTCCCATTAAATGTGTGGGTATTGTGTATGGATTACAATAGCTAAGAGGAACCCAGGGACAGCTTAACCGTTCAGAGAGTGAGAGGGAGAGTCTATAAAAAGCACTGAGAGAGAGTGGCGGGCTTTTTGTCAGGAGATGCATGCTTGCTTTCCCACCTGGTGAGCAGAGGAGAGGATTTTTTCGGGAAGAACTCGGTGTCATGAATATTACATGTTCAGGAGGAAGTAGCCGACTCCAGAAAAGAACATTGGTGTATATTAGATTATAGTACAGGGATTCCTCTGAGGGGAAGTCTTGATTAACTCGTACCAAGTGTGTCTAGCAATTAGTTACACTCTGCAGTGGGTAATCCATTGGTATCAGAATGACTTAGTAATGATATGTAATTAAAAGATGAATGAATATGTTACTCACGTGTAATACAAATTGGATCAAGTGCACTGTTTGGAAATACACCGGACTGTAATTGGAATTTATTTGATTAATTCCACAAACTGTCAAGAGCTTTGTTTTACCTGTGCCCTATATAATCCGCTTTTTCTTTTTCCTTTTTTGTTCTTTGTAAAAAAAAAATCATAGATGCAGAAGGTAAAAGGAATGTAATTGTTCATGGAATAAGGCTAAAAATGTCTTTGTATTGACTTTTAGACCCTGGTTCAACAAGCTTTTGCCACTTTTTTTTTGACTCCCACTTCCTCTGTTTACTTCCTCTTTATTTTCTGTAAACAACCCCACAATTTAAATGTTGAGAATACTTTATCCCATGGACTTTATGATGCAATATTGCACAGAAAACTGAAGAATCAAGTTTTGTCCAGTGTTTTATTCATCTCAACAAAAACAAAATCACAACAGTGTCAGTGTTTCATTGATTTTTTATGAACCCATAACGACCCAGTGTGACATTTGTGGCACTTCCAAATTAATTTTTCACTATATTTAACCATCCTTAAGTAGTTTATCACCATTTATTGTCATATTATCTTCTGTATTTTGTGTTTTTTTTTTAATTCATTCTGTAGATGTCCATTAAAGCTCAGAGTAAAGTTAAGGATTATTATGTCAATATTCGAGAAAACTGACAAAAAAGAGACTTTTTCGAACAAATTTTATCATTAACTGAACGTAAACCAAGTGTCTCCATCCACTGTCAGTTATTAAACTCCAAGGGTTTTACTGGTGAATCAATGCTGTAGAAGATGCTGGTGTTTCCATGGTAACTACAGAGCCTCTGTATGTCCAAATGGGTCATATCTGGTGACCATGAAAAGATAATAAACTGCATTTTACGCCAATTACCTACATGGATTAATGGATGAACAGGGATTTAGCGGTTGATATCAGTATATGATTTTGGTAGATGGTGGATGTTTGGGTCTTAATGGATTAAAAAAAAAGACCAAATAAATTCATTTAGGCTGAAGTAGGGAGTTACTGTTTCCTCTCCAGTCAGACAGAATGTTGAACTTGGTGGATGTTTTTCATGTTCTGATCAAATAGAAGAGTTTAAAACCATAAATTATACCCATTATCAAAAAAAAAAAAAAAAAAAAAACAGATCAAAGTGAACATGTCTTGCATTACATATTATTACATTTATTTCACCTGTTACATCATTTGTGCTTTCATCTTCATCTCGTATTGTGTTTAATTTGGTTTACTTTTTGTCTAATTTATTGTACGTTTTCATCTTTCATACATTTATTCCTTGTTTATTTTTTTATTTTGATGCATTTTGTACATTTTGATCCTGTTTTGTACATTTTACGTTGTTCCATCATTCTCGTTTTTCTCTTATTATTTGACTCCTTTTATTTTTTTGTCTTTTACATTATCATCCAGTGTCCTCTTTTTTTTTCATCTTGTTGTTTACTGTTTGTCTCGATGCATTGCTGACATATTTGTCTTTTATTGTGTTGAATCTTTTCATTTGATTCTCATTATGTCTTACGATATTATTTACATTATTATTTATTTAATCTGTTACATCAGTGGTGTTTGTACCTTCAACTTATACTTTGCTCGTGGTTTGTTACGGACATCTTTCCTGTTTGCATTTTGTTGCATCTTTCACAAGTTATTTTTTTGTCTGGTTCTGTATTTTACGTTTCCGTCTTGTTATGTCATTTACAGTTTTGTCTGTTTGTATCATATTTTTCTTGTGACTTGTTTTTGTCATGATGTAGTTTATAGATTTCAATCTTTTTATGTTGTTAATATTCCATTCTTGTTGCATCTTTAAGTTTTTTTCTCATGTTGTGTCTTGTTGATTTCATGTTCATCTTGCTGCTGCACCTTTTGCCATTTTTTCTTATGTACTTTCATTTTTATTTTCATTTTTAATGCAAAAGACTGTCTGTGTATTATCTTTAATTGCTTGTTTGTGGACTTAAACTTCCACTCAGGTCCAAAATTCAGCCTTTTAATCAAAAATAAATAACATGACATTGTGAAAATTATGGATTTTGACTCATATCAGTTAGACTTTTGATGAAAATAGGAAACTATATGAGGGTAAATGGCAAAAATTAAATGTTCTTTTTCGTAGTTTGCGTCATATTTTCTATATACATTTAATTTATGAATATGCAGTGATCAAATCAAAACATGTAAACTGACTTAATTTAACTTGGCTGTGATGTAGGGATCGTAGGCGACTTCTTCTCACTGTATTGCATAAATTCTCACCGTCTCACACAAAATTATGTCCATTTTGGGGGTTTGGAACGGTTCATTGACTCATCATGTCAGGAGGAAAACAGCTGCACAGACGTGAAGTGATAAATGTGATTTTGTTCAGGTGATAAAGGGGGGGGGGGAAGAAAAGCCTTTACATGCGTATGATAAATGTTCACATATGGACACAGATGTAGGGAACAATCTGTGCCATATCTGTCTGTGCGATTTGACATCTTCAATATATAGCATCCCAGTTTTCACAGCTCCCTCTCTCACCATCCACATCCCACATGTCAGTCGCGCACGTGTTGCTTTCCACGACTTCTTTACAAATCAGGTATTTGTCACTTTTAATGAACATTATTTCACACCTGGCTCCGGGACAATCTGCCGTACAGATGTATGTTATTTCAGCATCGTCTTCTGTTCGGACCCTCAGCTTGAAAAAGGTGTTATTTTGTCAGAGGAGGATATATTTTTAACAACATCAGACCATCAAAAAGCTCAAGATGTAAAAGGAGTAGATGGCAGCAAAACAGTAGCTGAAATCAGTTTCATTGGGCGGAAATGTAATTAACTGCAAATGAACTGGCGCCTGATACTTCAAAATGCAACCAAAGCAGCACTTTGAAATGTTTACTTTGTTATCTGCGCTTTAAAAAAAAAAAATAAAAAAAAATAAATGGCTATCTTTTCTGTTGATTATCCATTTAAAAAACAATTTATTCAATTCATCTTTAAAAAGACAAAACATTTCCCTTTCAATACACGTATTTTTAACCGATATCAGCATCTTATTGAAGCAATAGAAAAACATGTCAACAACAAAACAGACATCACTTGTCCTACTTTATGGCTCCAATTAGGAATGAAGTTTTTTACTGTATTTTTTTTTGGGGGGGGGGGTGATTATAGAGAGCTGCAAGTAGGTCCAGATTGGAAACAGAAGCTAACCTTAGCATTCTGGCCCAGACTGACCCATTGTTTTGTAGTAGATTTGACATATTTGCACATTTTATCGTCATGAAAAACAGTGATCATGCAAATCACATCAGATTCCTCATTGCTCCCATTGTAACCCTCCTTAATACTCATACATTTATTCAAGAATAACGCAAAGATATACAAGGAAGCTAATATTCTCATGTTTAAGTGACATTAGCGAATAAGAAATATAGCAAAGGATAGATATAAAAATATTAAAAGCTAAAATATTACCATTGTTGCTCCCTGATAATCAGTCCAGGCCTCATAGTATCACATATTGAGCTTAAACTGTACATTTGGTCACCATATTATACATGTTTGTACAATTTTTATGTCGTCTTTAATTGTTAGTTTTAGTTCATCTCGGCTGGTTTGCTATGATCTTGAGTTTGTGTTTTTGTCTTTGGCCCCATTTACACAGCATTTCACCAGAAAACACAAAAGTTCTCCTCTGCCATGTTTGGTTTACACAATAGTGCATTGAAAACAATCCCAATCCTGCTTAAAGGACTGAAAATGCTGTAGTATAATCCATTTTAGGTTGTCTGAAATGACAATTCTGTGTAAACGGGAGGCAAAACTGCTGTGTTTCTTCCTGTTTGTAATCATGTGAGTGGGTTTTTTTTGTCATGAATTTCTTCTCTTCATCACTGTCAGAGTTTTGTCTTCATTGTTAGTCCTCCTGCCTATTTTTTTTTTTTTTTTTTTTAGCATTTTAAGCTTCATGAGATTTAAAGATTGTGCAGCTTTGGCAGCCAAATCTGATACATGAGTCGGTTCATTACAGTTATATCGATATTCATTCTCCTGACAGTGGTCCACTAATTTATCTTGTATGTCACCCAGACTGTCTTTTTGTTATGTCTTCTGTAAAAATGGAAAAGTAATCATTCAGTTGAGTTTTCTCTGCTTTGATATAGTTTAGTATAGTTTGTATGCATTTACTAGAGTTATTTTTAATCCCATGTAATTTATGCTTATTGTTTTTATCAGTCTGATGAGGAGCTTCTGCATCAAAATTTCACTCAAAAATGTGCACTGTTGTAGATGTTCTGTGTGACAATAAAGTGGCTATTCTATTCTATTCTATTCTATTCTATTCTATTCTATTCTATTCTATTCTATTCTATTCTATCACCTTCTGCGCTTTTATCTAAATGATCAAAATGAATTAAATATAGGAAAATACATAATTTACACTAAAAAATGCACAATATAAAAGGATAATATTATAATAAATGGTGATAAAACACTTATAAATGTTGAAATGTAGAGAAAAAAAAGTCTAAATATCCCTTGGTCTTTCCAGTTTAATCAGGGTCAGGGTCTGCAGACTAACTAAGGCTACAACTGTTGTAAACATTGCATCAGGTACGTTTTGTTCATTTGCACCATCTATAAACTGTCAAATAAATGGCAGTAAATTAACAAGTACGATCACATGTTCACTTGGACTGTAGCTGAGGTTTCCTATTGTGCTTTATCACATCTCATAAATGATTGTGTTTCAGTCTCACTTTAATCAGGCACAAGTCACTCAACACAGTCGTGAACACAGATAGACCACCGATCACAGTCCCACTGAACACTAGCACTATGTTATCATACTACCATCATCAGCATTAAGTCAATTAATTATCATCTTCATGGCAAGTTTCACCTGATGCTGCTCTACCCCATCCCCTCGCATCACATAACAACAAAAACACCAAACCGAGTCTTTTATCTTGTGTAGTTTTCATCTGGTTACAGTTTCTTAAAGTCGTTTTTGTCTGCAAACAATGGACGAGACGACGGATTATCTTTTATATTTGTTGTCGGAGCCCGTTTTCACATTCTGCCACTCGATCATGACCTGTTGGTGTCCGTTTTCAGTGTCAATAGGGTCAATATTCAGTGTGCAGTGAAATTAAAAGAAGTCCATGGGTGTTGGACAGTAATAACATGAATCAGGTGATGTTATCAAATAGGCAGATGCAGTAAAAAGAAGTGGTTGGATGGTTTGGTCTTGTTTCATACTGTGATCATGTGTTTCCTCTTCATTTTTGTTATTGAGGCAATGATTCCCAAGCTCTCTCATATACTACATTTACTTAGTGCTATTACTGAAAGAAGGCGCGAGTCAGAATAATATGTATATTTAGAGATATATTAAATAAATAGGTTAAGGGTTACCCTCATGTGAAAGAGGGAAGCACTGGTCATTAGAGAATGAACTGTGGACAAATTGTGATCAACTTAGTCAGTGAATGCAGGTAATCAGAAAATGAAAGTGTCCACCTCTGGCTTTCAAATAAGCAGTTCAGCAACAACGTATGGAACTAAGTCTCGCAGCGATCTGACACTCAGACAACTGACTGTACTGCGATGACAGCACAGACGGCGAGCGACTTCGCCACAGCTCAGACCTGCTCATAACATGCCAAAGGCACGTTCCGTCTGTTGCATCGTAAGTCGTGGCATTTTGAGCTGACAAAAACATTTGGGTGTTTTTTTTACTGCCTTTATATGAGCTATTCACCACACCAAACTCTGCTGTCATGTCAGGTGTATATATATATATATATATATATTAAAAAAAAAATGTAGCTGTTAACTGTGTTACTCATCTTGTGAGCAACATATATAAAATAAGCAAAAAAAGCAAAATTACACCATACAGTGTGTTTGGACCGTACGTTTGTAATGGCATTATGGATATATTGGAGGTCTCCAGGGGTCTGAAATGAGCAAAAATATGTCTTCAAATGTCATATATCCATTTTTAGTTTCACATCTTGTTCTTATTTCTTTAGTCTTTTTTTTATCATTTTGCTTCTTGTACTTTCACGTAATTTGCATCTTATTGTGCAGCTTTTATATTTCAATATGTCTAGTTGCCTGTTTCATACTTAATTTTACATCTTGGAAAGTCTTTTTTTTTTTTTTCTACCATTTTACATATTTTACTTTTAACTCCTTTTCATGCCATTTCTCAGCTTTTACATTTTTCACGTCTAGTTGCGTGTTTTATACTTTATTTTCCATGTCGGTTTGCATTTGCTTGTATTTCCTTTGTCATTGTTTTGTGTAACGTTGCATCTTTTGCGTGTCTATCTTGTTGTATTTTCTCCCTGTTTTACATTTTATTCTGTGTCTTTCTATGCTGTTTCTTACATTTTCTATATTTTATATCTAACAACTTTTACTTTTTACATGTAGTTCCATCTTTTATATTTTTGTTGTTGCACCCTTTACATTATTCTCATCTTTGTGAGTCTTGTCATTTTCATCTTTTTGTATGTTTCACATCTTTCAGCTTCATCAGTTGCAACTTTTATTTTACATCTTGTAGCACTTTTTACATTTTCATGTTTAAGTCTTTTGTATTACTTTACCTTGTTACGTTACTTTTTTAGCATCTGTGTGCTTTTTTTTTTTTAACACATTCAGTCTTTTATGTTGTCATCATTTTTCTGTTTTACCTTTACATTATTTTCATCTTGCTCCTATTTTTATGTGTGTGTGTATGTGTGTGTGTGTGTTTTACGCTTGTTGCATCTTTTACATCTCACTGTATATGTTATGTAGTGACATCTTTTAGCTCTCATTAGCATCTCACACACAGAAGGTCACTGTTTATAAACTTTTACAGTACACTAGCATTTATTTAGTCAGAAAATGAATCCACATATAATATTATTACAATGCATTTTACTCAGACAATGTGGTACCTGATAAAAACTTCAGAACATCTCAGTATGGGACGAGTTGTGAGCAAGGATATGTAGGTTGTTGTTCCCTCTATTTAGACTGACATCAGTCTTGTTATGGTGAAGGTGCACAATGATGGAAAATAAATCAAAACAGATCAATGATTTCCTTCAAATGCATTCAATCCAAATTCATGGGTCTGATTTTAAAGGAATCCAAAGTACAGATACCTTATGTAAACGCGAAAATTCACCTAAAAATACTGTGAAGTAAAATGTAGACAACCGGAAATTCTAGTCACGGAGTATTTCTAGTTTTCTAGAAATATGTCCTGATGGTAGTACACACTCAGACCATGAACATACGGAAGAAATGGCATCATCAGTTTAGACTATTTGTTTTTCTGCTTAAGATCATTACTTTTTCATGTTGTTTTTTCCCATACACTTAAAGTCACTGTTGTTGCAATTAAGGATGAATGATTTCATTTTACATCGTAGATTCTATTGCTCTCACTATGAAAATCCAGTGCCACAACAGTGTACACTTGCCCTCAAAGCCTGCTCTGTTTTTTCAGGTAGGGTGGAGGGGTAAGAGGGGTGGGTTTCCTCTTCCGTCCATCCATCAGTATGAGGCGGATGAATCGGTTTGATTCTGTTCAAGGGTTTTTAGTCGTAGATGGTGACAAGAGCGAGATCGTATGATGAAGCGTGGTGGTCAGATGAAAACAAATAGGGCCAAAGGAACACACACATACACACACACAAACACACACACTTATCCGACTCTTGCAACTGAAGCAGTGTTGGGCTGGGAGTGAACCCGGACGCTGGAGTCTGGTCCAGACGTAATGCGAGCTTGTTTTTGGGTGGGTGGGGGGGGTTCTGCTGGTGT
>JAQQZY010000013.1:16351039-16366239 GCA_030068375.1 Ostorhinchus rueppellii | reverse complement strand
AAGACAGGTCATAGAAACTCATTTTAAGGATCAGAAACCCCGAAAAGTGTAAATTTTATGCCATGGCACCTTTAAGGGAAATCTGACTGTTAATCACAGGCTAATGCTAATAGGATAAATGCTAACCAGAACTATGCTAGTGGTATAAAGTTATTTTCAAATAAACAGAACAAAAAGACACATTTTAACATATTAGTATTCATTAATTCTTTCTTTTTTGCCTTCTCGAGAGGTTTAAAGAAGGCTTTCGAGGAGTTCCTTGCTGAAACTGGAAATAAATTTGGCAGAGACATTTGCATCATCTTCACATTGCAATAAGTGAGTAACATTTTAGCTAATTCTCATAAAACCTTCCAATGTAGTGAACTCTGTCTGTCACCCGTGAGCACTTCCCATAAGACTGACTTGTGCTTGTTCCTTTTGATCCAGTTTATTTCCTCTCCCTGTGCCTCTCTTCTCTCTCAGTGAGGAATGAAATCATCTGTCTGCAGAGAATAATCAGCCTGATGTTTGTATACGTTTTGGCGAGCGTGCCTGGCTGCGTGTGTTTCATAGCTCGTTGGTTCTGCTTTCCTCTTGTTATATGAGTCAGCGCTGTTCTGGTGCAGCCAGTGTATCTAGTTTTTTGTGTGGTTGCCAATGGGGCGGATGGCTGAACGGTCGCAGGTTCTGACTTACCTCTGAGCAAGACTTCTGGAAAGTCAGGGGGTCAGACTTGCAGGTGTGAAGTGAAAAAGCTGGAGAAGAAAAAAAAGTTGTTTGACTTTTCCTGGATAAATAAAGGTACTGTACTGTGAGGTTGAAGCCTTTGAAGGCAGCCTGCCTGTGAGCTGTCAGTGGGAGTGGGAGTGGGGGGGTGAGGTTAAGTGCAGCCTTCACATGGATGCAATGAAGAAGAGGAAGAGGGCAGTGGTGGCGGCCCGACATTGTGGACAAACCTGAGTAAAATGTGTGTGTGTGTGTGTGTGTGTGTGTGTGTTGTTGGTGTGCAGAGGGGGCTGGGATTGTAGCCAGCAGCAAGGTTACTGCAGAGATCCTTTGACATAAAGACACCCCACTCTCTCTTTGTCTTTCTGTCTCAAAGAGGTAAAGACATACAGACACTATTGGTTCAAAGCTGAGTGTTTTTATTTGAAGTGAAGGTTGTGTTATGCACATCATTTGGCTGGACATGGTCAGCGCGAGGCTTCAAAAATATCACTGTTGTTCATTTATACCAAACAGAAATACGTTTAATTTCTCCTCAACGTCTCCGCATACTAAGTGCGTCTTTATTCTATATTTTGCCTTCGTCAGTACAGTCACTAGAGATGGTCCACTTCTAATTTTGCTGATCTGGTCCGGTTTAGGAACTTGAACTTTCTGATTTCTAACAACAAACTGAACCAACGTTTGCCCTTATTAATGTTGTTTCCAGTTCACATATAAAGAGCCAAAACATCCACTCCCAGCCAAAAGCATCTACTGATCTAAAATGTTAATAATAATGTCAATACACATGAATAAGAATCGTCTTTTCATGGTTGTCAGGTATGACCCGTTTGGATGTTCAAAGGCTCTGGAGTAAACACAGAAACACCGTCATCTTCTATAACATTGACTTAGCAGTGAAACCCATAGTTTTATGAAGGACAGTGATTGAAGATGCTTGTTTGTATGTTCAGTTAATGGTTTAATTTTGTTGAAAAAGTTCACTTTTTCCATTTTTTTTTTTCCAAATTTGATCTTATAACTTTTTAATCAAGTCTTAGATGAATATCCACAAATAAATTGAATTGAGAAAAATTCCCAATTTTCACAGAAAAATGCAATATATATAGAAGATAATATCAAAATAATCAATGATTAAAATCAACAATCATCATTTGGAAGTTGTGACTAAAATATTTGTGGATCTTAAAGTGTCTGAGTTCAGACTAAATGTAATTTTGCAGGAACAAAAATGGGATGATTAAAACAATTCTGTTACATATCATATGGTTGTAAACAGACTAATAGAGACACGACTGGGTAACATCACATAGTCTACTATTTACAAGAAAGTCAATGCATTTTTTAGTATAAGACTTTGCAATTTTAAACTCAAATATAAATTAAACTGCACCAGCCATAATGTGTTTAACTTGAAATGAAGTGAAGCTAAAAATGAGGAAACACACAAATGCTCTAAAAAGTCATGGGCGAAACTGATCAAGTTGCAGGTTTAGCCTTGTCTATCCAGACCGATACCCACACTTTATTATATCTGTCTAAACACTTTTTGTTCCTGCTTCTTCTTCTCATTAATTCATGTTTATTGGCAGACGTCAAAACACTTCACTCTCATTCAGCCTCATTTCTTCCATCTGTAATATCTACTAAGGGGAAGAGCAACACTTGATAGCAAAATGCACTAAAGAGGTTTGGTCTGATGTGTAATATATAGTATAATAATAGTAACATCAGAAAAACTAACAGAGAAAACTTGCAGATGAAAGCACATTACGTCAAGAGAATAGAATAGAATAGAATAGAATAGAATAGAATAGAATAGATCTTTAAATCTTTATTGTCACTGTTACAGGAATGATGAAAGTCAATTTAGCAGCAGATTCTTAAAGTGCAAAAAAACTGTATATAAAAACTATCACGTGAAAATTAGATTGAAAAAAAATATATAATGAAAAACACTAACAATATACAAAAATATAAAGAAATACTGCAAATTTTAGTTTAACACTACTCCACAGATAGAATAAATATATGCAGCATGTAAAGGATATATACACAGTAAAATTCAAAACAATGTGTATAAGTCACGAGTGTTGCATTGAATTAGTTTTCAGGCTCTTTGCACTTTACACCCAAAACTTATAACAGAAGGGAACGGATAAGTCTGAGGAGGGACATATCTAGAAATGATGATATAAAACACATTAATGGCTCAAAGCATTGAGATAAAGTGTGTGTGTGTGTGTGGTGTGCATAAATGCATTGTGTGTGTGTGTGTCTCTGCTGACCACTCTCCATTTCCATATAATTTAAAGATAAAAGACCACACTGGTAAGATGATGACTTTCATACGAAGCTAATTTATAAATATATCATGCCATGTTTCCAGTGTCCTGCCGTCTATATTATCCCTTTACAGACTGATCAGAACTGTCCACTTTGAACATTTCATCCATTGCACATTACCATACATATGTGGCAAAGAGAAATCGTAAAGTTATTGTAACATCTCATCAGTGGGCGTCATTTTATGGTGAAGCAGAGGAGATGTTCAGAGTCTGACAGCAGCAGAACCTTCAGGAAATGATTCCCATCATCACGTCTGCTTGTTAACAGGCCTGTTCATTGTGAAGTCTGCGAGCCGCGGCTTGGAGATGACACAGTCCTGATTGTCCCTGTGATTTGTGATAACATCGCTCTCAGTGTCTCATCCTGCATCCTGTCTTCCCCTCTATCTATGTGCGGGTGTGTGTGTATATTTGTGTGTATGTATGTTTCTGGATTTGTGGGTGTGTCTGGGAGACGCCGGGCTTTGAAAGGAAACACTAAACACAGCTGTGGGTGATGCGCTTTGCATTTCTACATTCAATCTGCTGTTGTGTTGTGTTTTTCGATACATTTGAGTTCTGGGTAAACAAAATATTACACTGTCAACATGGCTAAACTCTAAAATAAATATAATCCATTAAAGTTACTGAGAAAGAAATATTAAAACACAAAAAACAAACAAACATTACAGATGGGTATATGTATGGATGGATGGATGGATGGATGGATTTTAATGATTCCAAACTAGGAAATTACAATGCAACAGCAGCATGACACATATTAAAAATAAATAAATAAATAAATATATATAAAACACAAGAGCAAACACACCTAAAAACAGACCTGAATTTTAAAAAAAAAATCTATATAATTAAACTGTAAGGTGTAAAATAAACTGTTCTGTTTAATATGATGAATAATTAAATGTGAATGCCTCCTTTTTCCATAAAGGTTTATATGTAAAACCTTCACTTTCTTTTGTGACTTTCCTCTGTGCAGAAAACTTGTTTTGGCAGAATGTCTGGACATGTGTCACCATCTTCGGTGAGGGGATTTCAATATTTTACGCCACTTTCTTCCACTGCAGGTGTCAGCTCATCTCTACACTTTCCACTACGTAAGAGCAGGGACCTCCATCAACCATCAGATACCATTTCTAGTGCCACCTTTTCCGTGTGTGAATAAATGTAATGTAAACTCATGCAAATCACTAATTGGTTAATCCAGAATTGCTGCTACATCATTATGTATTTGTCATCATGTCACAACATGGGACAGTGAGACCATATTCCAATCATTTGACACCAAATTTGTTTGAAAGAGTGGATTTTGCATATTTTTCATCAAAATCACAATCAAGTACAAATTCCAAATTGTACAGGACACATATTCACGATGAGCTTTAAAGAGTTGTCTAATACTAACTATCTTATAGTTTTATTCATCTTTTGTTGTCGCATTGACTGTATTTAGTTTCCACAATATTTTTACACAATTATGACAACTAGGCACAACTCACTGAATTCTATACCTGATGTTGAGTTGATAGTTTCAATGGAAAAACAACACTTAAAAGTGAATTTTTGTTATTATAATTTTTTTTTTTTTTGCATTGTTTGGTGTAGTTTAGTCCATTTTTCCCCAGACGTTTTGTTGTGTTTGGTTTCATACTTGTTAAATTGGTTCAAATCTGCAAATTCCACAAGTCTGGACTAACTGATGTCGATATAAAAAACACTCTTAGTCTTACTTGTCATTGACTTCTTCAAGATTAAAATGAAGAAGGTTTATTGTCATCATATTAGCACAAGGCATCACATGACGAAATTCAAGGTGCTCTTCAGGTTAGTGCAAATCAAGCTTAACATGAGAGAAAACGTGCTATATCCAAAATAAGGGTCGCTAAAAACAACTAAAAGCAGCTTAGACAATAAAAGTATCCAAGACAAAATAAAATTGCCTAGACAATAAAAACACACCCCTATCAACACTTGACAGCACTTAAGCAGACGTGTAAACACAGCATAAATAAGAGCTTATTGGTGGTAACCCTGTGTCAGGACTTTTTGTGTTTTTTACTTATATTTTACTGTTTAATTTTAGATTATACAACCCAAACATTTAGAACATAGTGTCAATTGTTGTCGATTTTTGCATGTTGCTTGCTGTAGTCTTATGATGTAAGTGGGTTTCTCCATCTTGTGAGCTCCTTCCACAATGTCTCTCCAGTTATTTAGGGTAAGGGGGTCCTCTTTACACCATTTTCATATGAACGCTTGTTTAGACTCTACCAAGAGGATTTTAATCAAATATTTAGACTTACTTGGTATGTGTTTTCCCATTAAATGACTCAAATATAGCACAGAACATTTCCTTGGTAGTTCGTATCCCAATTATTTTTTCCAAATTCTTCGCTGATATTCCAGTATTGGGATAATTTTGCGCACTGCCAAAAAACATGAGCATGACCCACATCCTGCCCACCCCACAACCTCCAACAGGATGTCAGGACTTCATACTGACAGAAATTCATGCCCTTTCTTAATTTTATTCTGAAATACAAACATTCCGATCTCAGTTGTCAGTGATGAATCCTATTGTGAGATTCACATCTTTAAATAAATTGTTTTTTTTGGATGTCACAGCTTTGAAAAGTAACCAAAATGTAATCAAATGTCATACTGCATTCATTTATTTTAACTGTGTAACTATACATTTTTTAACTCTGTGCAAAACAGTGTATGAATGCTACCCCCATCAGAGCTAAGCCTTTGCTTGAGGTTCAGGTTTTGTGAACTTCGATGTGGAAATGATGCTGCTGACCAAATGTAAAACCACTCCCTCAATGCCACCCTTTATCTGAGCCCCATAAAACTGATTAATATCCATTTAGCCACTAAGTGCACAAATATTCATTACATCACCACGGTACTCAAATACCATTTGGTACTCAGAGCAAAATAAATAACATGAAAGACTGATACCACCCAGAATCCCTTGTAAGTCATGTAGAATTAACGTAACCAGGACATTAACACATCGCTATGTAAATATGGAATGTAAAATATGGCTTTACTATGAAATTAGCCGAAGTAACAGAGCAAACAGGTTGACGAAGAAAATAAAACCAAAATGATGACATCACATCATCACAACAAATCTCCTCATTAAAAATAATTAGTGCTTTGCTGCAGGACTGATGCAGAAGTGTAAAGTAAGAGGGATTTCTCATTTCAGCCCCCCCCCTTTTTTTTCTCATGAGTTATTTCATTAACCGGCATCAAAACATCCGAGCATGTCCTCCTGTGAGAAAGGAGACTTGTCAGGATGCGATTCTCCAGAGGTTGTGGGACTTGTTGACAGGCGGTGGAGTTTGATGCCTCTGTACACGTGTGCATTCGTCGAAATGAATTCGAGAAGGTGATAACGAAAGCTGCTGATTACCGGTTAGTGTTTCTCTGCAGCGACGACGGTCACCTCAAAAATGGCACAGACCCGAGCTCAGATTTTACTCCTAACAATGACTCTACGACCACAGTCAAATAGTCTTTTTTTTTTTTTTTTTCTTTACTGGGTACAGATGTTTTAGCTCACTGACTGATCGGCCATGAGTTATTTGTAAAGGTGCTGTTCTGGCATTTTCTTCATCGTAGTCATTGTTGTTGATAGTAATTTCTTCAAACATCTTTTCCGACAAAACTGGTGGTTGCTTTAATTTCACATTTTATTTCTGACTTCCTTGGGACATTGTCTATGAAGTATGTTCACAGTTTTAATATTTTTTAAACCAGTTTTTTTTTTAGCTATTTAAAAAGGTGCGTTTACTTGTAATGGTCCATATTTTTTGATGGGTTGTAACATGGAAATGGTTGCGGGTATCAGTATAATTACTATTGAGCACTGATAGGAAGTCATCTATGGACTTTCACTGAATATTCTCCTCCAGTGAAAGTACCACCCACTTCTATTGGGAGATTGATCTCCTGCATTAAGACCACTGGACTCTAACCTGGTGGCAGAACCTGACAACCTTGGAAATTCAAATTAGTGATTCTTGATAGAACATGTCAGTGAGATCTTCTGTAAATGGTGTTTAAGTAAAAAAAAAAAAAAGCTGTAAAATGCACAGACAAACAAATGTTAACTCCAATTGTCGCAATTATATGAGGCTCTAAGCCCCCAAAGCATGTTCCATACACTCAGTTTGTCGAGTTTGTTCACTTTGTCAAGACAAACATCCACAGACAAGTTTAGAAATAGTAGGTTTGCATATTTTACTGATTTTGTGTATAAATGATAGACTGAAATATGCATGGCCTATATCAGCAGATGCCGCTTTCAAAAAGGCCGTATACAGCATAACACTCCAAAACTTGTGTTTTTTTTCCCCTTAAGCTGTATCCACACCACATGTTCTATACTGAATTGTTAATTCATACTGGTCAAGTGTGAGAGGTCTCATTTGATTTGGACCTGTGGCTAAGTCACAATGTTTTATCCTAAAATGTTAGCAAATATTGACGTAATGTAAATTACAAAATGTAAAATTAAACACCACAAGATTCACTGAGGTTCCAAAGCATCATTTGACACTACATTTGTTGGACCATGAAAAATCCATAGTTTGTTTTTGCAACTTTGTCAAAAATGAACAGTTTACTCTTGACATTTGCATTAACTCCAGTTTCTTTAAGTTAGTTTTTATCCAAAACTGAAACTCCACTGTCTTTTACTGAAGTAATGGGACTTGCAGTTAAGTACAAAAACCCAAAAGTAGAAGACATGTCTTCACATTGACGAATAAGAGTTATCTGACACCCAGAGACAAAATCTGCAAACATTTTTGAAGTGGATTTTACATAATTTGTAAATATGTGGACAAAAAAGAAATAAGTCTAAAATGAATGTGACCTGTGACTTGGCTCATTTGAAGGGATGTGTTGCATTTGAGTCTTAAACTAGCCTTTGCATTGTGAGTTCTTCAGGAAAACACTGTAAGGTGTGGACAACATCACATTGCAGTGTTTTTTTTTTAGTTCAGTTCACTTTACTTTGAACATGCAACAAAACAAACAGAAATAACCCCACCTTAGTGCTTACAAATAAAACAGATTTCAAGAAAACATATACTTATACATGGACACAACAAATTTAGTATATATTCCTCAGGCTTTTTCAACCACCTTCCATTTAGTCTGTTTTTTACTGGTCATAATAACAACAATAGCAATAATACAGTTGAATAAAAGTAAAAAGAGTATTCCTCTGATGCTTAAATGTATAAGACAGAACAGTGTAATAAGTATGGGAGCAGCAGTGATGTCGTTCCTGCTGTAAAAGCCGTGCATTCACGTCCAACCTTGGCCTTTAAGTGTCTTGTACCGACTATGCTTTTAGTATGATTTGTGTCCTTTATGGATGTTCTTTTCAGGGAGATCAATCTCCTCACAAAGCCCTTTATTTAGTCATTCGGCCGGATTATGACGAATGTATTAATTAAAATAAGAGCCTTCGAGATGGCATCACGTCACTAAAATGCATCCAAACACAATATTTATTGATGCCGCTCGAAGAGAATGGAGCTTTTTGCAGCTGATAAAGTTGATCTGCTGTAACCTTGACTTAAAACAGCGGAAGTTTGTGAGTTACAATGATGGCATCAGTCAACAGACGCAGGGTTATACTTGGTGTTATTGACTGGATTGCTATGTTTATTGGGCAGCAAAACAGGCAAATGATAAAAAGGTAGTGGGAAATAGTCAGGTTATTTATTTTGGTCAAATGAAAATACTCTACTACAAGTCAAATAAGAATTATGTAACTGCTGTCCATCAAATATGCTTAAAATATGGAAGTCAGTGATTAGTATCCAGCGAAACTGGTCCTTGACATGGTTTTATTTTTATTTGTCTGACTGACTACTTTATATGGTGTCAAACATGGCCCGTGGGACAAAACCAGCCCACCAAAGGGTCCAGTTTGGCCCATGGGATGAAATGTTAGTGAAAAGCAAAAATTACACTGAAGATATTAATAGACGAAAGTCAGTCAGACCAAGAAAATACAATCATAATAACCTATCAATAAGGACAAGCCCAACATTTTCTATTCAAAAGATGTGAATAATCTGAAGAAATATGAACAACCTACAATTTCTTAAGAGAAGTAAGTGGGAGTTGACCAATATTCTGTCTGTTACTAAATGTTTTGTGTATTTTTAGATCCACATTGATCTGCAAATTGTAATAGAAGTGATAAACCGAGGCATAATATTGTTCAAATTGCACAAATTGTTCTTAAGACATATCAAGATGTTCATGTTATTCAGATGTTTATGGAAACTTTGTAGATGTAAACATTTTCATTATGGGATTTAACTTTTTTCATTACTTTTTCTGCTTGTGCGGCCCATAATACTGAGCTAAATGAACTCAAATGAGTTTGACAGCCTTGATTTATTGCAAAAAAAAACACAAGTTCATCATGTTTGTTACATTGGTGGACAAATTTCACGAGATCAGAAAAAAAGCAGACCTATTTTCAGCTTTGTTTCAGACTGTATTAGACTGTAGTTTTAAAGGTTTTGTTCTTCATTTTAGTTTTGGTGCATGTTATATTTTTACTTGGAGCACCTGCCTCGTTTCAGTTGTTATTTAGTTTTAGTGTTAATTTGTTTTTTCAGTTATTTATAGAACATGAAAAAGGCAGGATGAAAGAATGCATGACATCAAATACGACAAAAACTTCTTTAGTAAAGGTTTCATGTTGTGCAAAGACTTTTCATTGTTCGACATGAACCATTAACATTGAGGATGAAGATGATTTTTTTCTGCAGTTCGTTTTGTTTTCAGATGTTGTGGAGTCAAAAGTACAGTTTTTGTCTCAGAGGTGCACAAGTATGAAGTCACATGAAATGGAAATACTCAGTTAATGCACATTTGTATACAACTAAAGACTAGTTAGTTTTAGTACTCCATCAACCAAAGAGGCAGAGATGAATTTTGACATTAAAGAAAATAAAACAGTCTTTGCTTTATTCAACATACACAACGTCTGCAGACTCAGAGCATCGCCCAGCCCTCGTCTCATTTCCAATGATTGATTAACGTTACAATTAAAATTCCTAGCTGCGATTGTTTTGATTAATATTCCCTTCTTGTCTTGAGGTTCCAAACCACCCATGATGACATGGAAATAAATAAACACGCACCGGAGCAGTGGAAAAATTCTCAGAGAGACGAACAACATCTACCCAGGATCTTTGGCGGGCAAGAAAGAGAGGGAGAGGGAACACTTCCCATATTTCTGCCGCTGATTGACAAGGCTGACATATGGAATAGTTCACCTATTCCCCAGTGACAGGAAGATGGGGGAGAGCGGCAGGGAGAGGCGGGTAAACTTGCCTGCGAGGCTGAGTGCGATTTTTTTTTTTTTTTTTTAGATTCAGCGCTTCTGATCAAAAGGACTCATATCTCCCCTACTAAATTTAGCACCAGTGGCAATTAGTGAAGGAGTCACACAGCCACTCCAGGAGCAGCTGACAAATGGTACCTTAACAAGTCGGAGATGTACGCCACAGTTTGATGGATTTGTGTGTGTACAGCTGAGGAGAACTTACCCCACTGTTTTTTTTTTCCCCTCCTCTACATGCACGGTACTGTATGTGCATAGTATGTGTGTGTGCGTGTTGGTGGAAGCATGCTGTGCCTCGGCCTGTGAGGCTGCAGACAGGTTGGAAGCTAAAATACATATGTTGATGTCAGGGCTGCGCTAATACTGTGGGAGGAGAAAAAGAAAGGAAGTCTTTTTCTACCAAATGATGACCGAATAGGAATTTGCACGACTTGAAAAGCAAATATTTTGAAAGAATTAGTCACTCTGGAATGACTGGTGTGATGTTTATAAAGTTAAAAAGGGAAAAGGATGATATAATAAAATGATAAACCTCTGACATAGTCCATAGTGTCAGAATTGAAGATGTGGCCGTGAGTTCAAAAAGGTATATTAGAAAACAAAACGAAAAACCTAAAATAAGAACATAGTTTACATTACCCACAAAATGCCAACTTTCCACATGACGTTGCATAGAGGATAGAAATATTAAATGTTTAAACCAAATTAAATTATTTAAAACTTATCGTGTGAGCTAACATACACAGAAACCTACAGGCTTTTTATACATATAAGATCATTGTTTCGTCTCTGTTTCTACCTTGAGACATTCACTGGTCTTGCTGTTTGTTCCAGTGATTAACCATGGATGCTTTAATTGACCATGATGCATTTATTATATCATGTAGAATATAACACTCATCCATGCACGTAAGGTTAGTTTGCTGAGTGGAAGCGCTGTAGGTAGTTGGTTTTTGCTGGCAACACCTGCAGTGTAAATGAGGTATAAGGCTGGTGTGTTTTCACTTTTTGGACCCAGGAGAGCTCGTATTGTGGCGTTTAAGTAACATCCAAATACAGATAAAATGACTGAATATCTGCCAGTCACCAAGGAGTTAATAATGGGTCAGTTCATTTCAGTTATGTTGATTATATACATAGATTCTAATTTAATACTTGATTATTTCAAGGGGACTTGAGAAATTTGGGTCAAGGCTTTAAAAATACTTTTGAGAGAAGAAAGTTTAAAAAAAAAAAACCCTGCAAGACCAAGCCCAGGGCAAGCGGTTCGAGACAGTGGAAAGACAACAGAGAAAAGAGGATTGTAGAGAAAGAGCAATAAACAACAAGCGGTTAAACAGGGGGCGGGTGGGAGTCCAAAACCACACAAGAACTATTAATAATAACTTTCTACTTCTCTATAACTTACACTGGTAATTCAGTCTCTGTTGAGATTGTGAGGACACATGTGCCACATGCAGAGGATATAGTAATTAACCCATGGGAGTCTGTAATATAAATGTCTATTTTCACCGTTTCTGGATATCATAACCTCTATAGGCTCTTCATATAACCTGATACCGCATGTGTTGTATATCAAAACGTGCGGAACAATCCCATCTATCAGTAGAATAAAGCATGTACTGGAACACCGGGATGAAAATGTTGGGAATTGTGATTTACTGGTGACTGGTGAAAACACACCTTTAGTTAATGTTAGTTAATGGAAATGTAGAGATTCCAGATTGATTTAGTAATTTGGTTTCTTCACAAAAGTAGTCTAATATCAAAAATAGCCGAATAAATCAATCTTAAAACATGCCTAAAATGAAAAATAATATAGCCCTTGTTGGAGTAAAATTATTGTAAAACTGACATAAAATGACAACAAGTGATGATCTTTTAATCAGTCAATCAATTAATCAAACAAACACACAATTAGAAATAATAATCATAATAAAAAAAGTGGTGTAACCATTGTCTTTCATCCATTGACTGAACATTGTGAACTTATATGAACATATAAATAACAATGAATAAACTATCTTCTGAATCCACCAGTGGGAAGGCGCATCCATTTAACCAGTGGAGACTCAGAGAAGGGAGTGTGCTGCCTTCAGGGACCAACCAGAGGCTGCGGAAAGCTCGCAACTCACCACAGGTAAAACAGACATGATCTACACAGAACAGTGATGTGTGTATATAAATTATTTATATGGATGATTTTTTTTGGGGGGGGGGGTGATATTAATAGAAACATGTGTCTTCTGGGGGTTAATGATCACATTCTGAAAATCAAAGCTCAACTCGTTTCTGCTTATCAGTTGGAAAGTAGAGAGTTAGAAAAGCCTGTGTGATGTAAGGAAAGCGTTCCATATTCACAATATAGTGTCCACTTGAACTGAGATGGAAGTGAGCCTTTTTGAAGTGGCTAAAATACCATTTCCCCTCGTGGCCCCGTCCTCAGCGGTCCATCAGTTTGCTTCCAACACTCTGATGTGTTTCCATGATGATTCTCACACTCACTGTAGATAAGAACATCATACAACCCCACATACGTAAAAAAAAAAAACAACCTTTAAGACCAGATGGAAATGTGAACTAAAATACCTGCCTCCGGACACATGAAAACGCTTTTTGCTGTGTTTCCCCAAAACGACGAGGAAATGCAATTAAAACCAAAATATTTTCTATCAGAGAGAGAGAAAAAAAAAATCCCAGACCTGAGCAGTCATGTGCACACCTGATTTGTTACTATAACGACCCGAAAATTACCACGCATTAGGGCGGTGTCCAAACACACCAATCTGAAACAGATCCTCGAAAATGTGGACAAATTGGAAGTATTTGATGAGGAAGAAAAGAAACAGAGGCAAAGACAGACAAACAGACAGACATGCTGGGAGACAGATGGCTGAGTAGACGCTGAATCGCTAATAGGACGCCTAGAATGACATCATGGCTCATTGGAGTCACCTCGCAGTCAACGCGGAGATGCACTGATATCAACAAAGCAGCGTTTCCTGTAAATTGGAAAAATAAGCACAATAATAAAAAGCAGGATGGAAATCGGAACAGCGCAGGAATCTGTCGTCATCAAACTTCAGAGTCGGACTCTGCAGTCGAACAGAGAAACTGGTTTTAATTTCCTTTACTCGATGAATTTTTCATATAACCCCACACAGGTTGTTTTCTGAAAGGAGTGCGACTGAGCGCTGGGTAGAGTTTACGGGAGGCCCTTATTAAACGTCCACCATGTAAGATTTAGGGGGATTTAAAGGGATCTATCTGCAGAAATTGCATATAAGATACAAAATGATGTTTCCAATTGTGTACAGTCACCTGGAAATAAGACGATGTGTATTCATCTTCCAAGAACAGAGTGGAGTCCACCTTTTTTCCACAGTGCCCTTTTTACCCTTTGGACTTAGGTGTACTTGTTTTATTGTCACTTCCTTACATTTCTAGACTAATTTGACCATCTCTATTTCTGGCTTGACCATCTTAGAGCCTGACGTACAAATGCAAACACACAAACTAAACAATGGTTATAATGATTAGATTTCTTTTTCGGCGTGTGTGTGCGTGTGTGCATGGTATTCAGTTAAATTCAATCTGAAACATCACTGATACAGCCTGCGTTCCCCTCTGACTGTTACAACAATTACCAACAACTTCCTCTGTTTGGGACATTACACAGCAGGGGTGTCAAACTTCTTTTCTTTCAGGGGCCACAAACAGCCCAGTATGATCTCAGCTGGGCTGGACCAGGAAAATAATAGCATAATAACTGAGAAATATTGGCAATTACGTACAAACGTTTCTCTTTGCTACACGGCTAAAGGAAAATTACAGAAAATCGTTATATTTACATCTGCACTAAAATATCTAGAAGCATTTGTGTAATGGCTAAAGCAAGACACTTTTTAGACAACAAAGCACTTCACACACTGTTCTGTTCCCTGGTTTTACTGTACCTAAATTACTGCACAGAGGTGTGGGGCAGTACATATAAAAAGTTCATTCGATCCACGATTCATCCTACAAAAAAGAGCGGTCAGAATAATTCACAACGTAGGCTGTCGTGAACACACCGATCTACTGTTTGTAAAGTAAAAAAATAATAAAACTTCATCAGGTGGTTGAATTCCAAACAGCGCAATTTCTGTAAAAAGCCAGAAACAATCTATGACCAGACCATCTCCAGAAACTGTTTCAGGAAAGAGAGGGAGGGTATGAGTTCAGGGAAATGACAAATTTTAAGATCCAAAGATGTCGAACCATAAATAAACGATTCTGCTGATCAAATAACGGTGTAAAACTATGGAACAGACTGATGTCAATGTCAAAACATCAAACAGTTTAAAAACAAATATAAACATATGATTTTTACAAAATACAGAGAGAACAGGGCATGAGGGGGCGGGGCTTGGTGGTCTACTGATGATGGGGTTTTATATAGAATATTGCACAGAATATTACTTTATTATATATAAATATATAATAAAGTAATATTTTACAATATTAGATAGAATATTACACAAAACATTACTTCCTTTGTTGATATTTGTTGTTTGATTGTTTTTTTTTAGTTTTCTTCTGTTTGTTTGTTTTTTGTGTGTTTGTTTTTTCTTCTAAAAATTATAAGGACATTCTATATTAGTGAAAATACCAAAAATTGTGTGTCACATGTTATTGTTGTTATTGGTATTAAATTAGCTATTATTATTATTATTATTATTATTATTATTATTATTATTATTATTATT
>JAQQZY010000013.1:16290288-16328729 GCA_030068375.1 Ostorhinchus rueppellii | reverse complement strand
TGCAGAAAACAAAAGTTTATGGATTTAGGCTACGTTTAGACAGTAGTGACCTGATCTGAAAACACAAAACTGGCCATTCAAGATTCAAGAGTCTTCATGGACATTATACAAAATAACGAAATTTTCCTTTGGGCATGCGGCTAAAAACAAGAAATGTGTAACATTAAAATCAAGAAATGTACGACACTAAAAACCAGTCATGTATGGCACATTATATACACATGCTGTATACATAATGATCTGATCCGAAAACACAAAAGTGGCCTTGCGTTCTCACTTTGGATTCTGCATTTAGACATACATTTTGGGGGAAAAATCTGCGTCCAGATGGACACACAAAAGTGTGTGAAATTTGCTATTTATCAATGTAGTGTGCACGCTCGGTGGCATCACCACCACCAAGACCAAGCACCTGTGTAGAGCCTTTTCTCTTCCGGTTCTCTGCTAGTGCGAAATACAATCACAAAACAGGAAACAGACCATCTTCCTTCTCTGCTCTCTACTACTCTGTATACAGATTTGTGACAATTGCTGAAACAACCCTTGGATGTAAATGAGAGCGGCGAGGGCACCTTGAAGGTCCATTGTAGGGAAATAATCGGACATGTTATTGTTTTCCTGTACTGGCGCGTCCCTGTGATGTAAAATCTACGCGACGAGAAAACGCGGTTTTGCATTTTAAACCCTTTAGACGGTGATGCAAGAGTGGAGCATTTTTCAGATTTCCACTCTGGAGTCGGTTTCCTTTTTTTCATTTTCACCCCCCAAAAAATGCTGTCACTGTCTAAACGAAAGGCAGGTTCTTCAACCTGTTTCAGTCCCATCCATGTTGTGTCTATGCTTAAACTTGAACATACTGTGACCATCATTTTGTCTAGGCGTCTTTTGGACTCCCCACCACATTAAAAAATAATGCTCTAAGGCAGGGCTGTCAAACATACTGCAAAAAATACAAGAATTACACAAAAATATGAGCCATCAAGGCCACATACAGCCCATTTAAATCTTAACTGGGTTGGATTGGTAAATTTAGAAAATAATAACCTATATGTAATGACTACTCCAAATGCATCTTTTTGTTTTAGTGTAAAAAAAAATGCATGGAAATGTTTACATTTACAAACTACTCTTACACAAAAATGTGAAAAAAACTACAATTTTGACAATATTATGCTTCAGCTTATCATTTACACATGCACATTACAACGTACAGATCACAGTGGATCTACAGAAGCACAAAACAGCCAGAATGTTGTAAAAATTCCAATTATTTTATACATTTTTTGGTTGTTCATGGTTCATATTATTCACATGTTCAATTTTACTTTTTCACACTAAAACAAAGACAAAACTTTGGAATTGACACTATTTACGTATCGGTTATTATGTTCATATTTTACTGGTTGGACCCACTTGGGATCATATTGTCCTGAATGTGGCCCCTGAACTAAAATGAGTTTGTCTCCTTTTTAAGCAAGACTGATTTTCAGAAACCAAAAAAAACCCTGATCAATCACAATATTTCACAACTTCTACTGTAAGTCACAAGAATTGACTGTCAGTCCAGGTTTTTCTCTACTATGACACCGCTGAGTTTATGGTTTTATGGAGTTTTTGCTGTACTTTTTCAGATATTATGAAGAAAGATGATCCATAGAGTTATGGGCAGTTGTTTTCCTTGGTGCATATTCACACAAAAATTAAAGGCGTTTCTCTGAACTTTCTGCAGAAGCTTCACATGTTTTCCATGTTATACAGGGAGTATATCCGGTGTTAAAATTCACTGCTTTTACTTTTGATGTCCGAAGTTTAACTAAGACTCGTATTCTATCGACTAAAAAGCCCAGATCAACCATTAACCATCATAAAAGTCCAATAACTGGGAGTTATCAGATAATTGTAATAATCAGATGTGATGTGTTTACATGCACTTAAGAAATGCGACAATTGAAAACTCTGGTTAAGGTGTTTCTGCACATTATTGGTTTTGTTTTGGTGTATGTACACCTATAATGACAGTAGACTCAAACTTCCTGTTATTGTCTTTCACTTAGCTTGGCCACATGAGTTCAGTTTCCTATTATTTTAATTGTTTACACGTGCGCTCGAGTGAAAGGACAAAATAACTCCGATTAATCTGAACACATGCAGGAAGACATTGGTATTAGGGAAAAAATCCAGGTCTGACTCCAATGAGAGACTTGTTTTTCTGGCTGCCATAGGGGAGTGTTGGAGGTGGTATTCAGTTTGTCGCAATCTGCAGCTTCACCACTAGATGTCACCAAAAATCGGAACTTTCAAAGCTTTTAAAGGCATTTAATTATTGTACGTTGTGAATTATTAACACTGCATTTCTATTTCATTTTATTCCGCTTTACATCCTTATGTTTCGTGTTTCTCGTGCCATTTTTATTTGCATTCCAGATAACAAAGCCATGTAGTCAGTGCTAGTCGTTAGCTATAATAATATAATAATAACCCTGATCTGCTGTCGGCGTAGCTGCTGAACAGGCTGCTCATACCTCCCTTACTCTGTTCAGTCCATATGTCACCAATCACCATGTTTTCTGCTGAGGAGAAATAACATCCTGTTATTATCTGTAAAGCAACAAAGAGTGTTAGTTTATACCTGTCTGCGGTATATACTGCATGTCTGCATGTGTGTGTGTGTGTGTGTTTTCCACTTTGAGTATCTATGACTTCATGTCTATACACGAGTGTGTGCATCCTAATAACTGTACACCACAAACTGCTGTTGCCTTCAGATACTTCCTCTGTCTCCCCATCCCCCCTCCTCCTCCTCCTCCTCCTCATCTTCTCCTCTCTTGATTTTTTTCTTCCTCTTCGTCTCCTTTCGTCTTGTCATATGCGCGATCACTCCCTCCCCCTCTCCCCTCCTCACTGTGCATCCCTCTCCTCCCACTATTCCCCCTCGACGCTTTTAATCTTGGGTTGATGATACTTGGTGGAAGCACTTAAGTTTCTGTGCCAGGTGTCTTCCCCGTGCTTAACATCCCAGGCTTAGCTCCTCATTCTGCCACTCCTTCCACTGCCTCCCCCCACCCCCCCATCCCCCTCCAGAATCCACAAACACACTCGCACATACACAGTGACGAGTGCATATACCTATAGCCGACATGTACAATAAACAGGTACATTCACATGAGACACCTGGAAGCTTCTAATCACACACACACACACATCGCTGTAATGCATAAATTATGACCTAAACATAATAAGAAAGTGGGTTTCATTGCTTGGAATTGCTGAAACGAGTGACATATTTTAAGATTTAAAATGTCATGTCATGCTTTTGTAGCTCTATGGAATCAAACAATTGTGGAAATAATAAAATATGTTTTTTTCTGAATCCAACTTACACCTCAAAATTCTCCATTTGCTGTAATTTATCACCATGTATTCACAACCTGCAGAAAACAGGGGTCATAATAAGGGCAGATAAGATGGGAGACAAATGGCCATTTTAATATTGACACACTTTCGCATGGTGGATGCAAAGAGAAAAAAAAAAAGATTTTGGGGTCTAAAACCAAATATTGTCTTTGATTGCTAATACATGATTATAATAGTTACATTTAGTGTAATTATAGTATCTTTGGCAAAATGTGACATATTCCTTAATACAGCAGTTGAACTGTGTTAACTGTAAAATGTGTTTTTTGAGCCGCAAACTGAATTATATCCTTTAATTTTGATGAAACGCATCAATGTTGGTGATAATACACTTAAAATCTACATTTGACAAGTGAAACGTGATGCAAAGGCAGCTGTTTTGGCTCGCTCTACATGCTGAAATTTGCATGAAAAATCAATATTGATGCCCTTTTAATCAGAGTCTTTCAGAAAGAGGTTAATTTTCTGACAGGGAATTAAACCCGTTATTTCGAAAAACACATGGCATAAATATACATCTTTTATTGTTGCGTCAGTGATTTAATTTACTTGTTGGTTTTGACACATACATACTAGTCATATAGTAACTGGACTCATCAGAACAGACTGAATGGCAGTAATGGAAACCAGTAGAAAATATTCACTGTACACTGAATGTAAGGTTTATTTCAGTGTGTGTTTTTACAGTTGATAAACCATGAACGTGGCATATTTCTCGGTGCAACCTCTGTTTTACCGAGTTCTTTGTTCATAAACCTACCCTGACAGTTTTCCATTAAGCCACATGATCAGTGATGTTCTTGCAGAAGTTGGAATTGGTGTTATTTATTAGACATGTGGAAGCAAAAAGTGTGAGTACCATACTACGTGTTCTTGTTCCAACTGGGTTTATACGCTAGAATTGTACACAAAAAAGGATAATGCAACATCTATTAACACTATGATTGATGTTATTTGTAACGCAGATAATACACAGAAGATATCTGAAAATACAGAAAAGTTTGGGTAGTTTTATTTCACTTAAATCCAAATTTTTGGGACTGTTTCCTTTTTGTACAATTTGACACTTAAACTCGACCACTGCTTGTATTTTATTTTATTATTTATTATTTTACCTTTTAAAATATATTTCAGATCAGAGTTTTTCAACCTCTCTCTCTCATAAACTGAAAGATGAAGTATTTGCAGCAACATGGTTCTTTACATTTGATTAAAATGTAGGCAAAATAATGGTTGTTGTCTGGCAGCATCACTCTCCAGTTGTCTAAGAAAATACTTTACCCATAAGGACCCAGTATGACTGCTGTATCAGTTCCCAAATGATTCTTTCCTCTCTATTTAAGCTTTTCTACGTTATTTGTCACCATTTATTATGATATTATCTTAGAAATGTTGCATATTTTTCCCAGTGAAAATAATCTATTTTCTTGGATTTAATTCACTGATCATGTAGATGTTCATAAAGCTCTGATTAAATTCAAAGGTTATTATATCAGAAACAGAAAATTGAAGAAAAAGTGACTTTCAGGAAAATACATCGTTAACTGAACATAAACCGAGTGTCTCTGTCCACTGTCATTGATCCAACTCCATAGGTTTTACTGGTGAATCCATGTTGTAGAGGATGACAGTGCTTCTGTTCTCGACGTAGCCCCTGAAGGCCCAAATGGGTCATATCTGATGACCATGAAAAGATGAATAACTGTTTTTTATACCAGTTATTTACATGTTTTAATTGGATTAATGGATCAACAGCTTATACGAGTAGATGTTTTTGGTCGATAGTGGGGTCTTTATGGGTTAAATATGTCATGATCCTGTGAATAAGTTGTTGAGAATGTTGATTTGAAGTGGCACTGTGTGAAAACGGTGTCTTTGAATGATCTAAGGTCTAAATGACACAGTAATGACATGATTTTTACTGGAAAGGTTCACTCTTTGTCTTTGAATGTTGTGAAAACGTTCACTACTCGCTATCATCTGTTGTAACTATGCATTGAAATGGATAGATCAAATCCACCAGCAACTGTAACACTTGCTGAGTCATATGGATCTTGATTTGCATCGACTGTACAAAATGCTGTTTACAGCGAACATATTGAGATTTCGGCAGCGCACACCCAAAAGAGTTTGCTTTGCGTTGCTTTGTTCTTTAAAGACGAGGCACAAGAGAGGGGGAAGGAGACAGACGAACGAAATTGAGAGAAGCCAAGGAGAGGCAGAAAGATAAAGCGAGAGATAGCTCTCATGTGTTTATGATATGTTTGTTTGTGTTGCCGCGGGGACCTCTTTTCTCTTCAACCCCCCCTTCAGTTTCCTCTCCATCTCTGTTTTTTTTAAGTCACTGCCTGTTTTTTTTTTTTTTTGTGCTTTTTTTCCCCCTGTCATGTATCTGCCGCCTGTCCAGGCAGCTCTCTCTGTTTCACTCTCGTCTGATGTCTCAATTAAAATTAATGTGTTCAGTCTGCTCAGATAAAGAAGAAAGAGGAGGAAAAAACCTTTCCAGGAACAATGGTAGCTTCTTGCATATTGGTAACCAATCCTTCCTTGTCTAGGCCCACGCTAATGCTTCACAATATTGACAGCTCTAATGGCATAGCACAGCTCTTCAGAAAGGGGTACTTTTTGAAACCTGGGGCCAAAATGAATGGGTGGTTTAGATTGCATACTGATTTCAGGTACCTTTTTTCAGTTTTTAAAGGGATCACCACACTTTATTTCCTTGTTGTTTCTAGTTTTACTTAGTTCTTGGCTACTATCACCTTCCTCAGTGTGGGGTAATCAAACAGACAGGAGAGGCAGCTCAGGTGTGGTCATCCCAGGGAGTGGATGCACTCTGACCTCCACCCCCCAGTATCAACGCTCCGTCCTCCTCCTGCATGTTTCCTTGTCCTTGAGACGTCTTCATCCCTGGTCTTGGCGCTGGAGCTCCTCTGCCCCTTCATCAGGACAGAATGCTGGTGTCAGCACTGCTGCTCCCTCCTCCTCCTCCTCCTCCTCCTCCTCCTCCTCCTCCTTCTCCTCTTCCTTCCCCGCCCTCCTCCACCTTTGCCTTTATCTGTCGCTTCTTCTAAAGATGCTCTCTCCATCTCCGGTACCCCAGGGGTCAAGCTGGTGGAAGAACAAGAAGGGAGGGGAGGGGTATGAATGGATAGATGGGAAGGAAGAGGGGGGAGGGAGAGAAGAGAAAGGAGGGAGGGGAGCACCTGACTTGAAGGCAGAAAGATAATTTCGGCCGGGCGCCTCTGTTTAAGGTTAAAGCCTGATTTGCATTTCAAAAGCAGCGGCTGGCCGTGTTGCCACCTCAGGGACACCATCGGACCAACCAGCGTGTCATTTAATGTCAGCAGGCACCGGGGCCTTGATGAAATTAATAGAGCAGCCTGTGATTGATAACAGCGGCGCTCGTCAACGCCACCGTCATGACCGTCCCTCCTCCTCCTCCGCCGTCTTCTCCCACACGCCCAGGTGTCCACCACCGCACTTTCAAAGATCCCATCAGTCGCCTCTCACATCTCCCCTTCATCTGAATGCTCCTGATCTCCCGGCGGCGTCTCACAGAGGAGATCATCTTCTTCAGGTCACTTTAAAAAAAATGATTCGAGTGCTGCGGCGCTTTCAACTCGGTACCTCTGCAGTCGGATATGCCCTGATGGAAAACCTCAGCTGCTGTCATGGCTGGATTACCCCACAGGAGGTGAATGTGTCTCCAGGCGCCAGATGACCAAACGCTCCAAGATTGCACAAAGATAAATGTCCACAAACCTAGGAAATCGCACACAATGATCACGGATCAGAATCATTCCCATACAAATGCCGTTGAATCAAGGAGTCTGACTCACAGGATGGAGTCTGTTGGAATA
Organism: Ostorhinchus rueppellii; assembly: GCA_030068375.1. Taxonomy (NCBI): domain Eukaryota; kingdom Metazoa; phylum Chordata; class Actinopteri; order Kurtiformes; family Apogonidae; genus Ostorhinchus; species Ostorhinchus rueppellii. The sequence continues at coordinate 16,321,452 of JAQQZY010000013.1, read as the reverse complement.
ATTCTGCCGCTGGCCAACTATTTCAGTTGGCAGTCACCCACTTTTCTATTACCTACACATTACTGTTCTCAAAGTTCCCCCTTGGTATGTGCAACAACATTAACCTCTAAGCTGCATCTGTGTGGAGGAAAGGCATTAGTACTGGACTGTGACTGGAAAATGAGCAACTACTGAACAAAGTGACACAATATAACTGAATTACAGTATCTATTTCGACACACACATCTCCTCATCCATATACAGGTAGCCTGACTTCCATTCCCTATATTCATGGTTCATCCCATACACTCAGTATGTTCCGGTTTCATCCTGTGTATCTCGAATTAAAATTCATTTATGGGACATTTCTTGCTGCATAATCCAAATTCAGTTCAACATGGTCAAACTTAATTTCATATATTCGAGCTTTTTTTTTTTTTTTTTTTTTTTAATTTCATACAAGTTTATTCCACGTATGCTCGCTTTTATTCCAAACATTCAAGTTGATTTCCATATATTCCAGCATTTACTCAATATGCTCAAATGTAAGTGTATACTCTTATGTATCAAGTTAAATTCCATATTTTGGAATTTTCATCCAATCAAAGTTAAATGCCATATATTCCACCTTTTAATCACTTATATTCATGTTTAATCGCATATACTTTGACCATTATTCCTCACTTTCAAGTTTCATTCTATATATTCTGATTTAAGTGTAATTTATATTTAAAAAAAGTTCTATTTATTAAAGTTTAATTTCACATATTCCAAGTTATATTCCATGGAGCCAACTTTAATGTGCATGAATTAAATAAATGTTCCAACTTTAATACCTTATATCACTCCATACAATAAAGTTTCATAAAGTTTTCAGTTATAACATTTATTGAAATAAACTATAACCCCAGTTCTGAAAAAGTTGGGATGCAGTGGTTTGTAAATCTTGTAAAGTCAACTGTTACCAGATTTCCCAGACATGTATGGACTGTTACCACCAATATTATCACATTTCTTTTTTTAAACGTTACATTCTTACACTCAGTTTAAACATTTGTGACGTTTTCTTTGTTTTATAGTGAATAAAATATAAGGTGTATGAGAGGTTTATTTACATTTTACGCAGCTTTCTGACATTTTTTGAAGTGTTGAACAAAAATCCATGTTTATGCAGCAAAATAACATTTAGTTTTTGGTTTAAGACCTGCCACTTAATATATACGAGTGTGATCATATGATAGCCCACATTGAAATGACAAGAATCACTTCAACCTGTAACTATAACACAACCCCTTGATTCTGGATGTCAGCCACAACAGCCTTTGATGCATCCGACTGTTTCTCAGCCTGACACGGGGAGTGTTTTGCAGTGATAAAAACATGAACCTAAAACCCGGAGAAAAAGAAATGAAGCCCGGGCCGATGGGAAGGAAAGAGGGAGGGAGGGGTCGGAGAGAGGCAGACAGGCCCAGCGGGAGGTGTCAACGCTGGGCAAGGATGAAGCCGTTAGCCCCCGCTAATGGATGTCCTGATCCTGGAGGTTTGCGGTCGCCGGGGTCAGACTCGGCACACATTACACCTCGGAGACTAACCTCCCAGGCCTCTTAGTGTGGACAGAAGACGGACAAATGAGGAAGAGAGGGTGAGGTGAAGGCAGAGGAAAGTGTGTGAGATAGAAAAAGACATAAAGAGCTGGGAGAGTGGAGCAGCAAGAAGAGTGTTTTCCAAAGAAAGGCCCAGGGAAGAGACATGAGAGTGAGAGATCTGCTTGTCCTGAAATGACTTGATATGTTCTTGTCAGTCTTAATCTCTGGGTGTTGTGGAGGAGTGGGAGGGGAGGGGGGTTTGAGTAATCTCCTTCACGAGTAACGGACAGAGCCCACCGTTTCCCAGCCCCTGTATTCACTTCCACAGTCATCTCCAATCCACTTCATAAGAGCGCCTTCTTTTGCACACCGCTCTCCTCTAAAGTGGCGGCACGCACATGAAAAGACAAAACAAAAGGTAGACGAAAAGGGTGATTCACATCCTTCTTTCCCTCTTTTCCTTTTCTCTCATTCACTCATTTACATCAGCCATTATCTGCGTATATTGAAAGCGGCGAGATAAAGAGAGAGCGAGGAGAAAAAAACAAGTGCCAGGGAGAGGGAGAAAAAAAAGAACAATAAAGGGAGGCAGAGGAGGCGCAGCGACGTTTGAATCAATTACATCCTAAAGAATCTTTCATTTGCATCCGTATCTGTTCAAAACCTGAACAAATGCCAGATGCCTTTGTGTGTCCAGTTATTTATAGTGGGTGTTTTTTCCTCTCGTAATTGTGCAGGAAATATCAAATTTGCATAGAGTGATTATTGTTGATTGTTTATCTAGCCGTCAGGACGTTTCAATATTCGAAGGCTGACAGGTTGTCAAGTACTTAAAACTCATTTATTTGGGGAAATTTGCATGTAATTTGGCGGTAATGAGGGGGATGTCTGTGGTCATGGATTAGATGCCGGAGATGCTGCAGGGAAAAGAGGGATTCTGGCTGACTGGCATTCCTCCACTTGAAACACACGCTTTATCCTCAGCTCTGCTGCCGGGGTGATGCTAACGCTACCTAGCGCCGTGCACCCAAACAACAAGGGATTGTGTACAAACGCTTGGCATAGCTGCGGACTTAATAGCAGAAGCAGAAGCGAGCCAGCAGTACATCGCTACACAGGAAAGAAGTGTGTTCTGTCGCCCTGCAGGCCCACTGACTGAGGCAAATAAAATCTGCTTGTAAACAGAGGAGCTCGATTATTTGTCAGCACAGCAGATGCTAACTTGTCTTGCCTAAGCATACATTTTTATATACTGTAACTTCTCAGTGTGGAAGAAAATGGCACAAACAAGCAGGCCCCGCTCCAAATGTTCTGAAGGACCAAAATTATCTGAGTGTTCGTTATTCATTCAGCATTGATTCCCACCGTTGCAGCTACAGAACTGAGTCCTGTTCTGTTCCAGGAAAACAAGACCCGTGCAAATCCAGTTGAAAAAGTCCCCCCTGTGGTTTTTTATCACAACCTCGCAACAATTTTTGCATTTGAAATCTGTATTTTGTACAAGAAGGACACATTTAGTCATTTTCAATGGTTCTACAGTGTTTAACTGTACGTCATGAGAATGTTGTTGAAATGGAACACCGAAGAATCCGGTTCTTTATATTCCTGTAAATGGGATGAACACTAGAATTCTGGTTACTCATCACTACTCAGTTTTGTCAGCTATCTTCAACTGTTTTTTGGTTTTTGTTTTTTTTTTTGGGAATATTTCGAGTTCCTGTTCTGTACTAACAGTATTTTTTCAGTACTTTCCATTATGCCCTACTCACTTCATTGTGGAAATGACTTGGCTAGGTTTTACAGGTATTTCAGTATCAACAGAACTTGGCTCCAATAGTGACAAACGGCTAGTTTGAAGCAAAGAAAACAAGCTACAATATGCTGTTCAGTCCCAGATTTATTGATCACCTTGAGCTTGATGTTCACGTCAGTTATCCGGCTTAGAATCGAGTCAAAGATGGTTAATTTCCATCCGTTCTGGTTTTTATTCTGAGGGTTAGATGATTATATCAGGCTTTAAAAACCAGGTACTGGCCTCTGAGCTGCAAACGCGATAATTACACAGTATCCCTATTGGGTTACTCCTGTTGTCTGAAATTGGGATATGATATTTCTATGTGCAAACACAAAAAGAGGACACTTTTTTTAAAAAAAAAAAATGGAAAGCTCAAGTTTAGGTTAATATTTTTTGTAAATCAAGACTTCCCGCAGATGTCTCACAGTAAAAGCCGAGCGCAGAAGACAGATTGTAACCTAATTATAGACTCACTATCCATGTGTGTTACATTTTACATCTATGTAAATATGGATGGGAGTGAAAAAGTAGCCTTCAAGTCTGACTGGAAAACTTAAACAAAGCTTTTTCTGCTTTTCTCATGGTTATATGAATAAATCAGAGCTGAGATGTAGATTTTAGCGATTTATTCCAAATCATGGGCTACATTAGTGTAAAGCTAACAAAATCTACTAAAAAATAACTAAAGGATGGAGACAAATTCATACAAGTTTATAAAAATCTGAAAAATGAAGAATGCTTTGACAAAGTTGTGTTCAGTCGGAAGACATACAGTGAGTGATAATCAAAATAACATTTATTTTTCTACATAAGCACCATTAGAGGTGAAACCAGGGGTCTCAAACTCATTTTCTTTCAACGGCCACAATCAGCCCGATTTGATCTCAAGTGGGCTGGACCAGTAAAATAATAGCATAATAACCTATAAATAATGACAATTCCAAACTTTTGTCTGTTTTAGTGCAAAAAACACTAACACATAGACAAAAATTTGAAGTTGTCATTATTAATAGGTATAATGTCTTTTTTTTTCACATCAAACCGAAAAGAACATATAGAGTCATTATTTTTTGTAGGTTATTATACTGTTGTTATTTTTCTGTTGATCACCGTGGTGTGTTTGTGGGACCTGATCTAAAAGGAGTTTGACAGCCTTAACTGTGGAATTTTTGCACACGGGCCAGATTAGAACTTTTGGCGGGTCGCATTTGGCCCCCGGGCCGCATGTTTGAGACCCCTGGTTTAAACACTTTTGCAAACAACAGTTCCAGTGGTAGATTCTCATTACTATCTTTGACACTGAGAACTTTTTGACCCTTCCTCGTAGAAGAACCACATGCTCCTTTATCCGATAAAGTGGATTTAAGTTTATAAAAGCGAAGTGTACCCCTAGTCTTGTGATTATAAAATGACCTTAAATGATGACACTGGTTTGTCTGGTTCGTTTGACTGACATTGGATGATTTTCAAGGATAAACTCATTTACAATTCCAGTCTAAATCAGTCTAAACATAATGCGGATTGGTCTGATATTGCACTTTAGATGCAGTGATTGTCACAACATAACTGCTCAGGCAAAGTGATGAGCGCATGTCATAATTTAGATGTATTAGTAGAATTAACAGCAGGAATGTTCTTGAATTTAACTTGTACTGAGTGTAAATTAAGAGCAAACACATGCAACAGAAAATTATACCAGGAAACAGAACAGACCTCTAAAATATTCAACAGGAAAAGCAATGGCATCTGTTTTCTTTTCACTATTTGGTAATTTATGGGAACTAAGCTTTGAGTTAAAGTGCACATATGTTGTTGCTACAGTCATATCCAACTCTGGAGAATAAATCACCTTAAACCTTTGGAGAGCAGTGTCCCCGCCACACCCACCCAATCCCATTTGAAAGTCTGATTAATTGTGTTTTAATAACAACTGTAGAGCTCATACCACCCATTCCCGCGACATGGACGAGGGAAGCGGCTCCCAATGGGGTTTTGCGAGCGTTTGCGTTTGTTGCTGTTAACTGCATTGTCTTTCATTATCAGTCCTTGGCTTCATCTTTCATCTAGCGAGGTACTGGACGTGGCGAGTTAATGAGTAAACATAGCTGGGGGCGACCGGGAAACACACAAGCAGAATCCTGACTTTGATGAGTCGCTTGTTTGTTTCTCTGTGTCTCTGCTTGAATGTTTAAAAAAAAAAAAAAATCCCAACCGGTTCTGTTCTGGCATGTCACCGGCAGGTTCAGACCTTGAGAGGACTGGCTTTAGCGGCGGGAAGTCTCTGGCTGGGATGAGATATGAGCCAGGGTTTCACACCGCACAGCAGAGCATGAAACTTTGAGCGCGTGTTAAAACATTCAGCATGTTTTACCTTCAGCCCAAGGTCGGGTTCAAAAAGAAAGACTGTGCAGAAAAGAGAGAGAGAGAGAGAGAAAAAAAAGCGAGCCCTCAGTTCTCAGACTTGACTGACTGACTTGACTGGCTGACTCATTTGCCGAGAAAATGCAGCAGAAAGAGCTCGCCTGCGCCCACAAACGCAACTCCCACACCTCTGTGAGTCACTCAAAGTCACCTCAACTCCAAGGTTAAACGCTCGCTGTATTTCCCTCTTAAATATAGATCTGTCCCCGAGTCCAGGCTGTAGCCTCTGTGAATACGAGCCACTTGGTGAATATCTACTGTATGCATGTGCGTGTGTGTGCCTCTCATTCTCTAATGTGCTTCTATCTCTGTGTGTGTGACTCTTTTTTTTTCTAAAAGGGTGAGTGAGGATAATCGGCCCCCAGCGCACAGGACTAAAAGGCCGGGTCAGAGTTTTAAAGAGAAGCTATGTATTACCGATCCCTGGGTAACGGCGATGAAGTGGGCCCTTGTGACTCAACCTGAGAGCGTGAAAAGGGCCTCAAAGGGGACCCACCATCACCGGCCCTCTCTTTATCGTCCTAACGGCTTTGCCTGAGCTCTCCTCCCCAACGGCGGCGAACGACGAGAAGAGGAAGGAGTGGAACGTTGGAGAGCTCTCAGTGCTATACCCACCCGGCAGCCACTCCACGCCATGAAAGCCCAGGTAATGTCCCCTGTTCACCGTGATCGCATTTCAAAGAACACTAACCTCGGTACATGCGAGCCTGCGAAACTCGTGCACACTCGGGGAAAGGGTCGGAAATTATCGACTGCGGCCTGAGACAAGTGGTCAGGGCTAAATCAGCATCTATATTCATGGACAGGAAGTCACGGTTATGTCGCAGATGAGGCTGTACAACACAAACCTCACATACATGGAATCTGTGAAGGAATATCCGCTAAAAAAAATGACTACTTCTACTACTAACTACTCCTGCTTCAGACTGTTTACAGAGCTATGCCTTTTGTCTTAACTTACAGCATGGATACATGTATAGTACGTACACAAATTAAGTATAAATACAAAAGTACACATTTTAAGACGTAGTTTTTAAGTCTCACAGTTGTGTGTAATTTAAGGCATGTTAGCTCATGTCAGCTAACTTTGCAAACAATCAGATATTAATAGGTGACATATTTTTACGTTACAAAACATCAGAGCCTGAATAAAGTTCTGCACACCCATAACTGACAAAGGATATTGGTTGCAAGACAGTTTTTTTCTTTATTTACGAACAACAAGGGTCAAATTATGTAGTTCATATTTGATGTCAGAGGTTATTAGTATTGATCAAATTAACATTATTTATGAATGCAAGGTTCTCCCCAGAAATTTATACTTTCTTGGCAGTGGCGGGGGGGGTCTCATACCGGAAGAAAGTCTTGCACTAAAACCTCGCGATAGACGCAACTCTGCAAGATTTCAAAGGAAAAAAAACACATGGTGGTGGAAAATGGAGCGTGTCCCTGCAAACAGATTTCAGTAGATTTTAGCAAAATTATCGGGGTAAAATAGAAAAAAAATGGAAAATGAGTGTAGTGGTGCTGAGCTAGCAGTACCCTGGCACAGCGCTGTTCTTCCATTGTCTGGGGAGAACCCTGTAATGTAGCTTTTCTGCTATTTCAAGACCATTTTTCCAGAAATTTCATGCGTCTTCTTTGTAAATTCTCATCTGTATTTGATTGATCATTTATTTATGATAATGACAGAAAATACTAGATAAATCCCATCTCACATTCTCAAATTAAAGTGCACACAACATACTATTTGTGGATTTTATATGTGTGTCCAGAATTGTCAGTTTCTCTAAATTGAGACATACTGACAAAGCCATGAGTAAGTTGATTTCCTTTTACCACCGTGTCATTATCCTGGTATAATGAATAACTTCGATGGGTGTAGTTGTAGCTGAGGTCTTCCACACTGTTACATCCTCATCCTCTTCATGCAGTTTTCCCATTGAAGAAGCAACAAATATAGCAGGTCTGTCTAAACTTTTGGATATGCAGGCTTCATATGCACCCATTTTTGGCATCGGTCCTTATTCTGTAAATATATCAGGCCGTGTGGACTTGAGGCTGTATGTGGAAGGTTGGATTGTGACTTTTCAAGGCAGGAATTTAGCAACGATTCCCCTTATGTCATCACATTTATCATGGGAAGCTCTGTTCGGTTCAGCAAAGTGTTCCCTCAGAGGACCGGTGCCCTCTTTTTGCCACTGTCTTTGCACAATGGAACACTTGGAATTAGAAACTAATGTAATCGCGGTGTCATTTGCAAATCCATTCTGGTTAAATAATACAGCAGAATTAAGTGTGTATTTGAAGAGGTTTTAGGTTTAAGCTCTTTGTCATCTGGCATGTTCTTGCTGTTTAATTTCAGCACCAGGAGCTGTCCACGGTCTGACCTCTGGGATTGGAATGGGCTTCAGATCAGTACATCCGCAAGACACTGAAACATGACTAAATGTTTGGATGTATTAACCCACTAAGACTTCCAAAAACTCAAGGATTGTTTGATGACAGCTGGCTAAAATCGCAGAGTTTGATATTACTTTAGCGAAGACATTGTGTTAGAAGGCTGACTTTGTGCCGTTCACTGACCTCAAGATCAAAAACTAAAGATTCTAATGAGTAAAGACTAATTTCTGGACATGCCAGAACTGTCAAAGTGTTCTTGGATTGATTGGTTGAAAAAAGTGCATCCAGGTGCGTATCAGCAGATATTAATACATATTTTTATATAAAATTAGACTCTTGTCAGTCCATTTCAGCTTCTGCTTTGTTATCTACTAAACACTGGCTCCGTCTGACTGTCTGGACTCTCGTGGGACAGTCAGCCAAGTCAGTAAATGTTGCTACCAGTTCGTCTTAGCGCTTGTCAGCATTACAGACTTATTAATTCTTATCACTGTACAGTGCGCTGACAGCAGGGACAGCAAAATATGTAAAAGTTGACATAGCTGACACACTGACAGGCTGACAGAAATATGAAGTTTATATGTGCTTCACAGATGATCTATAAATAAGTGGTTGGGATGGGATCTATAAAAGAGTGTGTACCCCGTTAGTTTTTCCCTCTTTTGCTTATTTGCCTTGCTATTTCCTTATCACTTCATCTCTCTTTTTTGACTATACCTCCCTGCCTCTCCGTCTCCAGCTTCCATCTCTCTTTCTGGATGGATGCCTACCTCTGTGCCTGTGTCTGGGAGTTGGCTGGGGCAGAAATAAACCACAGTAATGGCTTTGCTTTGCTGCTAATCTTGTCATAAGAAGGTGCGGCCCTGGGAGGATAGCTCCTCGTGTGTGATATCCTAATTTAAACATCAAAAGATTCCATCATTAGGAAGCGTGCGTCTAGCCCCAGTTTTCAAGGGAAATTATTACATCTTCCCGCCGCAAAAGTGTAATGCAGGAAGACATTTCTGTCAAGCGCACACGCCGACACACACATAAATCTCACCGGACTTGATGTTTGTGCACTTGAAGAAAAACATCATCATTAGCAGCTTTCTCTTGTGATAGACGGAGCGATGACTTTTTGTGTCGCAGCCCGCCGTGGGCTCTGATGATAGCCTTCATTTGGAGATTCGGCTTGGCATTTGAGATTTGAGACGGGGATGGGATCTGCTAAGTGGGATCCGGTTTTACCGTCTGACAGCATCTCTAGTGGCCCTCCATGTGTTTCCGAGCTATCACGCGGATGCTGATGTATGTCTTGCAGCATGGGTGCATAAGGCACCTCCACACCTGGTTAATGTTGTCATACACTGCGTGACAGGTGCAAATCCACGCTGAGAAGTGTGTGTAGACAGGGAGTGCATACATGAATAGATAAATGTATACGTCTTTACGAGTGATGTAGATACGTACGAAGATACCAAGGTCATCAACATGGTGTTTTCTGTGAATTTCTGTCGCATTAATGCTCCAAGATCATTATGTTGTATAGCCTTCTAGTGTTGTGGTAATCATACAAGTGTGTACAGCAGCTGTCAGTCCTTCTCACACATTCCTAAACCTGCAGGACTGTCTCTGAGAAGGATTTCCATAGTCACCAAAGAGGCCTACATCAGCCTCAGCACTCACTAACAAAACAGAATCAGATCTGTGTATTTTAAAGCAACTGACATTCAGAAACCTCAGACAACACACAGGCTGATTCTACTTCTCCACAGGGTTCTACAACTGATTTCTCATGAAGATCACAAGCTGAATAATGCCAGGGTCAGACGAGAGATCATTGTTGTCTCATCTGTTGGTCACTGTGTCAGATGAAGGATTATAGAGTCATAAAGATGCTCACAGACTGTAAACACGCAATACTGTCATTAAACTGTTGATAATACTGTCTGTTGTATTTAGAAACCCTAAAAAATCAAGACAAAACAAGTGTAGCCTATGTTGGGTAACGCAAAAAGGTCACTACAGGAGAACTTGAAGTAAAAATAAACATTGCACAGTAGAGATGCACAGAACGCAACATTTTTGACCAATTCTAGTACAGATATTATATATGACATTTTGGACATGGCTGACATAGATGGTGATGTTATTTTCTGTCCCTTTTTTTTGTTTGTGCTTAACAAATAAATCATTAGATTAATATTATTTATTATTATCTTATACATGAATTAAAACAGATTCAAACAAACAAACTTATCAAAAGAAAAACTTTAATATGTCATTCTTCGGTAAATATCTGCCACGTTACGTTTCATGCCAGGAACTGATTTTGGCTGATATCCTCCAGGGTTTGTCTCCACTGATATATTTGTGCATAAGGATTTAGAGTGATAGAACTTGTTACGGAATGCCAGTAACGACTTAAGTATGTTAGTCATGGATGCACTGTCATGACCAAGAAACATGACACCAAAACCAGGTACTACACAATATATGAGATCTCCACAGGAAGGAGATGTCCCCAGATGAAGCATATGCAAGTATTAATGATGTCCAAAGAACTTGAGTAATGAGTAATGATTGCTTCTCTTTGTTTGTAGTGCACCATTATTTCTGCGTTTGGTCAATGGCACAGAGCGGACATACAGTAAAACACTGTGGAAGATCCAAAAACTGACCCAGAGACGAGCTGTTCGAAGAATTTCTGAAAAGAAGAGGCGGAGTCACTGGGTTCAGGAACCAATATGAATTTACTCACAGCAAGGAGCCAAGTACATCCAGCAAGGTGCAGCAGTTGACTGACTAACATTGGGAAGTCGAAACTATAATATAGTGCATGGATACACACCCATTGGTCCACATGTCAAACATACTAAGGTGTTCCAAGCACATTGGTTCGCATATCAAAACACAATAACATGGTCCAAGCTCATCGGTACACATGTACTGAACTGCTATTGTACTTCCTGTGCTCCCCCTCCCATCTACGCTATGGCCTGTTTACCCAAGGACAGCAAACTATCCTGGCTGCAGTCTGGATGGAGCCAGGCACATAGATTTTCCTCTCTAAGTATAAACATATATGACATGTCACTAAGTTTTCATCCATGACCCTTATTCTCGATCCTTCGTATTTATAGAGAAACGGTCTAATACCATATTTTCCTAACACTAGCATAATGTCATCTACTGTGTCACCAAACACGATAAATAGATGAAGATAAAATGATCAACTGATGCCATAATCAAAACCAACCACACTGCGCTGCCACATCTTCACTTGGAGCCTGAGTTGTCTATATTTACATACTTTCTTGGCATGACTCAGGATGTAAGGGTGTGCATTTTCTGTTCAGATAGTCAGGAGCATAAACCTAACCCTGACCCTAAGGCACTAAAAAGGATGCAAATCGTACTAAGACAGAGACCTCAGACTCTCAGGCCTGTCAGGAATCATTCACACAACATCATACCCACAAAATGATATCTTGTGTGCTTTCAACTTTCAACCAGCTATCATCCATCCCAGCCTAGTGTACGTATCCAACAGCAAAGACAGTGAACTGCTAATAGGAAGGTGTTTCCTCTGAGGTTTTTCCTGTACTTTTTCCTGCAAGCAGACAAAAACATCTTTACTCTAATAGATGTTAGACAGTATTTTAGCTTGATTGGGCTGATTTAATTCCTAGCTCTGGCACGTATGCTACAAGTATTGACAGAAATTAAATAGATGAAATGATTAAATATCGTGCCGTACTCCTTGAAAATTTAAGTTAATGTTGACGCCCGGTGCTGTGATATCGATTGTCTCGACTCTATATGTTAGATTAGGCTCATGCTGCTCCAAAGGGTTTCTTCAGGACTATTTTCACAAGCTTTACTTGAGTAATTTTTCCCTCCTAATACAAGTCTCCGGTGGCCACACAATATCAAAAATAATCTGCTAATTTGAAATGGTACAGCAATAAAAATGGCACTTTGAATCAAAGTCTGAAGTTGGTTAATAGGCTCTCCAACTGTTTGGCTGCCGTAATTTGAGTGTTCACAGGGGACGGCGTCTGGTGTATGTGATCTATTGCTTCACAGCGGCACTTACGTCGAATTATTAGCCCGACTGATGATGGATTTAAGAGGGAATCAAGAAATACCATGTTCCATAAGAGAGTGCCATCAAAAGACCAAAGAGGTGTTTGCTCTTTTCCGTTTCACTTTCAACTCCCTTTTAGTGTCTCGCTCTCTCCCTTGGCGTCTTTGTCTCTCTCTCTCTCTCTCGCTCTCTCTCTCTCTCTCTCTCTCTCTCTCTCTCTCTCTCTCTCCAGGAACAGTACTACAGTAGGTTTCAGTTGCCGTATGATTTATTCATTGTTGTGTTTTTTTTTTTCTTCTTCTTCTCCTTGAATGTTTGGTAGAGAGGACAGGAAACTTTGAACCAGAGTACAAAGCAATGTATATTTGGGTCACACATTTTTTCCTTCTCAAAGCTGTGTATGTGCTCTTTCTCTTTTCCTTACGCTTTGTCTCCCTCCCCTCCTCTTCTGAGAGCTTGTCTGGTGACTGGGTCGACTCCTCTCCTCTCTCCGCCACGTTCGTCCTTGAAGTGAGAATCAGCGGGGTGCCCCGATCCGAGGGGAGGCTGGCAGGGAAGGAGGGGGAGGCAGGGGGGTGGGGGTGGAAAGGGGAGAGGGGGCGACGGGGCAGAGAGGTTGGGAGCTAAATAATGAATGATTTCTTATTGAAATAAAGGCCTGGTGAAAACAGAGGGAGCAAGCATGTCATTACCTGGGAAACAGAGGAGAATGCTTAATCCTAAAGGCAACACGAGCAGGCCGAAGCAAGGCACGGCGTGGTAACTGGCGTCAGTTCGGAGGGGAATTATCCCCACTGTAATATTCACAACCCCGCCTCCAAACAAGAAGTTTCCAGTTGTATGTCTGAAAACCAGTGGTGCGTGTAATCCCAAAAAACTGTTCATAAACTCCTAAAAACTACAGATACCTCAGTAACCAGGAGATAGGACAAACTTAAGTCTTTATGTTTAAACTATAAAAGCACTTTGGTTCGCTTTAAATATCAGTAAATATATCTTGGAAAACGCCATTGGGGTGTTTTCATGTGTAGCTACTAAAAACATAAAACAATGTCGTCTAAGTATTTTACATCCCAGTCAGGATTGAAGATGGAACTTTTACAAGTGCAACAGGAAAATCAGATACTGTTACTGCACATGAACTGAAAATGACCTTGAGGAGGGAAGCAAGCGTGTTTGTAAATGTTCCCTGCATTAGAGGATGGTGGAGGAGTTGTCAAAGGATATGAGACTGTTTTGTTGAACAAGTTTTTAATTTTATTCATGACTTCTCGGTTTTTTTGGTTTGGACAGTGGGGACTGTTTGGTTCGGGTTTGGAAAAGGTCTATGTTTGAATGTTTCTAAAAACATCATATCTCATATTTTTATCCCATCTTGGCAACTTATTTCTGTGTTACAATAAGCCTCTGTATCTTTATAAGGCTTAAACAATCATGAAATATGCACATGGAAAAGCATAATTCCATTTACAGACAGATAAAAGTGTTGATATTAGGTTGTATAAGCGAATAGGTCTGTAACAAGCAGCTGCTTTCTCGATGAATCGATAGTTTGGCCAAAGTTTGCCAGCTTTCCTAAGATATTCAGTTTACTTAAGAGGAGTAAAGAAACCAGAATATAGTCACATTTAAAAGGCTGGAATCAGAGAATTTGTTTCTTGCCCTTTTAACCTTCACCCTTTTCATAGAACTTGCTCTTCTGCTGTTTTAACCCAAACCCAAAGTGCACAGCTAAAATACATGTATTAGACTTCATTTGAAAGGGGACATCACCCAATTTGAGCTCAAGTGGGCCACACCAGACAAATTCTGTCAAAATGAACCGAGAAATAATGTCAAGTCTGAACTTTTCTCTATGTTTTAGTGTGAAAAAGTAAAATCCCATAATGAAAAAATATATACATTTACAAAAAAAATGTTCAGAAAAAAATTGAATTACCTGAAAAACATAAAATTTCTTAAGAAAAACAAGTGCAGTTTTAACAGTATTGTGCCTCAACTTATCATTTACATATGTATAGGACAACTTAGAGACCTCACTGGATCTACAAATTTAGTAATTTAGTAATAGGCAGAATATTCTTTAGTCTTTGGAGTCTGGCATTTGGAGTTTGTAACTAAAAGGAGTTTGACACAACTCTTTAGTACCTTCACTTTAATTTTTCCATGTCACAAATTTATTCCAAGGGTCTGACTGAAACCTTTGGTGGGTCGGTTTTGGCTGATAGGCCATATATTTGACATTCATGTTCTAGTCTCTGTGTTTAGTGTAAAGCACACTCTAAACTCCACCAGTTCAGACGTGACCCAAACCCTGCCTCTGAAGGAGTCTGTGGTAACCTGGTGAATATGGAGAGGTTCAAATGAGTCAAAACAACAGCTCTGTATGTGTTTGTGGTTCACAGAAATACACAATTATGACATTTTACTCCAGCAACGAAGTTGAATATTCACTGTGAGTGTGTTTTTAGGTGTCATCGCAAGCAATGCAACACCTAACAGCGTTATGTCATCGTGTCGTTGTGAAGAGTGAGCCGAGCCAGAGCAGCGCGCCGTGACTTTGACCTAACACCGTCTCGGCTCACGCTGATTGACTCTGCTGTCATTATCCCGCCACCACATCCAGACTCAACTTGTCTGGCCCAAAGCCAAGCTGGTAAAATATGAGCCGACACTGAACCCATGACACCACTCCCTCCCCGCGTACATTAGCGACGCATGCCAAGCCTCACCTTCATCGCAGACAAACCCAACAACTCAGCACGCTTTGCAATTTGGTAATCACACCTGAGCAAAATTTGACATTTCTCTCTGGTGCGAAAGTTGATAAATAACTAATTTGGGTGGCAAGGAAGTCAAATGAAGTATCATGTCATGGAGGTATCTCAATGTGACATCATATATCAGACTGTTTGGAGTTCTTTGAATTTGTGCCAGACGTGAACAATTTGTGCTAGTCTGTTGCAATGTTGCAAAAGTTACTTTCCAGGAATTAATTATTCCAGCCCCGCTTTTCTTTTCTTTTTTTTTTCGTTTTTCAATGATATTTGGAGTTATGAATTCAGAAATAAGCAGGAAAGTGCAAAACAAAATCAGGCTAACGATGTTAGCTGTAATTAAAATGGAGAAGTAAGCAGGCTGCCACACTATTGGCTTGGAGAGAGATTTATTAGCCAGGCATATGGTTATGATAATTAATCCCAGGACTACAGAGAAACAAATAAACACACGCTAAACAAACAGGGGGGACCAGCTGAGGGCTGCAGGCAGGCACGGGGACTTCTGGGGAGGAACCCGAAAGAGAAAAGCAGATTCTTATCGTCATCGCCTGCTCCAACATAAGAGGAGAAAAAAAGAAAATGTAAGAGTCAGGGAGGTTGAAAGGGAAACTGAGGCATGACAGAGGAGAACAGAAAAAGTGGATGAAGGCAAAGGAGAAGACCACAAGATCAGCCCCTTAAGGAACTTCCTCGCATTAGAATTCATCTCACTGCTTTTCCTTAAACAAGAAACGCATGGTCTTCTTTTTGTAGGTTATACTCTACACAACATGTTTTTATCTCTTAAGCCGGAGCAGTAGATCCAACTCTTGCATTTTCTACTTTGATAGTATGTAATAAAGTCCTTAATATGAAGCTATCAGTGTTGATGGAATTATCCCCTTTTTTTGTCTTGGACAATAAAAACAAACACAAAAGAACCTCATCTTCTTACAGGCTCTGAAATTAACAGCCAACTCTTTGTATGGGCTTATAAATAACTGAAAATGCTCTTTTTTTTCTCCCTTCTTAGTGTGATTCTGGGCTAAGACCGAAAGAAGGGAAGTGGGGCCATCCAGGCCCAGTGACGTGTGAATAGGCATAGTGAGGGTTTGTGGTGAATCGGAAGAAGAGACGGCAGGATAATGCTCTCTCTTCCCCCCTATCTGCTCCCAGTTGGAGGATGAGGGAGACAGAAGGGAATAGCTGCTAATAAGGCGTTGGGTGAAAGGCTTTGGGAAAGCTCCCCGTGGTGCTGGTCTGTAATAGAGATAAGCGTTGCTGTGTTGTTGTCTCACAAAAATCAACAAAGGGAACATGCGATGGGAGATTTGCGGCCGCGTCCCCAGTGAAAAGCGGGGCTTTCACTGCGCCGCAATGTTTAGCAGCATTAGAAATCATTAGGCCCGGCACCGAGGGGAGAGTGTGCCAGACGCCCGTGCCCCAGTTAATGCTGTTTTCAAAAGCCGCCCATAATCCATTCCTTAAACTTGCTTTCTTCCTTTCACCTTCAGATGTGGGCAAATCTGATGGAAATACCAGGAAGAAAATAAAGACTAGCTCTCTGTGTTTATTTGTTTGTTTTAGCTGGAGATTTCCCCAATCTACATCCCTGCGCATTGTGATCTGCAGCAGCGATAAGGCCCCGGCCAGGCTGTAGTTAGACTAGCAGCAGGTGCCTTGCCAGGCAGTGGGGGGATACAGAGGATGCTGATAAATGGGGCCAGTTTCCCGCATAAAGCACAGCGCCCTACGGAGGGAGGAGAGATAATGTATGCAGAGTTCACAGGCACTGTGGGTTGCTGCTGCAGGGCGGGCAGACATCTTTGGAGCAAAATGATAGCTGCATAGAGATGAAGAGACTTCCAGGAGGTTATTTTAGCCGAGTTGTGCACTGGCTGGAAATGGGGGAATGGACTCCTGTGATCTGCAGGGCCAGGACCGCACATTGGCTTTACTTGCATGAGAGGAGGTGGAACGAGACAGGAGTGGTCAGAAATAGTGGCTTTTTTCCCCGGATCCCAGAATGTAAAGACCAAGCTGTAGAGGTCATTCACAGAGTACTTACTGCTGTTAACAAGAGACCTGTGTCCATGTAATCCTTCTATGGACCAAGACGTTGTGATTTGAAGTTGTTGGCAATCTTACTATTAAACACAAAGAAATATTCTGAACTTTAAACCTTAACTTGGCTTAACTTGCTTTTTTTACGGCAGAAGTTGTTTAAGGTGGTTTTTATGGTGACTCAGTACTCGCGTATTCTACCATGATGTTTTAGTTTAGGTCAACCTCTTTAGAATTTTGAACAGAAAAGATTGTACTGAACTGAAGAAAAATATATACATTTGAAACAGAACAATTTGTTGAAGTTGCATCCTTGAAATGATACCTTTTTTTTATTCAAACCACCAAAAAAACCTTTGGACTGAGGTATAATTTGGTCTCCTTGTCAGTCAACACTGCTTATACTTTATTGTAACACCTAAACAGATGACGAAACCGCTTTTTTCTTACTCTTTTTAAGTACAACTCTTGTTATGAAAAAAGGGATCATCAGCCCTGCTTCACATTGCTCAACACATTTTATAAATGTAAACAGCCAGTGACTCTTAACAACATATGAAAGACATAAAAATTAGCAAATAGTTTTCTACATTTCATATGCTCTCAACAGTGTCCTTGATGATTATGCATAACATGTCCTTGTTCCTACCTATGTTTTCAGTATATTTTTGAGATATTCCCTCTCCGTTAAAGGTGAACACGGAGGCACACCCTGCAGAGGTCTTCGCTAAGCGAGCTTTAACTGTGCTGCTTAACCAGCCACACCTAGCCATGCTAGCTTTAGCTGCTAACCAGCTTGTAATGAATGCACTGGGCCTGTGAGGTCAAGCCTGGTTGTCTGGGGACCCATTAGCAAGGCGAGCGAGCCCTCCCAACCCTCGTGCTCTCCGTTTCCCCTCCCTGCATGGGCCCTCCGTCCTGCCGGCTCCAGCCAGCGAAGCAGCCCCAGTACAGCGCCAGAGGCCAGGCGAAGCTCTGCCCAGGGACCCCACCTCAGTGAACTGTCATTTGTCTCGGCCATCCTGCCAGCGCCCCAGGCTACATTAAGGCTTGATCTATGGGGCGGGCCAGGCTGCTTGGCCCTGGGACTCAGACGCTGCATCTACTGCCAAAGTGCCGTTTGCACTCAGGTTCGGTATTAATTTCTTCATAGTTTATCAGTGTAGTTTTTGTTTTAAAAAAATGCCACATTTGTTCTACTAATCACAGTCATTTTTCAAGAAAGTGCTATGCTACATTTCACCCTCAACACAACAATATCTTCTGAATCAGACAAAGCTGTCGAGTGACGGCCTTTCCCTGCCTGCTGGTTTACAGTATCTCCAATCTACTGTGTCCTGGCTCTAGTGTTAAGTGTCTTTCCAAAGGGTCTGTGTTGCTGTCAGCACTCACACGTTTACTTTTCAGCGCCGACTCCTCAGATGGCCTGCCCGCTCTCCCACGCCCTCCCCCTTTCGCCTTATCTCGGGGTTTCTCAACATGGCCGTTGGGCTGTACGTGATGAAATAAGATCTACGGCTGAGGCCAGCTTGACCGCACATCTGCTTGAGTTTCTCACTGGCTGACTGCTTTGTTTTATTGTTCCCGGACCCCTTTAGTGGTGTATACGTCTCTTCCCGTACAATGTCCCTGGAGCCCGGCCAATCAGCAGGCCTCGATGAGAGCTGTCAAACCCAATTCTGCCAATGGCGGGTGCTGAAAGCTGGCATGGTAGATGTCGAAGAAAAGCTGGCGTGTTGCTGTCACATTACTCCTCAGTTGTGTGTGAGTGGGGGGAAGTTGTAAGCGAGATCTTCGTTTTTTTTTTTTTTTGTTTTTTTTGCAGAAACACTATAAAGCCACATCAAGACAAGGACCAGTTACTGGCTCACGAGCCTGGTTTCTGGAAATAGGCAGTGGGCATTTGCATGTTTCTTTCTAAGGCACTCTATTCATTAGATTAGTGTTGTGCTAATGTGAGGAGTAGCCAGACTTAAATGCAGGATGTCATAAATCATAATGTTCATTTTAAGCTCATCCGCACACAAATAGTTGCGCGTCCACACATAAGCATGCAATAATCACAGACACACACACACACACACACACACACACACAATTACACACTTAAACAAGCCCAGTGTTTGTGTTGAGCACATGTCGGAGGTGGACATCTTCCCGTCTCTCCAGCTTTTTGTGGGGCTCCAATGAATCATTGCCTCTTATTCCTTTCTCAACGCGGGGGAAATCACATTAAGTGGAGCGCCGTGTTTGGCTCACACCAGTCTTGTCTTAATAGCTGTAATTTGGAGAGGAGAGAAAGAAAAAGAAAGAATGGAGAAGAAAGCTCGCTCACAACACTAATTCCAGTCAACAAAAACACCCCTCTCCAATCCCACCACATTAATTTGCATTAAAATATCCAACAGCTAAATATGTAAAGACAAAATAGTGGCGTACTATTTATACCCGGGCACATCTCCTGCAATGAAGGCTATGGCAGCAGCTGTGTGTGCACAACCTCCCGCTACTGTAACATGTTGAACAGACCTCCCACACCAAGCGTTCCACCTTCGCACAAATTTGCAAAAAGGAAGGCCATGTGGAAATGGAGAAAACAGAGTGTGCACAAACCGGCTCTTTCAGCGAAATTACTTGTCCAAGTGAATCTGGCTAAATGGTTAGTGATTTTCACTTGAATCACAAATGGCTGAACCCGTAGAAGAGGACAAGGTTAAAGAGGGGATAACTGGTGAGATTATGTCTATTTCTTTAATTTTGCGTTGCCACGGCTGCGGAGTTTCCAGTGGTACGACCTCAATCTAATATATTATTACTTATTTTCTTCCCATGTATAAAAATAGCTTTTTAGCACCCTACTTTTGTCAATGACCAGTACAAACAGCATTTAAACACAACACATTCGCACTGCATTTTTTAAGTATAATTGATTCTTTCAGTGTTGGCTGTCCACAGTTCACCTCTTTACTTCTTTGGCTTGGTTCAGCATTCATCTTTAAGCAGCACGATGGATTTGTTGAAAACTGTGCTGCAATGAGTAGAGATAACTAGTTTTATAAACTCATACAAAAAAAATAGCAGAGTTTCCATCTAAATCTAGTTCAAAATCTCAGAAAATCTGCCAAAGAAAATTCATAGATCATTCTTTTCATTCATGACTGGAATTTCTTGGAGATAATGCTTCCAGAATTTTGTATCTTTCATCGTAAAAAAAAAAAAAGTGCATTTAGATTTGAACTGCTCGCATGTGGCCCTGTCTTGAACAAATTCTCTCTGAGTTCTTTGAGACTTTCTTTTCATACATCTAATATGGCATAGTCTTCATTGGTCCACACACGCCTGATGTTTTCATCTGCATCCATGTTTTCATCTCTTTGGAGGACTGAGTGACATTGAAGTCATTTATTTGCACCGCGTGTTTCTGTTGCCATTAAGCACATTTTCACAGTCATTTCACTTCTAAGAGTAAAGCGAAATTGTAGGTTAGGCTATTTGATGCGCCGGCAGGGAACTACACAGATTAATGTATTACAGGGTTTTATAGCTCTATACTGTCTGTACTTAAACTTTAAAACAGCTAGTTAGTAAGAATGGTTTATTGTACTTTTCTTAAGTTACAAAGTTAAGGTACATCAATAGGAATATATTATCATAAAAAACAAAAAAGAATTGTCATAAGAGTTAGTTAATGAAAAATGTTTCTTCCTTCAGAGCTGTAGGATGAATGTTGAGATTTGTTCATCTCCATCCTCAGTAATCTATATTTTTCCTTATCCAACCAGTTTAAGACATGAAATGTTTATGAAGTCCAGAAGCAGTCCTTTACAGGTCTGTGTTATGCAAAATAAGGAGCCTTTAAAAAAAAAAGTCAGATGCGGATAGTCAAACCTAATATTATCATGGAAAAAGTTCCAAGATCCTTTTCTTTGACATTTGTTTTATTAGCTTATGTCCTGCCATTATAAAGGAAGCATCAGCATCTTCCGTAAAGTCTGATTTCATGTGTAACAAATACATGTAATACACTAATACCTATAGGAAAACACAGGAACATGGTGTTATCAGCTTAGGATGTTGATGGAAGAAAGAGCAGATAAAGTATGGTGGTTTAATGTGAAACGCGTAGATGGGGAGGGTGTTGTTTTTATTCCTGCACGGTGAGTAAAGACGTGTTTGATCATTCTTTGTTAAATACCTGTTTACCCGACAAGACACGAAATCCTTAAACCTGACTTATAATTCGCAGATTTACCGTCAAGTTTGATTCTTCGCAGCCCAAGTGCCTTTCTATATCTGGATCTCATCTCTTTGGGTATAATGCAGCGATTTTATGGCGATTCTGTGCTGCTGAATCCGTGGAATTATCCATGCTAATGCTTCTTTCTAATGCTACTATCATTCTGATAATAGCATTATCTAATCCTGCCGGTGAGCATTTGCACCTCTAGCTGTTGCAGCCGTGATCCACATAATTCCACTAACTAATGCGCCAGTCACTCTCCACACTTCCCAACTGCTCCACAGCACACATGAGCACCTCTTATGACCTCAAGCCTTCCGGAGCACCATAATCAATATCCAGACCCTGTTCATGGTCTGACTACAGGGTACTCTTTGAGTTTATTTGCAAAAATATTAAATATCACGGCAGGAAGGTTTTAAAATTCAGTGGAAAATCAGGTGGAAATTTGTCAGACTTAGACAAAATGGTAAAAATAAGTAGGTATAGTGCATTAGCAAACCGTTTTCACCTTAGGAAATGATAAATCAACACAAGTTGGGCTTTTCAAATTAGTCACTGCATGATTAATATTAATACCACAAAGTAATTTGAAGCTTTGCTTCATTTGATTTCAAACATATTCACACACCCAATTTGAAAAGAGAGGAACATTTACACTTCCCTGGATCAGGAACACATACTGAGTCCAAAAGGAACATTGGATGCAGTAGCTGCCACAGAGGTTCGTTTATAGCACATACATGCATACAGTAACTATTTTCTGTCCTCTGTAACCTCCGCTCCCCGGCGTTTGCCACCCACTTCTTGCATTTCCACGGTGGCTGCAGTAATCTTTGGCTTTCCTTCTCTGTGGTCGGCTGTGCAAACAGCACAACTTGGACAGAGGCTGCCTCTCTCTGCCTTTTACTGAGGTAAGGGAAGGTGAGAGAGATGGGTGGTACAGGGGGTCCTGGGTGGATTTTGGAGAGTAGGTCTGCACTACATTTGTGATGATGGGGTTTAGAGAAATGGCAGTGTCATTACACAGTGTGCTCGTATATGGTTCAGACATCTATACACTCATGTTAAGTATTTTTAGTGCACACTGTTGAATGAAAATGACTTAGTCATGGACAGTTATATTTGTGAATTGATCAAAACTTTGAGCGTCCAATCCCTGACCAATGTTAAGACTGTTCTTTCACACAAAAAATGGATGGAATTAATATACTTCAAAAGTCATTCATAATGCACACTTATTAGAATTGGTGGAAAATTGTGTGTATTGTGCGTCGCAGGAGTGAATGTGGAATAATGGTTAAACCATTAAAAGTACCTCCAAGAATTAAAAAAATAACGCTCTTTATTGCTGTTCAATATGTTTCACTTGGGGTAGTTAAATAAACTCTCTTGTTCGTGTTTACCAGTAAGTGACTCCCATTTCGGTCTGTTTTATTGACAGACCAATGGAATTGAAGTGTATTGCTGTAGCAATGGCAACATCTTATTTCAATGTTTTGCCAGAAATGTCTCAATATCAGCACTGCCAGAGATAAATCAGCCTCGCTGCAACATTTTTCCTCAGTTTACCAATGCACCTGTATCAGGTAAAAGCCCTTGGATCCCCATCCTGTATTCAATAGGAAGTCCACTTGAAAGTCTTACTTTTGCTTGTCAGGCTTTGCACTGACAAAATATCATCATCAGTGCTTCTTTGTGGATCTACAGTACTCTCAGGTGTTTCACAACAGTAACCGTCACTTCTGAGGACATTTCATAGGTGAATTTAACATCATATGTGCTGTTACTTAGAGCTGCAAATATTAGGTTGTTCCATTAGACAAACTTTGCAGCTCTCAGATTTGAAGATTTAATGCCTTGTCATTATTGTTACTCCATTCAGAAATCTGTCCTTTTATTTTAGAACAATGACTGAATCAATCAGGACTGAAAGTAACCATTAGTTCCAGCCCTATCCGTCAGCCAGTTTTACACAAAAGGCACAGAGAAAACCTAATACTTTTGCCAATGCAATTACCCAAATAAAATGTTACCACTGTACTTTTGTTCAGACTGCACATATCAGTGTTTCAGATCTAGAAATATATCTCAACTCAACATTTCCTTATACATGAATAGAGGTATTTTAGGGCATTAGAATGAGGCTCTAACCTAAACCCCATTATAAACAATGATTAGCACTGTATTTTCATAAAATTAAAACCAAACCATAATGTTATCCCAATCTTATCCAACGTGCTTTCATTGCCAAAACCTAAAACCTTATGGAAATCCAGGTACAAACTCCAATCTGGTTCAAAATTGCGTATGTGCAAGAATAAGACTAATGTTCAGTACATATTACGGGTAGCTGTATTTGCATTTGCAGCTGTTCAGATTTTGCGATGGTGTGTAACAGTGATGATCTCTGATGCAGATTGCTGTTAAAGCCATTTGGGAGATGTCCTTTCAATACAAAAAGGCCTCTATAGTCATGCAGGACGCCTGGGGACCGCATGGAGAAATCCTTCCACTCTGCCAACCCTAGATTCATGGCCCTGCGTGTTTGGCTAGCCATTTCCTGATGCAGCACTTGCTATTTTATTTGGCCCGCTCTAGCCCCAAGGATAGGGGGACAGTTGTGTTCCCCCTCTGCTGAGACCGGAGAATTTCCTTGCTTACTTTTCCTCGGCTCTGTGGGAGGAGAGGGAGAAAAGTTAAAAAGAAGAAAAACTGGAAAGCAGCCCTGTTTTGAGTTATTAGTTAAGAGCGGGAGGCAGGAAAGGATGAGCAGAGGACTTGAAAAAGATAAAGAAGGGTAGAGATTGAAAGAGAGGGGGGCTGCCAGGTCTTGTGTTTGGAGTTTGTTTCTGGTTTTTTTCCCTCTTCTGCACACTGAGCTCACCCTTCAATGCCTCCTGGACTCAAAGAGAAACCGCTCTATTTGGCTGACACCAGCTCTTCATCCCCAAAAGGCCTCGTCAATTGAACCCGCCTCAATCTAAACAGATTCATATATGCAATATTTACCCACAATGCTTTCTATAGAGTGACATTTGATGGGAGCACACGCTGAAAAAGAAATTGCAGGGTGAAGGACAAAACTATCTTGGAAGCCACGCAGAAGGAGGCTCTGTTTTCAGGTGGAATTACAAGGCAGAAACACACCAAGCCCAAAACACATTTTCACATTATGCTCAGGTGTTTATTTGCTTTTGGCCCTCAAAGAGTAAAGTGTGTGTAATTTCTGTGCTCTTCAGCCCGCGGGACATTCACAATGATAGTTTGGCTGAATTCCCTCCAGGTGTGTGTATACGTGTAGAGACAACGACGCAAAGAGGGACAAACAAGTAAGAAAAAAGACAAAGAGGGAGAGTTGCACCTGGCTCTCCACCACACCTGGGAACTGGAGGGACGGTGTGGGCTAATGATGTGGTTTTAAAACTCACTAAACACTGTGAGCAGCACATACTGTCCCTGGATGGCCTGTGGTTGGTTTCACCACAATATTCCCAGAATGCAACTCCCCGTTCCCCTGCTTCTCTTCTACTGGAATCAGCTGTGTGTTTTGCATTAGCACACATTCCTAGACACATAAAAGAGTCACATAGAGAATCTGAAGCTAAATATAATAGGACAAAAGGCATAAACCTTAGGGTACAAATGCTAAAAAGACTTATAGCTTTTGAAAAGTCCCAAATCTGGTGTTCTTGCCTGATTGTATTGACTTTAGCTAACCTCTAAGCTAGCAGCTATTTCATTTGGCTACATCCATGAAACCACATCCAGTACAGTGATTCCGGGGAACGGGATTCAGTTTAATTTAGTGAAAACCCTCAAGTTCTTCAAAACATCTAATATTATAAAAGGGAAGTGGACTCTGTGTCTCGGGAATCACACAAAATCCAGAAAGAGCTGACTGCTGCAGTTTGGCATAATTATGTATTTTTGGTTTCGGAAGAGACTAGCTACAACGGCAAATTAATAGGACCAGTACTGCGGGAGGTATTAGTAATTACCTCAAGGAGGTATGTTATGTTTTTGCCTGGGTTTGTTTGTTTGTTTGTTTGTTAGCAACATAACTTAAAACGTTATGGATGAATTTTGATGAAATTGTCAGGATATGTCCGCTCTGGGTCAAGGAAGAGATAATTACATTTTGGAAGTGATCCAGATCCCCGTCTGGATCCAGGAATTTTTAAAATGATTCTTTATCATTGGGAGATAGGGCATGGTGGCACAGAGTTGCATATGAGGTCATTCAGCGCCATCTAGTGGAGGAAAGTGCAAACACTACCTTGGCGGAGGTATGTGCTCTCAGAGTGCTTTTCTTGCTTTGGAATACAGCGGCCTTCCAACAGCCAATCATATTTGCTATGCCCAGAGTCATAGAATCAAATTGAATTGCATGACCTAGCAACAGATTAACAATAGACCCACGTTGCCATGGTGTCAAATTTAATGTGCAAAAACAGACATGTCAGCTGAGAGGTTATTCAACTGAAAATGCCAG
This sequence comes from Ostorhinchus rueppellii, assembly GCA_030068375.1. Classification (NCBI taxonomy): domain Eukaryota; kingdom Metazoa; phylum Chordata; class Actinopteri; order Kurtiformes; family Apogonidae; genus Ostorhinchus; species Ostorhinchus rueppellii. The sequence continues at coordinate 16,295,638 of JAQQZY010000013.1, read as the reverse complement.
TGGAATTTACTAAGGAAGTAAAGAAAATAGTTCCCTACGGGTCAGCGGATTAGTTTCTTTTGTTTCACTGCAGCTGCTACAGTTTACATCATCTGACGACAGCTATCTTAGAAATACTGTCAGCTAATGCCCAAAAACAATCAGCTCTCAGCACAACACTGAGTTCAATGCAGTCTACCCCTGTAGCACCAGTTTTGGATGCACAGTGTGCCCAGCTGAAGTCAGTGCAATGCCAGAGAGCTTGAAATTGATGACCAGTTGAGGTAGTTAAATCACATTAACCTGTGTAGGGAGGTGAAAAAAGTTAGTTGAGGCCTGGACCCTGCTGCAGGTCATTTGTGTTGAATTTTCTCAGAGGTTTAATTCATTTTGTCGACGTGAAAATCCAGTACAGTTTTCCAAGAATACTCGATGATTGGCTGGAAATACATCAGCTTTTAACACCACAGATACCCAAATACATAAGAATCCTGCAAGTCATTACCGGAAACCTCAAAACCAAATCTTGAAATGAAAACTGAATCTTCTCCCGTTAAATTCACACATAGAAATCCATTTAGCGGCTGTTTTTTCTCAAGTGTACAGTAGCTCTTTCTGTACAACCACTCATCACCCTTATCCAGCTTTACTACAGCATTCTTTATCCCTGTCTAATGTAGCTGATCCGTCCACACACACCCCACCCCACCCCCACCCCACCCCTCTGGATCCGTCTTCCCTGGCTTTTGTGAGAAGGAGAGGTGAGGGGATATGTGTCTTTAACTGAGCCAGAGCTCTGCTGCAGCTTACCTCTTACTGCTAAGATAGGATATATGCTCTGCTTTGTTACTGCTAACCTGCTTGTTTGGGGTGAGATCAGTGTATTTCTGTGTGTGTTTGTGTGTGTGTGTGAGCGGGAGTAGGAGTACTGAGAAATCCCATTATGGAGCCAAGTTGCTGCCACGCTTTCCCCCGTACACACTGTGAACCCGGTGTAATCCACTCACACACTCACCATGCGTTCTTGTTTGTGCGCACACGCTCGCACAAACACACATATACCCTCCAGACTCGGTGGTGAGCTGTATATCCCTGCGCACTGTTGTGTTGCCTACCGTGAAACATGACAGCTAATGATATCGAAAGGCTTTTTAAAGGTGTGTGTGTGTGTGTGAGTGTGAGAAAGCAAGAGCTGGAATTCTTCCAGACAGACATTGATTAGCAGTGGCTCAAAGTAGAAGCTGTAAAGTCATATAATTTCACATACATCTCTAATAATATTCCCAACCGATGCATTACATGAATTCAAATTAAAGCACATACTGTCCACATTATTCTGCATAACCACTCATTTTCTTCTTTTACTTTGAATTTACTTGACGTCTGCGCTGCAAAGAAGGAGGAAATCAAAAAAATTGCTTTTCTTCTGAGGAATTTATCTTCTTAAATGAGAAATAATCTTGTCAAGCATCATTAGGAAAACATATCTAACTTTGTCTCATTAAGAAATTCCAGCTAATCTTGGAGTAGATTTAACTCTAACAAGCTAAAACAACAGTTTGTGCAACATCCCAGCAGAGGAACAAGATTGCTTTCCTTATTTTAAGAGTAGAACCACTTTCACAAGTTATGCGTTTTATTAAGTCTACCTTAAATAACCGTTTGTATTGCTTGTAATAAATATAACTTGCACACATTTGGGCTTCTTTATTTTCAGCAGCTAGACTTTTACATTGAAATTGAAGAAAGCAGAAAAAATTTATATATTTCAGAGTATTTAGCTTTCCTCTGGTGGGTCATGACCCTGTGCGATACTTAAGTCAGTTGAAATATTACGGTATAAAATCGTTTTTTCGTGCTTTAAAAATATAAAGAGCATTTCTATCACTGAAATGTTCTACAGTCATGACATTATCTCTGTTTATTACTTGGCTTTACTCAACACACATTCTGATTGGTCAGCGATGACATCCTACAGGCTTTTTTCCACCTCCCAGATCGTTGCTTTCAGTAGCAATATTGATTTCATCATCAATATTTTAAAATTATTATCTGTTGTCAAATAATTGATTTCTTCAGTAAGCAGGACAATGAAAGGTGAAGTGGTCGTCATCGTCAAATAAACCCCTCGACAGTGATTCTATTTGTCGCTGTAACGACCGCTTCACTACATGATCCATTACATGACAGACGGTTGCTAAGACACAAGATACAACTGTACAATCTGACAGATGGTTTTATTAAGGAGTAGTGATTCATTCATTTTCAAATCAGTCAAATCATTTCAATATCAATACTTTTAGTCATGTTATTGATTAGCATGTATTATCCCAGGCCAGACTGTCTTCATGATACCACTTATTAATGCAGACATTCTTTCAACCCACTGCATATGAATCAAGAAAAATCATTAAATCCCTTCAGTGCGTACAATTAAAACACACTAAACGGATAAAAAATGCGATAAAAGAAAATAACATAATTAAAGCCAGTGGTCATTTCTGCACCTGTAAACAAATATGGTAACTCAGATGGAAATGAAGTCATAAGTTTTATTTGCGCAAAGTTAATCTGGATAGTAGAGCTGAAATTGAAGTAAAAGTTGTATTATTAAGTAGAAGTCCTGGTTTAAAATTCTACTTAATTAAAATAAGACTGTTGCCTGTGAATTATACTTTAAAAAGTACTCATTATTCACAATGTCTCCTTTCAAAAGACTGCATTGTAGAATATCATTATTTTGTTTTTATCACTAATATGTCTAACTATAGCAGTGGTTCCCAACATTTTTTGGCGTGTGACCCCATTTTAACGTCACATATTTCTGGTGACCCCAGATATTCAAAGCAACAATGTTCATTTTAGACACATTTAGGCTATATAATGTATATTATTATGGACGGAGGTAGAAAAGCTAGGTTCAGATTACTGCACAAAGTGAGAATTTTATTGTCCTTGGTCAGGATATGTACAGTCAGTCCAGCTTGGATTTACAAGGCCGACAATTTATACTGAAAAAACAAAAAACAAAAAAACAAACAATAACTCAAACTATGAATTATGAAAGAGCTGCAGCATCTGAAACTGACCACAATGAACATTTGACAGTTAAATAGTTCCACAGTGTTTCAGTTTCAGCTTCAGAATTTGTCATGTCTTTTTTGGATTATGATTGTCTCTCTGAACTCACCATATATATATATATATATTTTTTATCCATTACTAGAAATTTCAGGTGACCCCATGTGCGGTCCCGACCCCAAGGTTGAAAAAACACTGAACTATAGGATCTTTACATGCCTCTGTATCTGTTATACAGTATTAGTATAGTACTATTTTGTATCAAATGTCATTAAATCATCTTTAATATGTAGCAAAGATGATAAAAGCACAATATTTAACTCTGAGATGTCATGAAGAAGAATTATAATTTGACATAAAATGGATAGACTCGAGTTCAACCACAGATCCAAAAGTGATGGGATGTTTTAAAGAAGAAACAGAAATGACTTGCAAGTCAGTTCAACATGACCCTTTATTATTATTATTATTATTATTAATATTATTATTATTATTATTATTATTATTATTATTATTATTATTATTAGTAGTAGTAGTAGTAGTAGTAGTAGTAGTAGTAGTATTATTAATAATAATAATAATAAGTATTTAATGAATGTTTATTTTTTATGTAAAGGTTCTTTAACTGGTAAAAATAAATAAATAACAGGGTGCATCTCCACAGTTAAAAATTTCAAACAAACATTAAGCGTTACAACACTACAAAAGTGATGCACACAAGTAGAAAAAGTTTGTTTTTTCCTGCAGAAATTGAAGATGTTGAAGCAAGGAGTCAGGATTAATACACGTCTCAGAGATTTTAAACTACACATAACCTTGAAACACGTCTGACATACTGGCTCATGTGGATGAATATCAACAACGTGGTCGATCCAGGCACAGAGGAGCTGGTGGAAGGTAAGGGTTAATGCAGAAACACTGGGCTGTGATAGCAGAGGGATCTTCAAAGGGGCTGTGTCTGGTGGCCTTGTTGACCCTTAATCCATCAGTGATTATGTGTCAAGCCAGTAATTTGTTTTTGCCGATTGCCCAACCAAAAGTGCATCATGTTTTTACAGGGTCCTGTCAGGTCAAATCAGAACAGATCCAAAGCTGGCGGACTCTAAAACCGTGAAGATGATGAGGCTTAAAAGGTACAAGAGTTTGGTTCCAGAATACAGAAATGTCAGACGCAGCACAGTGGTGTCTGATCAGTCGTGGTGTCTCATCTACCCGATGCATCCATGATGTACAAACATGTTGTAAATGCACAGCTGTAATCTGAATCTGGGTCTGTTTAGAGCTGGGATTCTTCTATGGAGACAAAAGGGAAAGCAACACTTCTTCTGCACTGTAAAATCCATTAAAAAGGTAAGAAAACAAAAAGAAATGAGGGGGAGAAAAAAAAGAAGAAAAAAAACAGCATTTCCAACCAATTCCCATCTACAAGAAGAAATGTATAAGGAAAAAAGTAAAAACACTACATCGGATTTAGAAACAGACCAGAAGAAACAGGACAGACTGATTGGACTTTTACAGTTTTGATAAAGCTTTGTGCATCAGGCAATACCAACCTCACATTTGATCCAACAATATTTTGATTAGTGTATTGATTATTTTCTGTCAAAGTCTTTGCTTAAAAGGGGTTCTATGTAGTATTGATATTCCAAACTACCACCTGCAGAGTGAGAGTCTGGTACCAGAACACACCTACAACAACCAAAACCACCTTCTTAACACTATGTATTCACAGACTGCATCAGTCACTGAATCAAAGTATAAACCTCATAATTCGCACACATTTGTATTATGGTATCAAGTTTTCCTCTTCAAAGTAAAACTTATAGAAATGTATTATTATAGTTGCTCAAAATAATACAGTCTTATAATCTTCATGAGCTGAATCAGCTGATAGTTTACATTACAGCTGTTAGCCTAGCTCTGTTTTCACACAGGAAACGGCAACAGTAAAACCATGAATCACCTCTGTTTCCTGTGGAAGGTCTGAACTGTGGAGCAACAACCAGCAACTCAGCAAAGATAATATTAGACTGTAAATACTTGACGTTTGTGTCTGAAGGTCTGTGGTAGCAGTGTCAGCAGGTTTTTGGACAGAATTATGGAACTGATCGTAGTAGTTCAGTATTTTGTCTTAAATTCTAAATAATTGAGCCAGAATAGGGCTGCAACGAGTACTCGGGTAACTCGAATAATTCGAGTACAAAAAATGATCGAGGCAATTTTTTTGCCTCAAGGCTCCGTTTAATTGTCACGTGGCAATAAAATGCATTTATATTTTTTGTGTATCATC
>JAQQZY010000013.1:16267372-16285100 GCA_030068375.1 Ostorhinchus rueppellii | reverse complement strand
AGATGTGACAAGACAAAGATGACACAAAAAAGATCACAAGATGAAAACCATATTAAGAGACATAACCAGACATGAGGGAGACACACCTGTAGTCTGTCATTTTTCCTGTTTTCTTTATATTTCTTCTAGATTTATTGTATTTGTTATAAAGAGCTTATTCGACAATAGGAAAACAATGTACTATATTCTCTGAGGCCGGATCGCCGAGACATGTTTTAATGTTTTAATGTCTTAATGTCTTCATGTTTGGACTTCTGCTGCTGACTTTGGAAACTAACCCTCCCATTGGAGTGAAGTTAATGATTTAATAATCTTCACATGATATTAATATGACTAGATGTCCTTCAGGTGCCAACTGTTAGCCTACATTTCAGAATCTTTACAAACACAGTAAAGTCGTCGAATTCGTCTTTTTTTTTTTTTGCACAAAGTATTTGGAAGTACATTGCGTACTGGTATTTCTAACCTTGACCCCACCCTGACAGCTCTGCTTTCCTTCAACTTTAGAATGCTCTTGTGCCTCATAACAACAAGAGCTTTTTTCCCTTCAGTTGTTGATGTGTTTTTAACAATGACCGGTGAGGCAAATTGACATAATACTGTGTACTAGTCCCTCCTCCCCTCTCCTTCCCTTACCTCACACACATCCTCACACAGGCCTATAAACATCTCATTTGTGACATAATCCTGTAAGCAGCGCGTGTCTGGAGCATGTGGGGCAAAGTATACCAGGATCAGGACTGACTTGTGTTGTTATGCCAGCCAGCTAAATAAAGCAGCTATTGTGTGTGTACTTGCATGCCTGCACATACTGTACAGTCTGTTTTGTGTACGTGTGCCCTTGTGTTACTGGTAGAAACTGAAGGGCATATTCTTGTGTGTGTACATACGTGAGCATCTTTGTTTTGTGTGCAGACGTTGTGCATTTTCTTTTATTTTTTTTAACGGGTGTCCATGTGCCTTCATGGTAACTGATCCCGCCGTCTTCCTGTTACTGTGTCTGTGTGTGGCACTCGCCTCTGAGTACCGGCGGCGTACACTGGCGGGCTTTGTCTGTTTGGAGGGACTGACGTACGTCCATGGAAGAAGCCCTCCACTCCGGCCCGACGCTATGAAAGGCAGGCTCTGTTCTCGTGGCCTGCCAATCACCGCCCGGCTTGTCGAAGGGGAGAGAGGATGTCCAGAGCTTCTTAAAGTTCTTCAAGCGTGGAGAAAATGCAGATACGCCTCTCCTTACCTGTCTTGTCTGATGACAAAGCAAAGTCCAGGACTGAGAGTGGAGTGCAACTGAAGAAACCTCATCACTGACTGGGTTTGGGAGAATTTTAAAGTCGAGATCAGTCCAAATATACTCCTGAGACCCAAGAAAGGAAAAGGTTTGGCTTTTTTGGAAACACCATTTTTAATGCAGTGTTCTTTGCAAGTGGAGAAAAATGCATTGCCAGGTCTCAAGAGAATATTCATACAGTAATAAGGCATGTTGAAAAACTGGCACGTACTTCCATAGCAGTGGTCTGCAAAGTTCTGCAAAATGTGCCAGTTTACACCAGACATGTCTACCTTTTTGTAGCTGGATCTGTACAGACTGTCAAAAACAAGTCCTCCACACAAGATTTCATCGGAACCCCTTTAGGTGGTGGTGGTAGTGGCCGGTTGTGTCATCATTTATACCACATGTCAGTATATTTACTTCCTTTCTTAGTTGCATCCAGTCTTCGTCTTCGCATGTCAAAGTTTCTTAATGGGGTTCAGTTCTGGACTCTGAAAGTGGTGTACTCCCATTCTCCCTAAATCACTTTGAAGGTGTGGTACACCCTGGACACGCCTTTCATCGTCATCTTGGAATATATTTGCATCATCAGTAAATTAAAAACCCACTGATATTCAGACCTGGTCATTTCGTATGTTGACGCCTTAAAATAATCACCGAAGTCAGTTTTTCAGGAAACAAAAAAACTGAACCATTTGTTGAATATATGATATTTACTAAGAAATGTAATCAAAACTGTTATAACAGATGACAAGGTCAGTCATACATGGCACACAAGAGAATTAAATGACTTCGGCAAATTTTCAAACATGCCAAAATGACTTAGTTTTTTTTATTGAATTTTTACAGTGTACATACATTGTACATACAATTGAATGTATATAAAATTCAGCAACATATTTATGTATTCCCAGTCCAACAGAGGCCCAACCCCAATACACCCCCTATTCCAACAAAAAAACATACAAACATAACATCCAAAATGAATACATAGAATAAAATAAATCTGTGAAAATATATTTTTAAAAAAACCTTAAATATCCACATGCACATATGTGTATATATATGCATACACACATACGTATATGTATATCCTAAGTTACAATGATAAATTGTTTATGTGGCAATTATTTCAAGACAATGACAATATTCAGGTTCGGCTGACCTCATTTTATGGAGACATAATGTGACCTGACCAACAGAACCAACCCCAGATTATTATACTGTCCCCACAGGCTCACACTGTAGGCACAAGGCATGATGGGTAATCACGTCATCCACCTGTCTTCAACACTGGAGAATCTGGACTCATCAGACCACATGACCTTCTCCACTGAAACACAGTCCAATCTTTCTGCTCTCTATCAAACTGATAGTTGTTTAAAAAATAACAAGATACTTTATCAGTTAAAGGCTAAAAAGAACTTGTTTTCAGCTGAAACATCAATCAGGAACTGAGCTTAGTCAGAGGCAACTTCAGCTGCATCATCCTCCAATCTGGTTGCAAATCTCTGGTCAGAACTGGGTTTAAGGATCATAAGTAAAGGATGATTGGGTGTCATGAAGTATTACTGGTAAATGTCACTATCATTCATCCGTCTACACTCTATTTCCACACAATAGCTGCAAATGGAAGTTAAGTTTGAAGCTACTGCCGCTGTGGTCTCCCCGCTGCGCACTTGATAATTCTTTTTGGAGAGTGACAAGGTCAGAGCCAAGATGTAAATGTCAGCTTTGATCATTCACAAAGTAATCTATTTCATATGAGCCAGATGGATGAAATAAAACTCCAGTGAAAATGAGATAGAGACGAGAACATGCTGTAACTTCTCCATCAGCCTTTTAGGATCCATACTTGGAAAAATCATTATAAGTTCCACTCAGAACACATGGATTAGGTTTCATGAGTTGAGTGTCAGTGTTTATATGTAGCTTAAACACAACCAAAACCAGTTCAGATATGGCTAAAATCAAAACATCCCCCAAATCCATAAACGTGGGACTTGTGGAGATATGAATCAACCGTGTTTTCATCATCGTCAACTGTGTTTCTGTACTGTTTTCCACTGTGACCTCGTTGATTTTACTGTTCGTGTTGTTAGGCTGTCGTCTGGTTGGTTGTTTCAGCACAGACTTGAAACATTCAGCACCTTTTCCATCTAATTTGTCTGCATTTATACTCATTATTTTTATCACAGATGGACAAAACTCTATGTCTTCATTGGTCCAGAACTGATATGCTTTTGTTGTTTTTCATGTCTCTCTTCCAGGATATTTATTGTATCCTGGTAAGCCCCCACACCACCCCCCCACCACCACCATCATCACCAAAAGCTTGTGTGCACCCAACACATGAGGTTGTGTTTCTTGCCCCTCCTCCTCGGCTACACGGGCCGTAGTTACTACCAAGAACGCAAAAAAAAATACAGAGATTGTTTTCTGATCATCACACTTCGTATAACGCTTGCGTTTTGTCATGGTGCGTGTCATCTGGATGTAAACAGGAAGTGAGTTTACGTGTGGTCAGATCCCGACCAATAAGAGTGCTTGATTTAATGCACCACATCATACCCAACCAATGGGAAGAAAGTCTCGTGCTAAAAAACCTTGTGATAGCTGCAACTCTTCCAGATTTCAAAGGCAAAACATCAAGGTGCTGGAAAATAGAGCGCGTGCCTGCAAACCCGATGGATTTTGGTAGATTTTAGCAAAGCTATCAGGGGAAAATAGAAAAAAAAACACCCTAAATTTGAAAATGAGTATAGCGGTGCTGAGCTAGCAGCATACTGATGCAGCGCCGTTGTTCCATCGTCTGCGGAGAACTCGGACAGAGCAATATCAATAACAAGCACACAATCACACAACAGCGAAACAGTCACCAGGAGCAACTTGGGGCTCAGAGTCTTGCTCAAGGACACTTCGATTATGTAGAGGGATCAGGGATTGAGACACCAACCTTCCAGTTTGTGGACGACCTCTACTAAGCACAAACCAATGCGCAAACCCGAAGACTGGACACTAAAAAAACACGCACATAATATCTGAGACACTGATGTTCATGTAACGTCTTTGTGGCAGTTGTGGCTCAGAACATAGATCAGATCATCCACAAAGCATTGAGGCTGGTAGTTTTAGCCCTGACTCTTCCTTTGAAAATGTCAAAATGTCCTTGGACAGAGACTGAAACTGAATTTGCTCCAGCTTTGGTATGAATAAGGCACATTATAGAACTTTTTGAGTGTCACTAAGTTAGAAAAAGGTTTTATTCATGTGGAATATTTAATTCAGTCAAATAGCTGATAGAAGGAGTAAAACCATGCCTAAGTGTTTTGTTTTTGGGTTTTTTCTTCACTTTATCTGGTCTAGAAAGGTTTGGATCTGTCTTTGGCTCATGTCTCTCGACTTCGCTGGATTTTGTTTAGTCACAGCTTTTGCATAATCCTCGTGACAGATAAATAAAAACTAGAATCCAATAGATCATGGTTGTACAATTAAGGAAACTGCATTTGTAATCACAGATGGCTACAATTTAAACATGTAGATTTAGAGGGATTTAAGGTGATTTATGTTTGGACACAGTGACACAGAGAGAGGAACTGTGCAAAACATGGTGAAATAAAATGTGTATTTTTTTAATATTTCGGTATTTTTCGAACTCGTTTTGCTTTCTTTCTCTAAATGAGTAATCTGTTCATTTTCTAGCCAAGCAAATGGACTCAAATTGAAATGATAACATGACTTTTTCATCAAAATCCAAGTCATACAATAGATGAAGATGAGAACACAACCTCCTTTGGAGAAGTCATTAATAAAATTAACCAGGAAAGACGAGTAAATGGAATCACAGGTACATGCCGTGTTTTAAGAGCCCATGGTGCTTTTTTTTTTTTTTTTTTTTTTAAAGAAAACAGAATGAGGTTATAATAACTATGTCTCCAAAGCATTATTAAACTTTTTGTGACCAGGTTGAAGCACCAGAAGGACTCGGTTCGGGAACGAGGGCTTGATTTAATACAACAAAATGTCTGCAATGATGTGATAAAAACACACTCACTCTGATGTATTTAGTCCTGGGTTGAATTTCCAGAAAATCAATTAAAAGCTGTTCGTAGCCCACAGGAATGCAACTCCAGTATTATCATGTGCTACTGAAGTGTCTCATTCTCACGTCATGCAGCAGACAGACGTGCAAATTAAAGAAGTTGCACTTTTACCTACATGGGTGCTGTATGTCTAATGAAGTCTAATACTAAAACAACTATTATGAATCTAATCTTAATGTTCCATGAAAAGGTAGATGTTAAAAGGTTTATAAAGTTAATTAAATGACGTACAAGCTCAACCAAAGAGGCCTATCAGTTCTATCACATAGATGCACAAATGCAGTTTATCGAGATAAAAAAAAAAAAAAAGTCCTAAACACTTACTTTGACAGTGACACTTTGACAGTGCTCCATTTAGTCAACAGGACAACTCTGACAACAGTTGCAACAGCGCACTGGGAGTTGCTGAGACATATACGATAACGGGTGAGGGATGTTCAGTGAGCAGAGGGGAGGTGTGTGTGTGTGTACGTGGAGGTGGTAGTGGGGGGTGGGGGATGGGGGGCACGAGGTAGGGGACAGAAGCTGAATTTGCGATGTCACGCGGCCGATTAGGCAGCTAGTCTATCTCGCCGGCGTCTGGGGGCCCCTGACGGCAGCGACGCCGTCCCACCAGCACATCTTATCCATCACCCTCCTCCACACACACACACACACAGATACACACTTGCACACAGACAGACATTCTGTGTTCGCGTCAGGAAACATCATTCCCTTCTATGTCACCTGCTCGGACCAGGGGCATGAAAAATGGCTGTCACGCCGACACCCAAAAATGATTGCTGAAAACGAGAGGAGAGGGAAAATAAAAGTGGAGGAAAAGCGGTGCGAGGAGGCGGCAGGGAAGGTGAAATTGGAGGAAACTCTCGCCAGATTAGGTGCGGGTTAAGAGAATATTGATCTGTGTGCCGAGGACTGTTGATCTCTCTTAGCAGCACAAGACAAATGGCAGCAAACAGAAAATCGAGCGCTTGCCTTCTCTCCAAGGACGGTTCAGCCTCTCTCTGCCTTTCTCCTCTTTTTTTTTTTTTCCTCCTTCTTCTTCTCCTGCCTCTCAATCCTCCTGATTCCAAGCTCTGTCCAATAACATCCAACTTCCAAAACAGCACTATGAAATGTTTAAATAGACAAACATAGATAAGCTACCAAACTAATGACAACATCATCTTGTATCTTTTCCCTGAGCGTCAGTGGGGAGTTTTCCTCTGTGCCTGTAACGTCTGTCTCCTCAGTCTTGTTACAGAACTGAAACACACACCTTCACCTACATGGTAAGAAGCAGGAATTTGTGTCAATGCTAGACTCCATTGAGTGATTCTGAAGGTTGCTTCAATAATTAGTCTTTTTCTCCCATTTGCGCTGTACGAGGGGGTCCGCGGAGGCGCTGTGTTTGATTAGGGCCACAGCCTTGGCCCGGAACCCAGCCGGGGTGTTTGATGATGGGAGCGAACTCTGGGCGGGGGCTGAGGTTCATCCGTGCCGGCTCAACATCAAACAGCCGGGAGCAAAGGACTTCAGCCCTGGGGGACCCCTCCAGCACTGCTGCATGGATAGGTAGATACACTCCCAGTCGGACAGGGAGGAGGAGGAGGAAGGAGGGGGTGAGGAGATAGAGAGAAGGTAACGAAAAAAAAATAAAGCGAGGAACAGAGTGTGAGGAAGGTGAAGAATTAAAGAAGGAAGAAAAAAAGACTAAGTGAAAAGGTGTAGGAGGGACATTTAAAAGTCAACCAAGTCGCTCGAAAAAGTGTTTAATCTCAACGTAATTGGGCATTGAGGGATGTACTACATTTCCAACCTTTTCCTCAATAGTCACAAGGTGTTTGTTGTGAACTAAAGGACTCTGCTGCCTGAGTCTGAATGTTTTGAGGCTATGAAAGTGCTTTGGTTACACTTCAGCTGTAGACTGGTTAAATGCGTCACCAGTTTTAAGATGGTGCAAATAAAAGTGCTTCGTCAAAGGCTTTAAAGTTTACAGACTTTAACTCCATAAACATGACCATAAACAGTTAAATTATACTGTTATTTCTGACACATGGTTATTTTAGCCTCATTCTATTCCTTCAAAATGTCAAATTCACCTTGAGAAGTTGGAACACAGTGACGTTGATGTACACATACCTGAAAATGTTGACATAAAAAATGTTTTTGGCTCAGTAGTGCTGACATTATACATATCCTTGTTTTACTGAGAAATACAATGGCAACAGTATATTCTATTAAGTGTGATGTTGAAAGTATCCGCTCTTCTCCTAACTCTTTACCCAGTGTGTAAACCTTGATGAACAAGTGATGGTGATGTTGCACAAGTACAACTACAATGTGCAAACAGTTGTCATTCACATTCATTCGTCAGGTACAGGTATAGATACCAGGGTTTAAACAGACTTCTGTTGAAGTTGAAGTATCAACTCAAGCTTTTTACTCAAGAAAAAGTGTAAAAGTACTGGTTTAAAAACTGTTTAAAGTATAAAAGTAAATCTAAGGGGTAAAAAATTCCATTAGGACAAAAGCTTAGGCTGCACCACAGGGGCCTATAGTTTCACTACCTACGTCCATGCTGGAGTCTGACATGATTTGCGTCACGTGCAGGTGCAATGGATGTGTAGAAACCAATAGGGTGTCGGAATGATATGTGTGTACACTTTCTATCCAACCACAATCAAATACACTCCATCCAGATGGTGTGATTTATCTGGATTTTTTTTTTTTTTTTTTATTTGAGTAATGACAAGCTGGAATGAAATAGAAGTAACAAAGCTATTTTTTTAAATGAAAGTAGTAGAAGCAAAAAGTCAGCAGAAAAACAATTCTTCCAGTAAAATATAGATAACCAAAACTTCTACTTAAGTGAGGTAACAAAGTATTTGTACTTTTGTACTTGACATCTCTGTGTAGAAGTACAGACCCATGGCATGTGCCTTCAACATATCAGAGTATGATAAGATGTTGTATGAGAATGAGGTAGAAAAATGAATAAATAAAATGCTATGATCAGTTAAAATGGTATGTGTAATATGATATATGTTTTATTTATCCATTTATTTATTTTTTTACCTTTCCCTTCACATATCAAACTCATTTTCTGTAGCTAAACCTTTACTTATCATACCATATCATGTACTTTTACCAATGTCACAACACAAATGGGACAAAATAACATTGTATATCATTATATTCGGTGTTTTTCTGCTGCTAGAAATGTCTCTATGGATTGTATCAGAGTGTGGGATCTAATGATCTATATGTTTGTTCCAGCTGGAGGACCTTAAAGTTGAATTTTGTGTTTTTTATTTTCTGCAGTTTCATATAGATAACAGAAGGTAATCTTTGACATAATCAGTAAACCGCTGAGCTCTTGTAATTCCTCAGCATCTTCATTGGTTCAATTATTCTGCAGAAGTCAGATTTGAGGTGCTTCTATGTGATGAAATCAGGTTCGAAAGGATCTGCAGTTCTATGCATCAATATATCTGATATTATCTTACTATCACTGGTGATTTTTTTGTCTAATTCTTCATGCGACAACGTCCTGAACAGGAAGTACTAATGATAATGATGTTGCATGAAACTGCTGTATCATCTCGTCCGGTTTCTTTTTTATATTAATTCATGTAGATCAGTGTCAGGTAAATCTATTTAGGATCAGATTAAACAGAAATGGTGGATAGAATGGGATGCATTGTCACCTGTGTTTTCCAGTGTTACTTGAAACCTAAAGAACCACCTGCCTAAATTTCTAAACTGCCATTTTTCAATTTAGAGTTTTTCTTTTTTTTTTTTAGATTTTTTCCCCCAACATTTCCAAATGGTGTTGAAGTCTTACATTCTCCTTCCTTCCACCTCTCCTCTTCTTCCTTCTCCATCTGTCTCTTTCTCCTTTCCCAGGTAGGAGGTACATGTAGTTGATGTGTATTTTTTCTTTTTTTCTTTTTTTTTTTTCCCCACTGCATTGATTTTTCTATGGAGTCTATGTATGCAGCTCTCCTCCAGCTTTTGCCTTTCTCTTTTAGGCTATCCACCCTCAGCCTCTCTCCCTCTGTGCGTCTTTCATGTCTTGGGCTCTGAGGTGGAGGTGGAAGGGGTGGGGGTGGAAGGGGGGTTTGATGTTGCACCTTTTCCTGACTGTTCACCCTTCATCCGTCATGTTTCATTACAAGGCCTCAGTCTTCCAGCTGTCTCCCTGTCTATTGCCCTATGCAGTGTGTGTGTTCAACATGTAGAAGACTTGAACATGGACAGTGTTGGCATGTGTGAGACGGGTTAAACTGTGTGCCATTTACCTCCAGCCACAAGACTCACTAGTCGAGTTTCCAATATGCAAATTCATCACTACTCTCATTATTAACTAACTGTCACTACTCTTCTGCATATACACACGGCCCTGCAAAAAGTCCTACATTCAATGTTTTTGTGGGATTGGACACCATCAGTGTGGCATCGTTTATGCCACACAGTGCTCGTACAATGTCACAACAGTTACTTCCTTTCATAGCTGTGTGAATTCATCATCAAGATCTCGTATCGGTGATGATTTAGACCACTGTATAGAGTCTTCTTCAGTAAATCCCTGGGGGCAATTTTGATGGAAATATGCTGAGGTTTTTCCAAAATCTTTGGTAAAGTAAAGGTTCCCGCAGTGGGAAAGAGGTTTATTAAACTGATGGTTGTTTAAAGGTGGGGTCTGAGATGCATTTTTTACTATATTGCTAAAAAAAAAAAAAAAATCCCCTTCATACCCCGATTGCAAACAATTAATTAAATGCTCTGACACAAAAATGAAAAGTTTGAGTCACCTGTGGGACCAACAGCACTGACAAAAAAAGCATCCAATCATTTAGAGCGCCCACTCGAAATGATTGTATGCTGATATGTCGATCAAAATCAACTGCCATTTGTCCCTGCCCCCTGCACTGTGCATTCTGGAGTCTGGAGGCGTGGCTTCGGGGGGGACCTCACCTTTACGAAATGAGAAAATACTCAGTGCCACAGTTAAGGTTAAATAACTGCTGAAATATATCAATCACTGCAGTAAATTCACAAAGGAAGAATTAAATGTTTCGAGTATTTAACTCCAGGTAGGGGCCTATGTGTTCTTCAGCATCATCATGATGGTTTCCAGTTGCCTGTAGGATAGCGGTAGTATTGCGTACAATAATATACTACCTAACCTAGTGATTGTGGAGTTGATCGATTTAACCAGAATAGAAGCTGGTATACATAAGCTTTTCCCCGCGATATGCTCGTAGATTTTTGATGTTTCTAATGGTTTCACACTTGCATCTCAAAATTGTCCCGTTGGTCAAAGCTCTTAGCCTAACATTTGTTTCTACAACTCTTGACACATGGGCAGTATCGTGGTACAGCGGTTAGCAATATATGCTGGGTCAATTCTCCTCTGTGTCCTTGATCAAGGTACTGGTCTAGATGTGGAGTAGGTGCATGGGTGCCCTTAGTAGCTGCTGAGTGCTCCTTGTATATGTACGGGATTGGTAAATGCAGAGGTTGCATTTCCCATTTCAGTGAGTAAAAGTCCTACCTGGTTTAGACATTTATATTTGCTCCTTCTATCAATATCATCGTGTCCTTGGTGGTCTACCTACAGCTAATATTTTCAACTGCTGACCCTTTTTGTCTCTTCTGGAGTACTTTAGTGATATTTAAGTCACCTGATATACACTGTACATGCCAGAAATATATTTTCTGAATCTCTTTCCATTGCAGATTTTTCAGTGCCATGCATTTCCCATCTTGCCCAACTCAGAAAGATTTGTAGATCTGGATTTTGAGATATTTTTCATCCACTCATCTCTATAATGTTTGTCTGCCTTTGGTCAATCCCCATTACATTAAATTCAATTTCTTAGCTCTTTCAAGTCAGATTGAAATGTGGTATGTGGTAGTGGACACATCATTCAGCGTTTCCACTCCACGGGTTATGTGCAAATTGCTTGCTTTGACATATAGGTGGACACTTAGTCACATAACCCAAATACACATTTGCCACACATTTAAGAAGGCTTTCCACAAGATTTTGCAACCTCGCCAGGATTTGCTCCTATGTAACCACAAGAGCATTAGTGAGTTTGGCCACTGAAGTTTGGTGATACAGGTTTACATGCAGTCAGCATTCCAGTTAATGTCGAAAGTGGTTGGCCAAACCTCTGCACAGGTCAGTCAGGTTGTTGGACAAACCAGGAAATGCTGATTATGGATACGAGCATTTCCATTCGTCTATGAGCTTGTTTTAATGCAGGGAACCGAAACATGTTCTAAAAACACTGCTGTATGTTACATAATGCATGTTAAGGTTTCCTACACATCCATAACAATGAACCTGAGAGCAAAGGCCATATAGTGGATCACCTTTGTACCAGGAATTTAAAGTATATTTGCAGATGTTTTTTTGCTTTTTTTGGAATCTCAGTGTATTACGCTTCATCAAAGCAAAAGCAAACAAACCCAAAAAAATCAATACTGGCAAGGATGTGCTGTGGCTAATACAGTAACCCACATAATAAGATGCACCAAGCAGAATGCTCCGCAATTAGAGGAGCAAAACTCTGGAGAATATTTACAGTAATCAATGTACAATTCTCAAGTCAACATTTTTAATTAATTCTCTTCAGCAATTAACTCCCTCAATGAAAAAAACACCCACAAAAAAGACCTTTCTTTGTGACATTAAACTTATTGCTGAATCTGGCTGTCTCATTACCCTTCTTGGCTGAAACAAATGAGTGTGTGTTTTGGGAATGATGAAAAAGCACACACACACTTGTGGCCAAAAAAACAACTAGTCTCTAGGTGTATATTCGTTTAGTGTGGATGGATTTCTCAGATAAAATGGGTCAAGCTCACTATTTAGTTTTCGACTGCAGGGATCGAGTCGCCTACCTCTCCTCCCACCATCCATATGGGCTCATGCATATGCATGTGCGCCGGACAGGTACGCCAAAAATGGGATTTCTTTTTTTTTTTAGTTATCCTAGATTTTCAGTTTTATGCCGAATACTGGCCATTGCAACAAGCTGTCTTTTGACTCCTTTAAAGGGGTCATGTGGAAATGAATTCCACAGAGGCAGAGAAAGACATGGCTTTCTGTGGGAAATACACAGTATTCTGTAGACGGCGGAACAAATGGAATAGTTCATATCAGTCAGAGGAAAACAATAATCCAGGGCTAGATTTGTCGTCGCCCGTAAATGATCGTGGCAATTACGCTCACATTGTGAGGCAAGCAAACAGAATTACAGTGAGATTCTCTCTGTGATTGGGGTGTCACCACCCCATTATTGTTGTGCCTCCTGATTGATCCTCTCCCTCTCTCTCTCAATCACTTGCCTCTCCCTTTCACTGCCTGTCTTGTTCCATCTTTTCCTTTGTCTCTTTTTGCTCTCGCTCTCACCCTCCACCTCTTTTTTTTTTCTCCCTTCTTCGTTCTCCAGGCTAATGAATCTAATGCTGGGGGGAATAGTTTAGCCCTGTGAGACCTCCAGTCTGTTCAGGCCTTATTTTTACCGCTCCACAATGTCTTCACACCCTGGTCAGCCAGGGGAATACAGCTGTCCATCACTCTTCCTTAGGTCTCTGCTAACACTTTTACTACCTTTAAATTAGCCACTGTCACCGCCAACCATGCCTCGGTGTCATGCGTCTCCAGATGTTGCAGGCTGCTTTCTTCCAAGGCTGCCGCTGTAAATCTTTCTCTTCCAGAGTAGGAAGGCAGCCGAGAATGGCCTGGAGGACGACCACAGCTCACCTCCTCCCATCTGTTGGTGCAGGCAGCATTTGCACGTCGGCTTCTACTTTATGTTGTGGGCTTGTGTCGCTCGGCAGGAGTTACAGAGTGACAGTTACACAGGTTTTGGATTGTTGACAACACAGCAGATATATGTAAGCTGGATAAAGCTGCTGGAACACATCAGATACTCATTAAAGTCCCGAGGGTATATGGCACAGGCAGGGGACCATGAACATGTTGGGTGGAAAAAAAAAAGCATGAAGATCGACTTATTTTGTCATTTGTAGCTGATACATAACTGTTTGGGACTCCGAAAACCAACTTTACTGTTTCTAAATGGTGTCTCCCAAAAAAAGAGTGCCAGTTGATTTTTTATTGTTTTAAAAGACTACATTTGATATCCACATTCACAGTTTTGTCTCATACTCTACTTACCCAAGATAGTACTCGTTTATATCTCAACATTAATGATTATAGTTTTTAAACATTATTTATGCTTATAATTGTTCAATCCAAGCATCCATGCATTTGCAGACTTATTTGTACCATCTTTGTGCATGTTCAGACCCCATTGGAAATGCAGACAACAAAACAATCTGAAGTAACCTTTAAGTACCCTTAAGTACTCATTTTGAGAAAGTATTCTTGGTCTGGTCACAATGTCATTTTGTAGGACTTCATTACACAAGAAACAATGGCCGAGGCGTTCTCTGCCGACTTTATGAAAGGCATCAGCAGCTCGTCGAAGCCAATTTGCGGATCAGTTTAGGTCAGACTAACGACAAAATCATTGGATTTTTTTTAATATTTCGTCCAAGTTTAGATTGGTAGGAGTTTCTTTGAGTTGTACTGTTTGTACTCTTTTGCTTCACATAATCACCTAATCAGTGGAGGGGGAACATATTTATGTGTCTGCAGTTCTGCTTGGATTTTTTTTTTTTTTCAATCTACAGCCAAAACCTTTAAGAGACCATATCAGTCTGAATGACTTGTCACCACATTTGTATTTAGAGGAGTTAAAAACCCTGGAAAAACTCGTACAAAATTCCTGATCTACCAGCATTCAGCTTTCACATGACATGACAAGGTCCTGAAGTAGCTTTAGTTTGCTAAGTTGACAGTGGTACTTGGAGGAACGTAGTTTTCTTTTTCCTTTTCTTTTTCCAGCTCAAGCTGTAGGAAGGAATCTAACTTTCTGGATATATTTGTTTCTACTTTTTGACAGCTTTTTGTGATTTTTTGCTCAACTCAAACTGCTGAACTTTCAGTTTGTGCTGCCTTACTGCCAAAACGAAACAAACATACAAAAAAGTATGTATAGAAATATAGAGAGGGAGATAGTGAGTGAGAAAAATGCTTCATCTTACTGTACATATGGCGTCAGTAACTCTGGATTTTGACCTGAGTGTTCTTCGGACAGAAATCCACCTACTTGTGTTCTTGGTTGCAGGCCAGTTCAGAGGTTACCCTACGCCTCAACACTATATTAGGAGCTGCACAGTTGAGATGGGAGGTTTTTGGCAGTGTTACTACACTGAACATACTTTACCTCCTCCACAATAGAAAGCAGTGAGGGTCAAAACACTACCATATTTTCAAGCCATGCCGTTGGGGCTGGTTTTCCAAATAGATAAGCTGGGTGATGCCCACTTGTTGCTGTCATAATTTGTAAAGATAAAGCAACATTTCAGAACAGCCACTGTATATGCATTAGATATTTGCTGAAACCTGTTAAGTTTGTGAAATAGGATGAGCAACCATCGATTTTGGCTTTTCTTCACATTTTTCCGACATACTTATCAAATTCCCAGCCTCTATTGATGTCTTATTTTTAAAACTGAAATCTTAACCTTTTCAACACACCCTTTTCATGGAACTCTAACCTTAAGTGAAAGTTCATTGAGTGTTTTCTTAGGGTTGAAATGTGCAGCCAGAATACATGTATTCGCCTTCTTTTCAAAGGGAAGAACTTCTAGAGTCTGTGTTTAAATATGAGGCTAAAGCTACATCACTTCAAACTAGATGTATGTTTTTAAGGCCAATACAACATTGACACATGTGGGAAAGTGATTAGTCAGTATTATTCTCTATTTTTGGCAATTAGGTAACTTTAACAGATTGTGAATAGCTAGGATTCATTTATGTTTATTGAGCTCTTGGTTTCCTTTAAATTCAGCAAATCTGTTGGAAAAATCTAATATTGGCTCTACCATAACCATGATCTGTCATTATATGCGATCATTCCTGGTAAATCTGTCAAGCCAATTCTATCGCTAATTGAAACCTGACCTCAGTCCTTCAATAACTTGTCCGTGACTGGTGGATGTTAAGAGGTTAAAGGAAGAGCTTCTCCAAAATGCCGGTATGGATGAAATTAAAATATTTTGAAGGGACTGATAGCCAAATCTATTCTTTTCCTTCGTCATGTCTGTTTCCATTCACTCTGCCTCCTCTGAAGCCCCTTCCTCCCTCCCTCCCTGCACCGTGTCCATTCATGCAATTAACAATAGCCCTTCAGTTTTATGTAATTTAGAACAGAACACAGTTGCGGATGTTATTAGTAGTGGTATCAATCAGGCTGGGGACAGTGAGGAGACATCCCTAATGCTCCATCACATAGCTCAGCTTCTGTATTTACAACCTTGGGCTTCCATTGCATGGCTGGCATCACCCAGCCATCAAATTATAAAATAAATCAAAACATAAGAGTTTTGTCTATTTGCAATTTCCTTTCGGCTCTCGGAATATGAAACCAGATGTTTCCGGCATCCTAAAGATGCTTTTCATCTGCCCTTCTTTTTCTTTCTTTTCCGCCCCTGCCTGTGTCTTTCTCTCATTCTCTGTACCCCCTCTGCCTCCCCTCTGCTTTCAAAATTAATGTAAGCCCAGAAAAAAAAGAGGAAGGCTTATAAAAAGTGAAATGTCCTCTTTGCCCAAGGAAGTAGTCTGTTTTGCATTGATAGAGAGGCACAGGCAGCCCCTGGCCATCTGAGGCTGAGCCTGTTTTTCCTCTGCGATATCCTGCCACCACATCTCTGCCTCTCGAGTGCGCCTCCAAGTAAAGCGGGCGGGTCAAAGCAATAGCGTTCCCACCACCCCCCACCCACTCCCACCCTCCCATCCCCCTTTCTCCAATCCTCTAATTGGAGGTGCTCAGGTTAAAGAATGTCCTGGTTATCGCAAAGCCAGCAGAGAAACACAATTCAGCACTATAATTCCGCTGATGAGTGACTTGCATTTTCAAATATTTAGCATTGGTGTTTACACAAGCTGTGTGTCATTATCTCATTCATGCACATTCAAACGTTGACACGAGTTTATACAGGAGAATTTATTCCCAGTCAACCCCGAATAGGATTTTTAATAGATTCTGGATAATATGTATGGGAATTCATAACCGACTCTAAAGCGCAGACATTGATATTGTGTTTGTGTAATTCTCTCAGCACACTAAGTGTGGTCCCAGTCATCTCCGTTGTATGAAGAGGTTGTCTGTTTTATGCCTCTGGCCTCTGTTCATTTTGACAAACCGTGCGTGTTCGCTGCCAGTCACTTTCAGCCAACCACAGCTACAATAAACACCAGCCATTTTTCTTTCCCTTTTTTCCCCCCTTACTCCGTCTTAAGGCCCAGGTTTGATCCCGAGCAGAACCCACGCCAGCTCACTTCCTCCTGGGGCTTGAAAGTGGGGGCCAAGCCCAAACAAACAGGAACTCCGATATATACGGCAGCGCCCCACCAACCCTGCACCTGCATAGTGTTACGCTGGACTTAACGGCTCCACGTTGAAACAGCCAAGGTTTATGTTAGCTTGGTTTAACTTGGTGCTGCTGACATTTACAGACAAGCAACACAGGTCCTACCACCCCATATGCAACTGTAATGGATGTACATTTAATTCAGTCCAGTATATGCAGACATGAAATGAAAACATCTATGGACAAACTCTGTATGAAAGCTGTTACACACTGGAGATGTTTCATCTATTGCAAAAGTGTAAACGAGATAACAACAACAACAACAACAAAAAAGATAACAGTAAAGGGAGAAGCACTCATTCAACTTGTTTATTGCAGTAAAAGTCCAGGCTCTGAAAGTGAAAGTGAGGAACATTTTGAGCAACCGTTTGTGTTCAGATTTTGAAGAAATAAATATTCCTACCTTAAAATAAAATAATAGTCATCCAGTGTACAAAGCACTTCTCGATGTCAGCAGCAAAACTCAAAAACCATGTCTTTTTTTCCATGGTCAAGGCTGTTTTGTTCCATCTGTGTCACTTCTTTCTTGTTACATTTATCCTGTGTGATGTGATCCAATGAACACATCAAGAGTGTTTATTAATCCATCTGTTAAGATTAAAATTGGTCTAATGCTGTAAAAACAAAAAACAAACAAAAAAAATCTATATTTCCCTCTTAAATGCAATAAAAGTAAAGTTATGCATCTGATTTAAAACGGCAAAGAATAGGAAAAGACAGATATTGATGTAAAAGCAAAATGGTTTGAGAAAAATACACAACTATACTGGTACAGAACAGAAAGTATTCATGCTTTAGATCTGAATTCCAACGTCTGACTATAGGTATTAGCTGTGGGAGCACATATACATAT
>JAQQZY010000013.1:16244118-16267272 GCA_030068375.1 Ostorhinchus rueppellii | reverse complement strand
AATATCAATACAGGACTTTTATTGATGTTTCCTCTTCCCATTAGACAGTGTCGGATCATCAATAAAAAATAACTTGGCATTCCTTTTTATATGTTTGGTAATATTTTCTTCCACTGGCAGAAAGATTGAAGAAAACCGCAGAGCCAAACTTTGGTATTATGAAGGTCCTCCAAGTCAAAATGTGTCATTTGTCATTAGTGCAAATAGGTCTTTGGGAAATGTTTATAGAAATGGTGGAAATTCTTTATTTCTACAGTGCACAGAAATGGAAGTGGTGATGACTAACAACATTTTACGCCTACTGTTAAATACACAGGTCCAATTATGGTTGTTCTCGTTAACGTGACAGGATGTCAAACAAGCACTTCCTGCTAACGGCCTCTTATCTTAATTGGTCTAGTCTCAAAGGAGGGTCCGGCTCTGCGCTCACCACGGTCACACAGTCTGCTTCTCATCTGGCTCAGCTCAACACAGTCTCATTTTGTTGTCACCGCAATCCGCAAAGACAAAACCACTCTGACATGTTTTTGGTGGTGTCCAAGAAGTGCCAGTTGTACATCAGGATGCACTTTTTTTTTTTTTCCTGACTTCACCTGAAGGGAAAGTCAGAGTCGAAATCTGGTGTTTTAAAAGCAGCCCCTGAGACACGAGTGTGCAACTCCAGATCTGCAAATCCAGATTCATTTTTTAAAAAGTTTTCACAGCATTTCTTTTCTCGGTCCAAGCATCTCTTTGGGGTTCTCGACTAAACCGAGTGCAGCACTCTTAATAAAGCCCAAATGCAATCTCCCTCCAAACCCAATGAGATGGCGGGGGCTCCCCAGCTCTTCCATAATGCACTATTCATGCTTTTTATTAATCTCTTTTTCCTCCAGCCATTTTTCAAATCACTCCTTTTGTTTACTCATGAATATTTTTCTGCCTTGTTGAGAGAGAGAGAGAAAGAGAAAGAGAGAGAGAGACAGAACAACCAAAAAAAAAAAAGAGAGACCATCAGGAGGGCATAGGAATGGCCTGATGGCACTTCATACGAAGGTAATTTGTGGTGGGGAAGCCTTGTATTTCATCATGGGATAATCTAACCTTAGAGGTGTTTTACAGACTGCCTCCAAGCCCAAAATAGGTCACTTAAGCAGGCTTAGCTGGCAAGGCCAGCCTGATACGTGGGCCCGTACCCCAGGGACACCTAGCCACAGTAATTGGTGGTTATGGCCCGGGGTCTTTATTGGCGACGAACAAAGTTGGCTGTCTAGTGTCACATTTAGGACACCGGCAGGCCTATGCACGGGGTCATTAACAAGCTCCTAATTACACGCCAATAGAGTGCACTGCGTAAAAGGACATTCGAGAAACCAGGATAGCCATGGTTTGGGGAAATGAGTGTTAGAAACGACTATCCAGACATGCTTTTTATTCATCTAACTTTGAGGAAATATATACAACCTTTAACAGCTACCCTTATCCTGAGTCCATAGAGTGAGTGTCAGCACAGAGCAAGTTCATATGGCATTTTCATCTATTTTCCACATCCTAAACTAGATTAGTACAAGTATGACTGAAAGGGAGTGAGAATTAGGTGTACAATGCAATAATTGTTCGGCTGAAATGCACGTATTGCGCTTCATCTGAAAGCAAATATCCTATAGTTTCTGGCTCTTACATCACGTATCAGGTTAAGAGGTTTTACTAAGATGTCCCAGCTAAAGTCGAGTTCAAGTAACAAGTTAAAAGGATGGTTTGTATAATATTTCAGTAGAAGAACAAGATTGTTTTCTGGAGTCTTAAATGACTGTGTTTTTGTTGCTTGCAATAAAAGAACTTAGTTAAATTTCATTATTTTTCCTCCTTTTTTCTGAATGCATCAGAATTAGCTTATGTTTAAGAATACTCGTGGGGTTGATTTGCAGAATGGAAGTGCCTTCTTATTAGTTTTCTGTTCATTTCCGCGTGTTTGCAGCACTGCTCTGTATGTTTGATCCAAAGGGGTAGTGATCATAATAGGCCGTCTATAAAAAGTACCCAACATTAGGCTAATCTGTCACCCATTTCCATTTTTTCTCTGCTTTTTTTTTTTCAATGTGAGAGCCAAAGAGTGAGATTGTATGTGCTAGGGAAGCGGGGTTGGAGGGTGGTGGAGGTGGGGTGTAGAAAAGGCGTAATGAAAAGGGCCTAAATGACAGTGGGTTGACAGTGGGATTGGCTGGTAAATGACTGCGGAGTGGCTCGCCTGCGGAGAGGGGATGGAGGAGGCTCCCAGTAGGCCTGATTAATTCCACTCTCGGCGGCTGCCAGGGGAGAGCCGGGGTTAGCGGCTTGCTCGAAGAGGAGCCTATTACCAGTCCGCCGCTGAAACTGATATAATCAGCTACACAGCGACCCGGCCTTCCCAGAGACAAACTTTTCCAGGGCTCGCTCTCCATTCGTTCCACACAGGGACTTAAATACGACGTTGGGGGAAGGGGGGCGAGGTGAGGGAGGGCACTGGGTTTGGAAGAGGGGTACAAAGGATTTTCTTTTTGAGAGATGGTTAGGGGAGCTTTGTAAGAAATCCTCTCTGCTGCTCTGACTCCACTCTCCCTCGCTCTTGCTGTACCTCTGTATCTCTTTATCCCTATCTCTCTCCCTTCGCCTTCCCCTCTCTGGCTGATTTCCCGCAGCTTTGATAGCGACAGACCCTCCCGTGTGGCAGCAGCTTTAAGTCTGGTCAGATATGAATATGTCACAGCTCTTAATCCCACACTCTTCTCTCTCCGAGCTTCACAAACCCACAGCGAGTACGGCGTCTTCCATCTGATGCGGGCTTCACAATACACAGCTTCCCCCATGACACCCCCCCCCATGACCCCTGCACCTTATGTTTTGTATGATTGACCTAGAATGTAAAACAAGTACGGGATAACATAGCATCATCATCATGACATTAAAAAAAAAAATCCTTACAGGTATCACAGTGCAGCTGAGGCTACATCTTTCCAAATTACATGCATAGCAAGGATTACAGGATTACCAAGTCGCTGTCATAGTAGGTGTGTTTGCTTGCATTTTCTGACTGAGTTCTGAGAAATTTATGTTTGGAATCTGTTTCATGCAGATGGCCGTGTGGATACAGTAGCTGGAGTGGCGTGAACACTCAGAACCCATCAAAAATGGGAAAGAGCTGTTGTGTAATTAACACTAAAGAATTGACTGATGGGAGGGACATGTCACGTTCTTTACTATTGGTACTGGCTGAAGTTGGGGCTGGGGTTAAATAGTTCATGTTAGGTTTCTCACTTGGAAATACTGAGTTTGAGGAAAAATAATGCACAACTCAAACAGGGAATGAATGCAATTCACCAATACATCTGGGGATGAACGTCACAGTTTTAATTTGACATTCATTCCCACATTTATTGATGAATTGCTTTGAGTTTGATGTTCAGTGATTCTGATTCATTGAGGTATTTAATACCTTCATTTAGTGTTCAGTTCAAGAGTCACCCTGTTTCAAATTCAGTGAAAACTGTCAGTGTTGGACAAGCATGATGCTTCTTCATAATCAGTATTGTTGGGGTTGGTTAACGATAACAAGATTGCTGATTAAACAGTGGTCCGCTTTTGTCTACTCCATTCTATTTGTATTATTTGTGTTTTACCTTTAAAACCAACCTTGTTCTTTGATGGTTGTGATGTACGTGTTATTTGTATGTCTTTATGGGAGACACCATGGACTTTGGATTAGATTAGATAGAACTTTATAGATCCTTTGGGCAGAGAAACTGAGGAATGAGAGACTGTTCGTATCTTGATTGAGATTCAACTCAGAACTCACTTTTGACACACTGTTAACAGAAGTAGAAGCAAATTGGTCACTGTTATTTGAAGAAACAACTGAATCCAGCCACAAGAATGTGGAATTGAAATGTGTTGGGTATTGAAACTAGATGCCAGTAATACATATCGGCTATGAGTGGAGTGAAAACAATAGGCAACTGGTTTCTACTGGACCAATGAGAAATGCACGTTTCAGTGTGTCAGTGCTGCGGCTAATGGCGATCAAAACTAATAAATACATAAATGCATGTTTCAGTGTCACATAAATGAGACGTGTGTAAAAGTACTGTGTGAAAAGGGCAAGAAAAAAGGAACAGGCACATAAATTATTATTTTTACTTTTATATAACCAGGAAAAAAACTTCACTGAGATTAAAAATCTGTAAATAAATCCATAAATGTTGAAATAAGGTACAATGTTTGGAGTATTGGAGGAGTGCTGAGTACTTCCTGTTGACTAAGTGCAGAGTTTGACCCAGGAGCTTCATGGCACATTCAGGTGCATCTCCCTTTGCACAGATCAGGAATTACTGTTGAGTTCAACTGCAATTTTTTCCCTTTTTTAATCTTTCCCTAATGATTATCACAAGATTTATATTACCTTTTGCATTTTTCAGTATAAAGTGGGTATTTTGTTATATTTAATTTACTGATCTTGTTGAGGTTCATAAAAGCTCAGAGTAAATTCAAAGGACATTAGATCAAATCAGAAAAAAAAGAGGAAAATTGACTGTATCATTAACGAAACATAAAAACAAGTGTCTCCATTCACTGTCATTGATCAAACTCCGTGGGTTTTACTGGTGAATCAATGCTGTAGAAGATGACAGTGTTTCCATGTTCACTGCAGAGCATCTGAACGTCCAAATGGGACGTATCTGATGACCATATAAACATGACAAACTCCATTTTACCTCAATAATTGTTTTTTTTTTTAAGTATTAATTGGATAAGTACATCAGCAGTAATCCAACATTTTTAAATCAGTAGATGCTTTTGGTCAGTGGTGGATATTTGGGTTTTTATGGGTTAAGGTCAAGGCTGATTCCTTTCCATGTAACAAATCAATGAAGGCCACCGGAAATGAAGAAACCAATCACTGTTTCCAACAGTTTCTTGACAAACTTGAAAAGCATTGTCAGTGTTTCCAGAAGTCTTCATGTTCTGGCTCTTAGATCGCTGTGGGTAAACCTTGCAAAACTTACTTGCATTAAAATAAAACACTTTTAGTGTGGGCACCGTGTATTCTGGTGAGAAGGTAACACCAGCGCTGCAAAAGGAAAGACTAGACATCTCACCATGTGTTATCACTTTCTTAGATTAGATTAATTTAGACTTAACTAGACTTTGTTGAACCCACAACAGGGAAATTCACTCGTCAAGTCAGAAATATGTGCATGCAAAAAATTGTGCAAAAGACAAACAATATTAAGAAATACTTAACAAATAAATAGTACATAATGAAGCGCTATAGATTATATACATACTTAGAAAAGAGTGGAATTATAAAATGTCAGACAGAACAGATGATACACAAACCTAACAGATAAATCCATATTTCCCTTCCATCATACAAAAACAATGGGTTTTTAGGTGGACCAACCCTGTAACACATACATCCTTGCAGCTATGAGTATGGTCTAGCAGTAGACTCCACACACACACACACACACACACACACACACACTGAGCCCATCTCCATTTGTGTCCATTACACAGTCCTATTCATGTCCCAGATAGAGCAGGTCCACTTCCTGCCTCCGTCTGAAAAATGTCATCCCACCCAGCCCTGCCTCCCTCCACACTGATACAGGTCGTGAATAATACATATTAAGCGCTGTACTGAAGGCCGTAACCGAACTGTTAAAATATTGATCTTGGCCAATCATAATAAAGAGAAATTACTGAAAGCGATCCATCACCATAAGCCAAGTGTCTGCTCCTACTCCAGGCTTAACTTGCTCAATTTCCCCCCTCTGTGTAGTAGCACATTATGGCTCAATAATAATAAAGATGATATCAGCACTGCAATTGCCGCTGTGCACGCAGTGAAAGGTAGCGTGTTGTCATGCAAATTAAGCGACAACAAATCCATAACACGACTAAATATATTTGGAGGATTACGTCCCGTTCGTCTGTGGAAGGAAATAAATACTTTCAGTATTTGCCAGCGCTCGCTCATCTCTGCTCTCCAGATTCGAAACGGTGCGTGACATTCGGTTTGTGTGCGCCGTGTGGACGTGAACGACTTGTGTAGAAAAGAGAACTTGTGTATGTTTGGACTAACACGTAAGGATTTTGCTTTGTATACATGCAGACAAAAGTATGTGTGTCTTTGCTTGTATTTGGATGTAGGAGGGATTGTGTTTATGAGCAGCATCTGTTTATATGGACCGCTCTTCTGCATCGGTCTAAATCTGCAGATCCTAGATATTCACTGAGATTTTTTCCCACTATCTATTGGATATTTTTTTGCTTAGAAGTCTGTTCGATCCTTTAAAGCTGGGGGGTCAAACTTGTTTTAGTTCAGGGGACACATACAAATAAATCAGTTGTAATTAAACATTTTTCCATGAAAACAAAGAAAAAAATGAGGGGTTCTCATTACTTCTAGGTTATTATGATACGATACGATACGATACGATATGATAGTATTTTGATGGTTCAACCCCTAAAGTTTTATTCATGTTTTTGTGTCTTTGTAGATAAGCTGTGATCTGAAAAATGAGGCATAATATTGTTAAAATTGTACAGATTTTTCATAAGAAATTCCAGTTTTTGCATGGTTGTTCACATTATTCAAAGGGTAGTTTGTAAATGGAAACATTTTTTAATGTAATTTCACTTTTTTTCTCTCTAAAACATAAACAAACATTTGGAGTTGTTCTCATTTATAGGTTCTTATGGTCATATTTTACTTCGTATGACCTACTTGAGATTGAATCGGGCTGGATGTGACCTCTGAATACCCTTGGTTGTTACTATCTTTAGTATAATTTTTGCGTTTCACAAATTCATCCCACGGGCCAGATCGGACCCTTTGCCGGGCTGGTTTTGGCCGACGGGTCGTATGTATGACTCCCATGATTTAAACGGTGGCTGTTATATCAAATACCGTTGCAGTTTTTTGCACTTCTAAAAAATACTTCCATTTCATATTCCTTTCATGAATTAAATGTTTATGTAAAAAAGATGATACCACGTTGAAATAAACTGCACATCATACTGATACTAATACTGTAGATTGGATTCCAGTTCTTAAAGTTTTTTTTCAATACATGTTTCATACTTTAACAGAATAAAATTACATGACACATGACAGAACAGAGGCTTGGTGGAACTTGAAGCATTTTTATAGACTCAAACATTCATATAATACATACTTAACATTGACCACATATTGGTTTATCTTACATGTTAAGGCTTTAGTTTAATGTTTTCGCTTTGTGGCATATTCCCACTTAAAAGAGTTTCACAACATAGAAAATAAACCTTTTCACCAGGTTGCAGTTTACAAGGTAACACAAATGCGAGCAACAATATATATTTACATTTACATGCAGTATCAGTTTGGCTGTTGGTGTAGGGGTGAGTCTTTTTTTGTGCAGAACTCTTTGTAATTCTGCGCTCTCATGACTGCACACTTCATTGATACGTCCCATTATTTCAACATAAATATATAAAAAGTCAGAAACCCAGTTAACTGTAACTGACATCAGTATCTTCACTGTTTCATCACTATTTCTACATCAGTTTCCACTGTTTAAAGTTCGACTTGTGCTCTTTTATTGAAGTTAAGGCATCGCTGTGTCTTGTACCTTTCATTATCTGAGTATGATTTTGGCTTCTTATGCTTACAGGTTCAGTCTCCGCAGATACTTATGTGTCCATGTCGTCTGTTCACACCACTTGTTTTCACAAGAAAGCAACCTGCATGTCCTCTGATTCATACATGGAGGACTTATGGTAGGTTTTTATGTAAAAATCTATATGGGGTTAGAGTTAGAGTCGATATCCTTATAGAGCCTCAGAACAAATTTGACACAGACACGTGTATGAGAATCTTAACATAACAAACCTTTCCGTTACTTGTGTTACATCTGTCCTGCAGAGATACTGTTGGTATTTATTTTCAGCTCCCGTCACCATTAAATGTCTCATTTTCTTCATTTCTTCATTATATATTTGAAAATAAACCACAGAACACATAAATGTTACTTCAGCTATGGTGTCAGGGAAGTATGTGCTGACTCACATTTTTAAACTCAGCTCTGAATGATGTAAAAGTCTCACTACTGAGACAGAAACTATCAGATCTACAAGCGCTGACAAAGAGGGCTGAAAGGCTGTTGGTAGTGACATCAAAATATTAACTCATCTTTTTATATAATAAAGTAAAATACCTTGTCGTACTTTAAAATACCTGCTGTCGAGGGCTCGGTTCCTTTCACTCAACCTACTGGCACCTTGGTTTTGATGTTTGTTCCATAACAATACTCCCCATTGTTGCCTTGGGCTCGCTCCTGGAGGATTTGTTAGGTTTCCTCTACATATTGTCTATTTGAGGCCCTGACCTGAATTTGTGAAGAGCCTTGGGATAATCCAGTACTATGATTGGTGCTATATAAATAAAACTGAATTCAAGTTTTTCAATACCAATTTTTAAATGTATTAAACCACAAAAGGACATTGGAAATTACACATTTTATCCATTTGATCTGTTTCTGATGCTGTTAAATATTTAACCAGGCTGGGATTTTACTGCTCAGACTAGTTTTAAAATCTGAAATACACTGTTTTCCATAACATGAAGATGTTTCTTTACATCATCATTGATATAAATGTATAAAAGCTACATGTGAATGATGCAACATATACAGACATAATGAATTATGGACTTAAGTGATTGTTTTTGATACTCGCAATTTGATGAAAAGTTGGAGTTTTGTTCCCGTCCTACTCGATAGAACAATATAAAGGTTTAATAAATGCACAGGATTTGATTCATAGATGCTTTTTCAGTGGGTTTTTTTGGTTGTCGGATAGCCGTTTGCACCAATTTCAGTAGAATGTCCCATATATGTGTGCATGTTTGTGTATGTGAGCCCAGACTGTGCTATATTTGCATTAGGTTTTCTATCCTACACAGGCACATGTGTGTGTTTAAGTGTATATAGGGCAGTGCTTGTGTGCATATGTGTGTGGATTTGTGTGAGAAGCTGCCGACTGGAGGTTGGAGTCACCTTAAAGCAGCTCTGATAAGATCAGCCGGTCCACCTCCCACCTGAAACGCACACTGACATTTCACATGGCACCTAAAGGTGATCATACAAGGCCGGCTGCCCAACTAACTGAGACGTTCCCACACTTAATGAGTTTTTAAATATTAAAAGCAGCACACATCGTCGTCACTATTGTGAGCTCTTAATTTACCAAGCAATTAGGCGCGGACCCTCATTTATCAGCGTGTGTTCATTTGCTGAAAACCTAGTCACTTTTTATTAATCGATGCCATAGAAACGGCGAGGTGAAATTAATGTGCGCCCAGCGGAGGTCACGCCAGCCGTGCTAGCTAGCTGCGGCTCAGTGAAATGGGAGATAAATAGGAAGCGTGCTCCGCTAGTTCCACCGGAGATATGTCGAGGCGTCGGCGCTGGGGGACCTGCCTCTGCCGTGGAGAAACGCTGCTTGGCTTCTGTGTGACCATCTGTTTTTATTTTTTTCCTCTCTCTCTCTCTCTCTCTCTCAACTCGTTTTTTTTTTTTTTTTAACATGCTGGAGGAAAATTAACCAAATGCCTTTAAAAGGAAAAACAATTATAGTTTTAACCTTGCTGCTTCGCTGCTTTCCCTCCTTCAATTTTTCTCCTACACACATCCTACTTGCTATTTATATAGAAAAGTGGGCATGAATCAAAAGTGTGATTTGAGAGGAATCCCAATGTGCTCTCCTCCCTGCATGTTGGTATTATCGGAGCAATATGAGCTCACGGCAGGAAAGATTAATAACTGCTTTATAAATAGGTTATTAACTAGACTGGAAACACTTTAGAAGTCATTAATAAACACTTAATAAACAATATGTCACATGTATATTCGTACTGATTCACACTGAATATCTGGGAAATAAAGTTAATGCAGCCATTTTTATTTTAATTTTTTTTAACTTTCAATTCTATTCAATCTCAGCTTTCACTCTACTTTTATCCCTTTATTAGTCAACATGTTAGACCATTTTCTTATAAGTTGCTGTGATTACGAACACTTAATCAACAGTTCATTAATGTGACAACTGTGTAAACAAATACTCTATAGATGAATAACTTGACTCAACATAAACACCTTCAGTAAATCAATACTCGACACACTGAATTAAAACTTATAAATATATGTTAAACACGACTCACTTTAAGGTCACCACTCACCAGATAAGAAAACTCACCTTTCTTGACATAAACACCATTTGGAATTGAGTTCTAAACATATTAATTAACTGTTACTTACTGCTTATCACTTATTTAGTAATATTTCTGAGTGCAAGTCATTTGTAAGTGTGTTACTTAATATGAACACAATTATTAAATGTTATTATATACTGTACATCAATTTACTCTTAGCTGTTAATATTTAATTGTTAAAAATTAGTAACAATAAGTGATGTAAGCAATGTGGGAATGTGTTAGTTTATATGAATACCATTTGTAGATATTACTAAAATGTCAGTTAAATATGAATTAATGTTGCTCAAAGTTTATTCTTCTCTTAAATCATGTTAAATAATGTAAATAATGTATAAATAGCTGAGTTAACATTAACACACATACCGAGTGATTGCTATAGACATTATTATCAGTTACACAATGCTTATTACTGCCTTAACTAGTGTTATTTAGGAAATAAAGTGTCATGATGATAAAGTGTTAAATAACTACTCTGATGGTGGTTGAAGGAGAGTAATTAATGAACAAATGTCAGATGAAGCTGATGATTGAAAGACTCGGGATATCCCATAACCAATGAGACCAGAGGCTGTAGATTCATTGAACATTTTTCCTGTTTTGTGAATGTGGTTCTAATAAATGGTGTTTACAGCCTCGTCCATAACTTAATTCTAAAACCATTTATGGATCTATTATATGGGAGCCTTTATTGTAAAGTGGTTTCATATTATTTAAGGGGCGTATTCATATCATATTTTACAGTATTGCTCCACAGTCATACTACTTCTCTGTAGGTTAATATGCAGGTTAATATGGCTGTGTAAAAAAAACAAACATAAAAAAAAAATCTAATTATGTGCAGTGCTGCAGTTTGCACAGCAGTATATACTGTATACATTGTCTCACCTTAATACAATCAAAGCCCGTCCGCCGGTAAAGGATGATGAAACACCTGCTCGGCTCATGTTTACAGCAGCATGCTAATGTTAGCTCTACCCTGGGATAGCTATCCACTGTGATGTGCACAGGTGTTGTTTGCAGCGCTGCCCCCGCTGTTGTGCTGTCTGTCAGACCGGCCAACGCGGGATACCGTAATCTCACTGCCGCTGCAGCCGCCGCAGGAGTAAGCAAACACACTGTACACTAGCAAGATAATTCCACCGGCTTTTGTAAACCAAAGGCCCCTCATCTCGTCTATTCTTGGATGTGGCAGGAAAATGTGAAAAATGAGAGAACACAACAGAGTCCTCTGGCAGAAAACTGTCACTTCATGGACTGAATATCGATTTCAACTTTCCGATTCCTCAAATGTCATATATTTATTGGATATTTCAAAGTTAGAGCTCATGTTAAGCATTGTAATCATATCTGGGAGATTGATCTAAAACAATTTTATGTGAAATTAAATGCAAATTATTATGTAATTATATGTAAAATCTACATACATACAGATAATAGACAATCATATCATTTAGTTTTTAATAAATCTTGATTGGCTGAAGCCAGATGTGTTATATAACTTATGTATAAGGTTCACACACGTCCTGGTAAACCTGGAAAATGAGAATTAAAAAGTAAAATGTCGCTGAAACAGTTGAGTTTGTCTAATAAGGTCCTACGCTGTAATCTGTGAATGTGTTTGCATTATTCTGGGATACATATGTCGTAATTATTTTTCATAGATAAACTATAACCATAGACTGCACATCAATGTCTGAGTAATAAACATGGAAACAATGTGGATAAATGCAAGTTACAACTGTAGAAAAGAACACTTTTAAAGAATGAGGGGAACGGATTAGTGGATGACGTGATAACTTGTCTCTGTAGCGGCTGAAAATGTCCTGGAAAAGTCCTGGAAAATAATTTCAGGGAAAGAGTAC
The DNA here is from genome assembly GCA_030068375.1 of Ostorhinchus rueppellii. Taxonomy (NCBI): domain Eukaryota; kingdom Metazoa; phylum Chordata; class Actinopteri; order Kurtiformes; family Apogonidae; genus Ostorhinchus; species Ostorhinchus rueppellii. The sequence goes on along the minus strand of JAQQZY010000013.1, from coordinate 16,255,137 downwards.
CAGAACGTACCAAAGCTTTTGTGTCACTGTGATTATTGACTGTGGCGAAAGAATATGCAGTTTATAGTACTGCAAAAATCTGAGAAGAACATGGTTGTAGATTTTCAATGAAGTGCCTTATTAAGTGGATTTAATGGAGAAAAAGTAAATGTTTTAATTGTAATTTTGGGAAACTAAAGGCGATGCATCCATACTGATTATTTTCTGTGGCTAACATGAGATTTATTTGAACTCAATACAAAACTTCAAATGCAGCCAGCATTAGTTTAGGTGTGGAATGAATAGATGAGAATCGAAAGCTCTAAATGTTTAGAACTACTTAAGAACTACTCGATAAACACCAACCATTTTGACAAATTAATAACTTACTAGATCTATTAGCCATACAAGTAACCCAAGGACACATTTTGGTGAGAAGTTCTGCAGATGCAGGTGCAGTGGTTAGAGTGCTGATGCAGGTGCTCTATCTAAGATTTAGGGGTTTTTACAAAGATAGAATCATAGAAATGAATTATAACGTAATAATGTGATCATCATTATTGCATTTGCGTTGCCTTAGAAGGAGTTGGGGGGTGGGACTCCTCCCTCCAGTCTGCTGTGTTTCTAGTAAAGTTTTTTTCCCCATTTTGTAGCAGGTGGCATCCAGTGTTGAGATGTTTTACCACCAGTTGTTTCTGAGTTTATATCCTCTTAACAAAAAAGCAACAAGGGACATTTTTTGCGACCACTATAGGTGAGGAAGAGAGGGTTTTTCAGTTGGTTGCAATCTGTAACTTCATCACTAGATGTCAGTAAATGTTACACACTCAACCTTTAATTTCCATGTCGCAGTGACGACCTGTGATGTCTGGTGGTCTATGAGTGACAAATGGAAGGCTACAACACTCCTATCCTAAAGTGACACAGAGTTCCATGAACTTTTTCTGCTTTTCCTTCTAAATCTCAGGACCAAATGCATGCTTAGGATTTAATTTTCTAGTTTCTGGTTAAACGACATCAGCTCAGCCTTGACTCAGATGTCACCCTAATAGAGTTCCCTGATGACCTGGTGGATGTTCAGCTGCAGGATCTGATGTCTTTATCTGCACTCCTCCAGCACTCCAACTCACAGTTATTTTTAGAAAGCACTAATTAAAACAGAAATTAATGATATGAAGTCATTAAGAGTGAACAGAGAGAAACACCTGTGAGCTATGACAGGAAGTCCACCTCTGTGGTCTGCAGGTAGCCCAGTTAGTGGGATTAGGGTTAAGCTAAGTTTGGACTGAACGGGTTCAATAGTGCCAGAGTGTTTAAAGTTCATACAATGCCTTATTAAGTCACAGAGTAACCATCGTGGTTTGGTGGATATATCTGGATTCATTCCCCATTGCTGCAGATCCCCTCCCCACCCCTCCATCCCTGCATGCCCCTGATCCACGACCCCCAGGAGTGTTTGCGGCAGACTGTGATGGGGCTGTGCCAGGTTGTTGCTGCTCCAGCCTCGGCCCCAGCCCGTCCCAGACCCGGGCCCGGCACTGCGCTAATATGCTCCCATTCCTCATCCAGACAGTCCGTAAAGCACTGGGGCAAAATATTCTGTCTCCCTGAGCAGCTCCTAATAAATTGTCCTTTCATCGACGCGCAAGACAAATTTTGCCTTCTCTCCCCCACCTCCCCTTCCGCCTCCTCTCACCCCCATCCCTCCCTCTCTTACACACTCTGTCTCACTTTCACTAACATGCTGTGGAGCTCCCTTTCTCCCAGTTCTTCTGCTCCCTGTGGTTTAGTGAAACTGGCACACTTACTCTACCTCTCAATAAAGTACAGGGATGCCAGCAGCAGCACTCAGCTGCCCAAAGCCCTCTGCTAAAGGTGATGGGAAAGGAGGATAGACCCAAGGAGGGGTCGGGAACTGGAGCCCCGTTCCAAATTAGAACTGATGACACAATGCCAAGTGCCAGGTATCTATAAAACACTGATTTTGACTCCTGTTTATCACGATACCCCTTTATTACTACAAAGGCTACATATCTTATCATACCTGCAGGTCATTCCTCCTCAAAGCCATCAGACTTTATAACAGTTCACAGTAACCCCCACCCTCCATATCACACCGTGTACATGTGTAATCACATTGTAAATATGTATATAATATTGAAATTTAAATCTAAATGTATATAAATGCGTATATAAATAGCATATTTTTTCTTTCTTCTCTTCATAATTAATGTTTCACAAGTCTTAGCTTATCTTATCTGCAAGGACCAGCGATCTGCAGTTAGATGGGAGCTAGCTTGCATAGCCAACGAGTAAATGGCGCACTGCGGTAATTGGTCAGAAGAAAGCAACAACAAGGCAAGGTGCAATGCATGTGGGAACCTAATTAGCAGTAAATAATTTGCTTGTTTGGATGCTTAACCTGACCTGGGGATGAGGTGTTTAAGGACGCTAAAAAAGCAGAGTGCAGATGTCCTGCAGGAGCAAGATCTAGGACAAATAAAGATGCATGTGTTTGTCACCAGAGGACTGTCTCCAAAATGAGTTTAATTAACTGCTCCAGACTGATCTACAGGGTTTTCCTGGCTCATAACGCCGTGGATGTGGTATCATCGTGTACACACAGGTCATCAACCAGCTCAGTTTATATATACAACATATTTACCTGTGCTGTTAGTAAAGGGTCAGTGACAAGTCATTTGATAAGCTTGGTTGAGCTGGTAAAATTCCTTCAAGTTAAAAGTATACTAAGCTTAAAATCTACATTTTGTATTTGTCGGTGTCAATGTGAAGTGATTTTTTTTTTTTTTTTTTCAACTTATCATAAGACTGAATGCACCTGAAAGTGTCAAAAGAATAACATCACCCGGCCTTTTGGTTATTATAGGCTTTTAAAACCATATATGTTTAAGCAGGATTAATTATCCTGTAAAACTTTTTGCTGTCGTTCCCCACATATTCTCTCAAAATGGATTAAAAACCGACATTTTAATGTAATTCCTCAAAAACAGAATATATAAAATGTTTGAAATATTAGTGTTATATCATTGACCCATCATATTTTCAGAGAAAACCCCAAACTTCTCACATTTAGTATGGAAATGAGTTTCACTGTTGCTTCATCAAACACTTTTTAAGTAAGTGTCATGGAATCACAGAATATAGGACAGAGTTACTGTGATCACAGATGTGCATGTCCCAGCCTCTACAGCGTAATCAGTGAAGAAAACAATCCCCGTTTGTCACCCTGAAAGAACGTTTCAACGCCTTTTTTCTACACTGGAAGAGTAACATTTCTATTCGCCTGTTTTGCCAGGGGACAGAAAAAGCCTTGCCAGACTCATACATCTATAAACTATTGGGAGAAAGGTAGAAAATTAAATACGTTGTGTTTCTCTGGAGCTGACGATAGAAACAGTTGAGAAGTAAATCATCCTGTTTGCTTGGTGTCTCCATTGAGAGCCGCAAATGTGGATTAAACAGAAGTCTGTCTTTGAATTCACTTTTCTTATTTTAACAAAACTGTAAAACACTCAACAAATGATGGAAGAGACACTAAGGGATGGCAAATGTCTGCAACAGTGGAAGCATCTCTATCACTGTACATTATCATCATATTACCCAATGCAAATACTGCCATTCAGAAAAGCTGGGCAATATAGCGAATTAATTCAATAAATTATAGTTTTGTTTCCTAAAAATCAAAAATAATCCCCAAGTAGCAAAACCAAAATGATTCGTCCTACAAACTTTTTTGGTTTGAAAAAACTGCATCTAAATGTAATCTAAATGCAACCTGTTTGTTTCATGTAATATATTAATGGTGAATGGGTTTCTCCATTTCTATATCATCCTCAGACCCAGGAAAGTGAAGTTGTTGGTTGTTTTTTTTTTCCCCAGATACATTTTTTTAATCTATTTATTTGCAATGTACAGCTTTTTTTTTTTGAAGTAAAACTGTTTAACTTTTGTCCCCTACAGAGGACAGAAATGCATTACTGGGTTTCAGGAGGATATGACATGTAATTGTAATAAAGACGATGAATAAGAGTATTTTTGAATCAAGCTGTATCTTTTGGAAATGTGGGCAGCTGTGGCCTAGTGGTTAGAGCGTTGGACTTAAGATCGGAGAGTTGTAGGTTCAAATCCCACCCTAAACAGTATGCAATGGCTGAAGTGCCCTTGAGCAAGGCACCTAACCCTACACAGCTCCAGGTTGTAATCAATACCCTGTAATAACTGTAAGTCGCTTTGGATAAAAGCGTCGGCCAAATGCATAAATGTAAATGGAAATGGAAATGGAAATGGTAGATTGAAATCATCAATTGTCCAAAAAAAAGTTAAATCTTTGTCCATATCAACCAGTTTAGGGTTAGTGTTAGTTAGCAATGTTTGCAGCACAACAATATAAATAATAGAGCATGAAATGAAATGATGGACATGTTCCTATTCTTACATGATACCTATCTTAAAATCACACAGCCTTAATAGGGGCAAGTGAAGACTGACTGGGGAGGTAGATGTCACTAATACTGCACCTCTTTTTCCCTCTCTTCAGCTTTGTCAGTGTCTTCTCTAGATGCAGATGATTGTGATGCAAGGCCTCAAATGCAGTAACACATGAAGACACTCACTGTAGTTTTCTCAAGAGCTGGAAGTTGCATGACATTCAACCCATATGTCTGTCTTGTGTCGTTGACAGCACATCTGCACCGGTCTTTGTTAGGTATATACAGTAAATTAGTACACGCCACTAAATAGTACAGTTGGTTTTGAGTGTTCAGTGACCAAGCATAAGCGGGGAACACACCAGAAATGAGGAACCAGAACCCGAATGGGTCAAATCCAGACTGTATCCAGCCCTACAGAGAAGGCAGGTTGTGGATGGAGGGAGGATTAACAAGGTGGAGGGGAAAAAAGCTAGAGAAGAAAGAGGCAGAGGTATAATATGGAGAACAATCCTTCACTCCACTCTTGTCTTTCTCTCTCCTCCCCACGCTGCCACAACACGGTACTGCTTCCGCTTTGTAATTGCACAATTAGTGCCACAGCCTGGTTTTCATATATCACAAATGGCTAGCTGCTGCTATTAAAGCAACCCCAGCGCCAGGCTAGCGGGCATGGCTAGCCGAGGTGCATTAAGGGCAGCGTTTTGTAAAATGTGAGCCAATTTATCATGATCTGTTTTTCGCTCCCACCCACTGCTAAAACGCCCCTACTCCCTTGTCTTTGAGCCTGACCTTGCGCTAGGCTCGTACGTGTGTGTGTGTGTACTTGTGTGTCGGTGTGCGGAGGTTCAATTTGCTCATTGTTACTTGCTTGCATAATTTCAGGCGGCTGGCTCGACATAGAACCTCACACTGAGCCACACACACGCCCGCAGTTATGCACACAAACATACCTCAGTGTGCGCGAATACACACACACATATATATATACACACACACCTCCGCAAAAAACACACCGGCCACTGATTGCTTGTGCCGCCACTTTGCCTTCCTCTGTCTCTCATTCCACTAGTCTCTTTTCGTTCTCTTTTCCTCTCCAAGCAAAATCCACTCATTTATATGCCGAGGCTAAACGGTATTCATTTGTAAGATGGCAAGCGGTATAACACTGGTAATTCCTCCTCACCAATTTCCAGCGCACTTTCCCCTTTAGCTGTCATAAGCAGTGCATTAAGTGAGTGAGGCAAATCCGCTCCCCATTCTGCGCCATCTCTCCCTCTTTTCTTCCCGCCTGCCGTTCTCCATCACCCACTCGTCACCCTCCCTTCTCCACGGTTGCATGTTGCCGCTGTGAAGATTTACAACACACGCCTATTCACTCAACCATCCCCTCGCTCTTTCCCTCCGTCGCCTTCCTCCCGCTCTTGCTTGTCGTTTTGGCGGGTGGCGGGAGCTGGAGATGACACCCTGAGCTCATCAGAACCCCGCTGGCTTTTTCACCCCCTCAAGAGTCACCCCCCAGCCCACCAGACCCCTGCTGAGTAGCCCTGTAGACCAGAGAGGGAAGGAGGCTAAGCCAGAAGGGGGGGGAGTGTCGGGGGGGTGAGAAGCTCAGAGCTGGACTGGAGAAGCTCTGGATGAAGGGATTGAAGGTGTGGTGGGAACAGGAGATGAATGAGTGGAAGGAACTGCAGGGTGATGGTGGAGCTCTCTATCCGAGTCTATCTGAGTTAAGAAGGTAGCCTCAGAAGTCCAGGCTGTGAGAAACCATTTCTGACAAGGCCCGTGTGGAACTCTGCTGTATTTGAACAATTTTCAACTCGATCTGATATACACAGATCGAGTCTAACCACAGATGATAGGTTTGCTATAAATGTACAGTCTCAACTTAAACCTGGTAAGCCCTGGGCTGTTTGTTTCCAGTGGGAATCATTAGAACATAACACAAAACAGTGGATTAGCCGATAGTAGAAGCTTCATTCATTTAAAACAAGGTATTATCAAAGGATAGTCAAGGCAAGACAAAATTCACGATCATCACTTGTTAATGTGTTCTTCTTTGGCTCGTTCAGCGAGTTTTATCGATAGAGGAATAATACTTATACTGTTGGATCTGCTTAGTGTTAGCAAAGTTTGTCTCATCAGTCTGTTGTTTGTGAAATTATTCATGGCATACACTGGCCTCAGACTGTGAGCTTGGTTTAGATATTTATTTGCCCATTAAAGTGCTGATTGTTTGAATTGTGTTCTGTTGTCCGAGTGAGCTGACATTCTTCTAGTTACGTGGATGTATAGAAGGCGTATATTGCTACAGGCATTGCGTAGCGTTACCATGGCAATACAGAAAGAACTGGCAGCAGGATTTTGAATTAAAATTGACCATCTGAACACCTATTTAATTTGCTAAAAGATCCACCCATTTGATCAGTCGACCCATGATGGATCTGTTGTTCATATAGCAAGATACGTAAGAAAATTAAATATCATGGTCTGTTTTTTTTCTCTGTTGTTCCCCTTTGATATTTTGGAAACATAATCACACATCATTTGTTTTTTTTACCATCCAGAGCACAAACATCCTCAACGAAACTGTAAACATAGTGTATTAATGAAACTGTGACCAAATCAACTTGTTTATAGTTATACCTCAAACCTGATGTATGACTTTGGTGTGACAGTGGACTCTATGAATTCATCACCTATTTTTTTTTTTTTTTTTTTATAATTTCATGTTTTTATAATTTCATGTCAAGTTTATTCACTCTTGGTTTACTTATGGTACCAAGCTTTGGTTTAATGCGGACAAATACGCTACATGTGTTGGTATTTAACCCATCTCAGTGTTTTCTAACCCTGTTGTCTAAACCTAAACATCAGATGGGATGCAAATTCAAAATGCTGATATCAAAGTCCATGAAGGACGCAAGAAGTTGCAATGAGAAGTTTCCTTACAATAAAATCAGGGTTTGTGTTGTATGTTTACGGTAAAATATAATTAGGTTTGTAATTTAGGCGCATTAACATTCATGTACTCGATGGAGAATATATTAATGTCCACCAAAAGCATACAATGTAAACTTTGCATCTAACTTCACAGAAAACACCGACCCTTAACATCGACCACTTTCACCCAGAAGTCATTTGTGTGCGAGGCCAAAATGCATGTATAAAGCAACATTTCTGTGTTCAATATGTGGTTGAAACACAACCTAACCTCCATCAGTCCAAGCATGACTCGGATGTCGCCCTCACCCTTAAATGTTCACCAGTGAATGAGGAGGCTAAAGAGTCAGGACTGAAACGACGGGAGCTGAAGCTGAAACCAAAGGGCTGATGATTGAGGTTGGAGCAGGTTGCGGAGGTGCAGACTGAACCGAGGTTGAGGCACATAATCAAACCTCTCCGACTCACACATTTGTTCTGTTTTTTGCCTCCATTGTACTACTGCTCCACCCTCTGAGGTCTTATCATGTATCCTTAAGCCTACTCTACCTCCCTTTCCCCCCCGTGTCCCTGCTCCTCTGTGCCGTATTTTCCCCTCACTTGCTTTTATCCTTGACCTTATTCTTTGAGCTTGTCCTCGAGGCCCTTGTTCCCTGAAATCAGATGGAGTTCACAACCTGCTCGCTCCGCCGCCCCTTAGGCCCAAGAAATCTTCTCTTTCTGTCTGCCATGCCAGCTCAAATAAACAAACCTTTTTCCTTTTGCATCGACAGCCACTCTGTCTTGTCATCTAAGCTCACCAAACTGTTTAAATGCCTCCGTTATTGTGGGTGAGGGAACACAATTGCGGTGTTGCTGACAGTGTAATTATCAGGTAGTTAGTATTATTTGCAGATAACAGGTTTTAAAGTTGTCAAATGAACACATTTCACCAGTTTTTCACACGATATAGAAGACTGAACAAACAAGCAAAAATAACCAGAATTACAAGATCATTCCAGATTGATCAATTGCAAAATGTGACATAAAAACAAGGCTTCAACATGTGCTGACCAACACTCAGCCAGTGAGCTACCATTTCTCCCACCTTGGCGTTAATGTGTTTGTCGCTACTTGTCATACACCCACTTGTTTTGAATTTTCCACAAGAGTCTTGGCACCGCTGCCTCGTAGTGCCGACAAAACGGACAAGAGAGCAATCATTGTTTTGTTGTTTAGAGTGCCACACGAGTTGCTAACTTTTTGGAGGACTTGGCAGGGGTCCCCCTTTTTTTTTTTTTTTTCCAGCCTCACCCCCCATTTGGATGATAAGTGGCCAACAACTAGCTTGGAAGGAGGTCACCACAGGCCAGCGGATTCAACCATTTTCCCATCACACAGGGGTGTAAATTAAGCAAATGTTTACTGAAAGTGAACATATTAGTGGCATCCATACATCTCATTATAATTGCAAATTTATGCCATGTACAACAACTTAATTCACTGGCTGGAAGCATCTAGTAAAGTAAGCCTTTTTAGACAAATCACAGCACTTTGTTGAACAACTGAAAAAGCTCTCTGCATGTGTCGTTCATGTGTGCCAGGATGAGATTAAGGGGTTATATCAGTGGTTGTTTGGTTTCACTAAACATGCTGGATATGGATTGAAGTGAGACTGTAAATATTGCAACAGTGCGATGGTTAAATTTGCCCAGAAAGTTTGCGTTCATAAAGGCGCAAAAACCACTTCAGCAGTGTTGGGCGGATCATGTGAAAGGGAAATCAAAGCTTTGTAAATCTTTTTTAAAATTGTATGTAATCCCTGAGCATCTTTTTCGGAACTAATGCTTCAGCTCTTCCAATAGTTTGTTTCCTGGCAGCAGGGATTTAGACTCTCGCAACAACCCACCAGGTCACCGTTTCATTTAGTTGAGTTTAAAGTCCAACACATGTCGTATCCTTTTAAGCCCAGTTGCACCCAGTGAGCAGAGTTCCATCTTTGTTGCCATGGTAATGCTATGCGTTGCTTGTGTACATATTCTATAAAACGAAGCATTTAAGTGAGCAAATAATGAAATGTCTAAGATTCTGAGACCAACAGACCAATAGGGTAAAATTTGTGGCGCTAAGCTAACGCTAACATTCATCAGTACAGGTACTATTTCTCTACAGTTAAAACTCACTGCACAAGGCAAAGAAAAGCAAAAATAATTGTTGCATTATGAAACGATGATTATGAAGTTTGTCTTACCTTTGCTTTTTTCTGATCAAAAATTCGTCGTGTTTGATTTTGATGATGTTTGTCACATTGAAATGATTCCGACTTGAAACAAATGGTCCATGGTTTAACAGTTTCGGCATCTGTGAGAACCTTAACCCCTGACCCTAAGTTCCGCCAGGGTGTTGAAATTTCACATTTTTGCAGCCACTGAAGCATAATTTTTGGCAAGGGTTTCAAATCTCCTTAAAGTGGAATTCCATTTTGAGTAGACAATAGTGTAAAAATTGTAATTCTGCAGCCCTGACCTGTTCCGTGACATCACATCATTATTATTCTGCTCTTGTTCAACTCCGCTAGGAGAGCAGAGGTCAGCCTCCGAGCCAGTCCCTCACTAAACACCAGACACTTTCATACTGGGACTGACTTTGCGTGTCTGTGGATCAACTGTGGAAATAACTGTGTTTTTCTGCACAGACCCACCAAGTCTTTTGCAGGTTCATTCAGGCTTGAGAGCTTTTCATTGACAGTGACTTTTAAGGTCCTGTCACACAAAAAAATTGCTTGCATTGTGACTTAATATATAAATTCTGCTTAACTATTTTATTAAAGTAAAGATGAATGGATATTAAAAAAAGAAGAACGCAGCAACCACCAACACAGCAAATGCCTGAAGCAAATTATCAAGACAAGACATCCGAAAACAATAAAAAAAAAAGTATCCTGTTATACAAAATCAATACATAAAACTATGTTATTGTTATTTATACATCTAAAAAGAGGTGGGAAGAAGCAAACTCTTATATCACATTTTACAATACTCTAAGCTACAAGTACATAGTTAATCATAGCCTCACCAAAAGAAAAGTAATAATAATATTAAGTAAATAAAATAAAATGACGTAGCAACAATATTATTTTTCTTATTATTATTTTTTCCCCTTCACACCCAAAAACAAACAGGAGAACAAATGTCACGATTCACCTGTTTAAAAATTCATCATCTGATTGTCCTGATTGGAAAGTGGACATCAGATACGATCTTTTGCATCTGTAAAATCTGATTCATTGATCAATAATTATTGGTAGAGTCCCTTTTGTCTTCTCACTTCTTTCTGTGTTTCTCATCTGAAAAATTGCCTTTAAAGGGGTCATATTATGAAACATCCACTTTAGAGTGGTTTCCTATCAATAATAAGCATCACCGGGCTGTCTACAATTCCTCCTCGTATGAAAAAAGTCTGTTTTGTCCCTCTTTCGTTTTCTCCTTATTTCTAAAATATGCGCTTCAAACCAAGTCACGGAAGTGCACTCGACCCGCCCCCCTCAGGTTAGTGGCACCGCCTCTGAGAAAGGTTTGCCACACCCACAGAAATTTCCCCGTGTCTGCGTGGGTTTTCTCCGGGTACTCCGGTTTCCTCCCACAATCCAAAGACATGCACTGATAGGTTA
>JAQQZY010000013.1:16227598-16238742 GCA_030068375.1 Ostorhinchus rueppellii | reverse complement strand
TATATATATATATATTTATGGCTCTAATGACTTTACGCTAGCGATATAGTATTGTAAGTCATAAAAATAAAAAGATTTAACTTGAATATAAAAGTGCTTTATTCTTGTGGGATTATGAGAATACACTTGTAGCTTTAAACAAAAGTTCTAGTACCAAAAAAAGGCCTGTTCTGAGTATTATTTTGGGTCGGTACAAGTCCAAATCACACATTGCAAAACTTCATATACAATACTCAGATGTGTATATATCATATTATAGATTGCTCCCTCATAATGATGTAATAACATGTATTATGTGTTGCCATCTTATCAGCACACACAGGTGTTTGGAAACTGGTTTAGAAAAGTTTACAGTTTAGTCAGTTTAGTGTTGGCTTTTTGGAGCGTGAAGTGACTGTATTTGGACAAGTGGGTGGATCCTCCCTCTTATACAGTTATCAGTTATTTTGTACATAGTAGTTGAACCTCTAAACCGTAACTGCAGTAAAGCTTTCAGATACTAATTATGATATTGATGATGGGAGTATTATTTATATGAATGCGTCATCACAGTGTTTACATGCTCTTGATTTGGTTTGACTGAATGGACAGATCTTTTTACACACAGACTGAAATACTGGTATTGTTTTATTGAGAAATGCATTTGAGGTCTGCTTCCTTCATGTTTGCCGGTGTGTACCTGTTGGAATTAGGGGTGCACTGATAACTCTTTTTTGAAAACCGATACGAGTACGAGTACAATCATTTCAGTACTTACCGACACCGAGTACTTCCGATACGATACTCCATATTTAAGCTATTCAGAGCTGTTTTGGGTTTTAATTGGAAATTAAAAATAGGCCATCTACTGAATAATTTGTGAAATAACAATATCAATAGGGCTAGTAATTTTTTATCACATCACACACAACTGTCATTCAATGTGCTTGAGAAAGAGAAAGAAAAATATTATAGAAAGTAAGACTGAGTATAACTAACCCTGATAATAAATACTACTGGCAATAAAACTGGCATTTCTGATTATTTATTTATTTGGTTGGGGGTCGATAGAAACAACTCACTGGAACATATGGGGCTGTGAATTCTGCTGTGTCTCCTGTTTGTGCATTCTCGGAGGAACTTTTTTTTTTTGGACGGACGTTGGTGGTATCAGTGCATGGTATCGGCAACTGTTTGATGAGTAAGAGTATATTGGTATAGTATATTTACTGGTATCCCTAATAGTTATAGTCTCCAGTTCCAGGATCTGCTGTAGACATAGTACAAAAGTCAGAACTGAACTGGGAAAGAGAGCCTTTAAAGGTTCTGCTCCCACTGCCTGGAACAACAAACTGAAGGAACTGGTCTCCATAAATGCAGTCAAAGTCATTCTGCATGAATGGGAAAAGGATAAATCCAGATGGAGGTGTTTTTCTAACTGATTGAATTGGGCTCGGCTTTGAGATGCTTTAAAGGAACATTGTTATACTTTCAGTACCTTTTAACTTATTGATGCTGTTTTATATGTAAGTTCTTAGTTTAGTGATTTATGTATGGCTTTAGAACTGAGTTTTATTACGTGTTTTATGGATGGAGTCTCTGCTGTCTGTCACTTCTGCTGCTGCTGTCTGAGGCAGGACACTCTGCAAAAGAGAGTTTTAGTCTCAATGATTTTTTTCATGGTTAAATAAAGTAAATAAAAGATACGTGTGTAATGACTACTTTCAGGCTGCAGACGTTGAACCTCGGAAACGCAGTCTAAAAAGTGTATTTCACATGTTACTGTTGTATTCGTGTAGTATATAAAATCTAAATAACTACTGATTTATGAGGAGAATAGAAGCCAGATCTGTGATTAAAGGTGATTGTTGTACTTTACCTAAAAGGAAATGAATGGAACAAGATGGATGATGATGGATGGGAAGTTTTTCCGTTTCTCACCGATATGTCAACACGTTAGCTGTTTTCTCCCCGTCTGTCGGTTTTAATGAACATAAATGAGATCACATCTGCTGATCTGAACGTGGAGGATCCTCTCACAGATCCCACTCGCCCATACATGTTTGTTTGTGAGTGGGTTGTGCTGTGTGTATCTCTGCACACACGTGTGCGGCGGTAATGCCTACGTGTTGGGGCTTGTTTGCCAAGATCAGAGGCAGGCGCCCTGGGTGTGTGAAGTGTTCCCATCATGCATCGCTCCATGCCTGGGCAGCCCACGCCTACTCATCATCCCCACATTAGCCCTCATCACTCTCCCGCTATCTCTCTCATGCACGCTCGCTCGCTTTTCTTCTTTCTCATTCTGTGTGTGTTTTTCCTCGCTGTCTCTCTGATCTCTCTGTTTATGTTTGACCTTTTTGCCGTTCTGCGCCAGCTAATGATGGTACAGGGATAGCAGGTGTGCTGCATTAGCCGACTTCTGCCGTGGCGGAACAAATTAGAGGTCCACCGACACCGAAGGCCAACCTTTCACCGTCGATGCTCCTGTTAGTGGCCGCACAAAACAAACACACCCACAGATGCCCACACGGTGTCACACAACACAGGCAGATATGCAAACATACTGCAGCACCGTGGCTTCACACACATGCGAACACACTCCATGCTGTCAGGTGTGCAATTTGAGTAAAATGACACAACTAGCCACATAATCTTCTCACCTGGAAAAATGGGAAAAGGAGGACGGGGGAGAACGTGAAGGCGGGATATATAATCATGTTTTGTCTGAACAGATAGCCCAGGTTTAGAAATACTATACTCTGATGGTTTTGCATAAGTGCACAGTGGTGCGTCTTTGTTTTTTTTTTTTGTTTCCTATCCAGCAGTGTTTTACTGTGAGTTTGAATTTAAGGAGAAAGAGACTGAAAGGCAGGCATACATTTAGAAGAGGCAGAAGTCCACACGTTCTTGACTCCACTTGAAGAGGAGACAGTTGAGGGAAAAGTAGACTCGTTAAGTTAGAAATTTCGACTTTACCCCAGAAAGTTTTTCAAGGTCGAGGTAGGGGATCGAGCCGTGGCCTCTACACACATGACGACGGGGATCCAGGTTTTGATTTCAAGAGGCCACATATTCACATCCCGGACGAGCCCCCATTTTGTCACTACCTGGCTCTGAACATATCATCGTGCTACATCTTTTACATCCTTTTGTGTTTTCTTACTTCTTTTAGATTGTTTTTGTCTTGTTTTTGATTTTGTTTTTAATGTTTACATTATGCTTCATCTTGAGCATGACTTTCGTCTAATAGCTCTAATATCTTTTGCACAGATCTCGTCTTGCTACTTCTTTGACATGGTTTTGTCTTTTACTCATTAGGCAGTAGCGTGATGTCGTAGTGGTTAGCGCTTCCACTTTCAGGGTGGATTCTCAGTTTGTGTGGAGTTGGCCTGTTCTATCCTGTTTCCTCCTGATCCTGATGAGGGTCTAGAGTCGGTCCCTGAGCTCCTTCAATAAAAGTTCACTGCACCTCCTATGTGGTAATGCTAATGCTTAATACTGTGTGTGTGTGTGTGTGTGTGTGTGTGTGTGTGTGTGTGTGTGTGTGTGTGTGTGTGTGTGTATAATGGGTAAAATGCAGAGATTCAATTTCCCTAAAGCACATAAACCTTTTTATTTGTATTTTGCTCGGCCATATGTGCTACTGCAACATGGACACAGGTGTTCTGTGTATTGTGTTATCAATGTGTTTTTGTTCCACCCAGTTTAGTTGAAATCGTTCTTACAGACAAGGGTGCCACCTGGGATTTGGAGCCCCGTGAAAATAAGAGTATCACTTTTTGTAGCACCACTTCAATGACACAAACCATGCAAACCCTTAAAATATATATACAATATTCTGCTTACAATAGAGTTTGTGATTTTGTGTAAGATTGATGAAAAAGATGCAAGCCATTTTCAATATTTTAATAATAGTTTTAATGACAGTATTAGATTATTTTTCCACTGATATACAAAAAAATATATAGTTTTAATTTTTGGATGGAAGTATATTTACTAGCATCAGCGTGGAGCTCTGGGACTTGGACCAAACCATATCATGAAATAAGAAGGGGAAGATGCTTTTTGTTTTTTCCAAAAGCTAAACAAAACTAATGCAAAGAACAAATATGTTTATTGTGCCTTGTGAAGGAAAAAAAAAAAAAAGCTGACGAAGGCTCGTGTTAGTCATGGGCTCTTAAAATCATCAGTCGGACTTCCATCCGAACACTTGCAGAGAGTAAGACATGAATGCATCTCACATGTAGGTACGCACTTGAACACACCTGCATGATCTCCTATATTGTAACACACACTATACAGTATCCACTGAAGCCCCTCCACTATGACTTTGTGGAGTTAAATCGGAGTAGACCTCCCTCGGAAAAAATCAAAGGGGAATATCAGCTTGATTTCGACCTCCTGCTGCTCACGAGGATTTGTGTGTGTGTTTGTTAGGGTTTGCAGATATATGCATATTTGTATTGTTTGTTGTTTGCAGGACGCGGGAGAGAGAAGTGTGGTGTTCTTTGTTGATTCAGGTGTAATCAGTGAACACAGGGAAAAAAAAAACTCCAGCCTGGCTCGTTTGTCTGCAGAAATATTGAATCTGCTTTGAGAAGGTGTCTTTTTTATATTTTTATTTTTTACAAGATGGATACATTGAAATGACCAGTTGAGGTTATTCTGACTGGATTCCTTTTTCGGGGGATTTTAGGAAAATTGTATGGATGGATTTTTATTCATGATATTATGTTCATAGACAATGTCAAGTTGTGATATAGGTTTATCTCTTCATGTTATTAAACTGCTTTGGGTGAAAACAGGAATGGACACTTTTGATTTTTTTTTTTTTTTCTTTTTTAAGTTTTAATGTTTTTTCCCATTTTTAAGATAGGACTTTTTTTCTGACATTGCAAAAAAAAAAAAAAAAGGCAGAACAAAATAAAAGATAAGATAAAAATTCTCTAACGTTGATGTGAAGACAGTTCCAAAAAGTATTTTCCCACAGCAAAAAACAGCTCCAGCCCCTCCTGAGTTTTACAGCAGACAAAGCATCTAAGCTCTGTATGTTGGAGGATTACCAGTAATGGCTGAGGGAGGCCAGAAATTGTACAATCAGGTGAAATGTTAACATCAATTGTAACCTTTTCTCACACAAATGGCCCTGAGACATGGGTAGAACAGGGACAAGGAAAATTAAACACACACTTGATGGGAGGGAAATTGCCCCCCGTTCACCGTGTCGCAACCGTTTCACCTCGGCAAATGAGCACCTTTAGCTGGAAGGAAAAAAGAGAAGCCTTCTTCCTTATTTCCTTCTCTGTCAACTTTGGCCAAAGTGCTATTCTGTTGTCTGTCATTGGTCTTGCTCTATTACTGTCATTACAGCAATGGGCCCCGGTGGTTAATGTGTTTGTCTATGTATACAAGTCAGCGGCGGCTTGACGTTTTGAATGACACCCAATCTACATGCGCTCAGATTGCCTTTGGTTTGGAGGGAAATGAGAACCTGGTGGTCTTCCTCTTAATCAGACATCTTTGATTGATCCGCCCCTCTCCTCTTGCGCTCCAGCTGACTGACACGCGACAAAACACCTCCCTGACCTCGCCCTCCTCCAGTAATAGCTATAAAGATGTGTTCAGTTGTCACGCCGAGCGCCCAAGGAGGACTGAAAGTTTGACAGGCCCGACTGTTAGCCTTAATGGGCAAACACACAGCGCCGGGGCTGACACGTTTTGGCTCTATTTTGAGTGTTCGGTCTGAACCGCGGGAACTCGCAGTCCTGGAGATGAAAGGCAAACAGCAAAGACAGGCTTGAGGGGAGTATTCGCTGCTCTTCTTCTCGCCGGTTCAATCTAAAGTTCAAGTGGGACGGTGCAGAACAGAGACGGGTATGCCTCCGGAGAGTGTTTTGCAATGAAAGAACTCGAGAACCGTCCTCTTCCTCTTCGGCGAGCTGTTTCCAAACACACTGCCCACACTGTGAGAGGACTAGTGTGTGTGTGTTTTCTGAGGGAATCCAGTCCCCTAGGACGCCAGGGTTTTCCAGGCAGACAAGAGGTGGGCTTTCCACAGATTTGTGTGCGAGTGTGTGGATATTTTTCATCCACACAGGCCTCAGGAAGCGGCGGTCTGGCCAGGGATCAGCAGTGTGCCTTAGGAGACACCTCTATGGGAGCAGTGTTTGGCCACTGGAACGAGTCTCGCACACATTCACCTCAGGTCCAGACACATTCACACACACAGCAATTCACCTCCTGACCACCGTCCAAACACACACATGCACACATGCAGCCACGACCACAAACCCTATATCACATTACAGAGCCTCAAATCTTATCCCAGTCCCTCCAGAGGACAGAGAACTATCTGATTTGGGCATAGGTTCGTTACCATTCAGACCTCTATGGTGGAAGGACTCAATGTTACCCACCAGAAGGGGAGATTCCCCCCTGTTACACACTTAAACAAACACCTAATTGCTGCTAAACTAAACATTTGACAAGTCCTCTTCCCAGAAGTAAGAGGATGTGACATGATGCAGTTAAGGCAGCTGAAGATGCTTATATGCAATTTTGCGGTCGCTGTTAATCCTGCCAACTTCAACATTTTAAGAATTGATAATGATTCTGGACAACATCCAACAGTTTCACTCTAAAGTTTAGTTGTTTTCAGAGTGCGTGGCTGTGTTTCAGACCTACAGGGACAACAGATGCTTTATAAAGTCACTTACATCATTACTTCAGTTCACTGAGGAAGAAATATTGTACTGTACTGTGTACTGTACCATCCTATAATACTAACAAGTATCACAAAGCACTGTTTTCATCCCTCAAAAGCCGTATCTGCTAAATATGTGTTCACCCCTTTACAAGTGAGAACTATATTTTTGATACGATTCCAATCGTGGGATGTTGGCAAGAATAAATATGTTTTGGTTTTTCTATTTTTTGTCTTTCAATCAATCAATTAGTCAATAAACCAATATTTATATAGCACTTTTCCCAAGTTTTTGTTTTGAAACATGATAGATGTCTTCATCATACTTAATGACTTGTCAGGACCTATCTTTGCTAAGATCAGAGTAAGTATGTGTAGCTTACGTCAGAATACTTCATGAGATGGACTGCTGTCAATAAAAAGTGTGGCTTCATTTTAGTAAAGAACATGACAGCAGAACACATCGGATGGTATGAAATATCATATCACCCATTTATTAGTTTTAACAGTTCAACTAATCTTTGGAAATAGGCTAGTGTTCATTTGTAGGAACATGATAGCGTGAATATCCAAGTGATACGAGTAAAACTGAAATACTAAATATGCTGCGGTAGCTTTTAAAGCTGCAGCACTGGGAACAATTAGATAATTCCCTGAGAGGACACAAGACTTCTACATTTACTCCTCGATTGTTTTTTCAGGCTGAAGGAAATGTGCCGACTGATGCAGATTTTACCAAGCACAGGTGTTTTCAGACAGGACAGGTAGGAGGGTTAAGCATAAAAGTGTTGAAAGTTTGGTTCAATTCCTCTTAAAAGCATGAGATGACATCACATCTTCTACATTTGTCTTTTGTCTTTGATTTGGACAGTAAAGAGAGATCTATTGAAAGGAGGTGTGTGTTTTTAAGCTCTGCAGGTGTGTAACGGCTAAACACGCCATGGGTTCCTTTACTGTCCAAAAACACATATGCTAAGTTTATTCTCCTGCCAAGTCCAGCACCTTTACTCAGGTACTTGTCGCCCCCCTCTCAGTACAAGCCCACTGCTACATAAATGTGCAAACAATGACAATGGAAGACAGCTGTGCTATACACACCGGGTCTAAGAGAGTCTTGAATTTACAAATCTGCCTTTAATACCTTAAAAAAAAGTCTTTAAAAGGTATTAAATTTGATATGGTGGGTCTTAAGTTATGTTGCGATAAACTTGTTCACCGTATTGTGTGTAAATGTGTCTCTTAAATGTCCAAACTACAAAGAAAATAACATTACTCAGTTCCACCTGTTCTAACCTGATGATCTGTATTGAAATTAGGAACCAGTTATCACTAACTTTGCAGTCCCCAGTGAGAAATGATCACAGAACCTTCAACACGTGCAGCCGTTAGTCACGCACATCGCCTAAGAAAGCTGACTTTGGGAAGTTTAAAGGATGGAAAGATCATTCCTGACCGGGTTAATATGAGTGGAGGGGAAGGAGTGTGAAATGGGCATTCAATTTTGTTCTAAGTAGTCTTAAAAAGGTCTGTAAAAAGTCTTCAATTACACTTGTGGAAACCTGGAGGAACCCTATTGTAGTGTACATTAGTTTACAAGGCCCCCATATGTGCCTAATTTTATTATTATTAGTAGTAATAGTAGTAGCAGTAATAGTAGTAGTAGTAGTGGTAGTAGTAGTAGTAGTAGTAGTAGTAGTAGTAGTAGTAGTAGTAGTAGTAGTAGTATTTTAGCTTTTTCATTGGAGAAAATAATTAACAATTGAGTTAAAAAAAAACAAAAAAAACATGCAAACATTCCATATACTGTAAGTTCTCTGTTTAGAAAAAAACTAAACAAAAAAGCAAGTCTTTTTAAAATAAGTCTTCTCTTTTTTGTTACATTTTGTTAAATAACACAATAGAATTAAAACAAAAAAAAAAGATGTCACATTTTTACCCTCATTTTTACTACTCTCATTTCAAAATCCACACAAGTTTCATCTCCATTACATTCAACCAGTACAGATATAACTTGCCATTTCCAGTTAAGTTAAACCTGGTCTCAATGGGGTGATATATACAATCCATTTTGACCACATTATCCGTTCCATAGAGTTCATAGATTGCTTTTAACCAGTCTCCAAGTTGTGGTGCGTCTGGTTGTAGCCACGTCCTTGTTGGAGCTTTTTTCCCTCCGATAACTAGTACTCTCATTAATTAAATATTTGTCTCCTTTAGTTTGAATGCTCTGTGTCATGGCCCCCATATATATGTCAAAACATCAAAATGAACTGTCTTTGTCTTTGCTAAAGATTCCAAACAATCGTGAATGTTCTTCCAGATTGACTTCAGTTTTGGACATTCCCGAAATAGATGGGAGTGATTAGCTACTGATGATCCACACAACAGGTAGTTCCTACCTTTGGCTACTTTTCAGTAATGTTCAGTAACTTTTGAACCACTGATCCACAAGTTAAGTGAAGTGCAGCTCCTCAGATGTTCAGGGACACTACTACTTCTAACATTTCGAGGCTGACGTAGTCCAATAAATGGCTCTAACTTGCTGAGAAGTTTGAAAGTATCACATCCGAAAAAAAAAAAAGAAAAACTTCATCAAACTAGAAAAGCACTCGGAGAGCGCAGACCTCCACCGAGGTAGTGTTTGTACTTTCCTCCACTAGATGGCACGGAATGACCTCATAGGCAGCTCAGTGCCGTCATGCCCTATCTCCCAATGATAAAGGAACATTTAAAATATTCCTGGCTCCAGACAGTGATCTGGATCCCCATCAAAATTTAATCACTTGTTCCTCTTCCCATTTCTAAGAATTGCAGATAATTTCATCCAAATCCGTTCGGAACTTTTCAAGTTATTTTGAACACAAACAAACGGATAAACACCGGCAAAAACATAACCTCTTTAGCGGAGAACAAAAAATCACATTTACAGGAATTTTTTTTTTCTTGTAAATTCATCCATTTTCAGATAAACCAGACGAAATCAAAGTTGTATTGAATCAGATAATGTTTAGCCTCTGATTCTATTTTAGAAAAACTAAATAAACGAGTGCAGGTCAAGTGCAACGAAAGCTGTTATAGGTCTTTGAGGGTTATATTTAACTTGACCATCTAGATTCAAGAGAAATCATGACAGATGTGCGAACCACGACATAATGACATATTTCTGTAGAGGTAAAACTTGCATCATATATGCTGTAATTTGTGCACAGTTGTTTTTTTACGTATTAGATTAAGCTAAAAATGACAGCACATAGAGTCTGTACATGGGTGTAGCTTTCTACCACATAACAGTTTTCATATTAAGTACAGTTTGATTGCTTTTCTTCTACTTCCACTGCCTCAGCGGGCGAACGCTCCCTCATACTCGGCCCTAATATTGACATCACACAACTGATATTAATGAAAACATATGAAATGCAGCAGCAGAGGTACAATCATCCGCCGCAAATGTACATGAGGCGTTCTCGGCCAAATGAACCAAAGCCTGGCGAGCGCGGCGAAAATTAAACGCTATGATTTGTTTGCGGTGCAATGCATTACACCTGATTGTGCGTTTGCTCATGTGTGCTGAAGACGCGGCTAATGAGGCATTACTGGCAAGGGAAACCCAATCGATGGTACGCTGTCGCCGGACAATGCTGATCAATTGTACTGTATCGACTGCGTTTCCCCCTCATTAGCTCCTATGAGGTGTGTGTAATATGTGTGTGTGCGTGTGTGTGGCGGGGGGAGGTGATGTGTATTTTGGGTAAACACACTCAGGTGGCGGTGCAGGCCTGTGCCATGTCTCTGCTGTGCTATGTAGGCTAGTAGCAGGCATGGGGGCACTGATTACTCTTATTAACACGGAGGGTGTCAGGCATCGGTCCAAATGGCACCGCAGCGACTGTTAGCGCACACACACACAGACACACACTCTCCGAGCCTGCTCAAGTCAAGAGCCTGAGCCAAGAGTCCCAGCTGAACCCTGCCGTCAGGCCCGATGTGTTGCCACGAGCTCAGGAGGAGATCTTTGTAGTGAGCTGTCAGACTTTTAACGACTAATATGTTGCCTCGTCGCGCTCTGAAGCTGTTGTCTCCGATGCCTTTCCAAAAAAAAAAGGGAAAAAGGGAAAAAGAATAATAATTAAAAAATAAAAAATTGAAAAAAACACCTGCTTCGTGCCAAATCCCTTAAGGAATATTACAGTTGGAGAAGCTCAAAAAGATGCAAGTTTTAACTGCTCTGATACCTTTTCTTTCCCTCCTCCTCCTTCCGTTCCCGTCCATCCCCACCTGCCGCTGACCAATCAAAACGCAGACCCCGTGAAGCCATTTAGAGGCCTTTTTGGTCCTCGGCCAAGCTTCATGAAACGCTTTCAACTCGGTGAATTCACAATGTACCACTCAGCCTGACAGATACCGAGCCAGTTTTTAAGCATTCATACTGTTCATTGTGTTGATTTCTTTATTATATAATTGA
>JAQQZY010000013.1:16180736-16190927 GCA_030068375.1 Ostorhinchus rueppellii | reverse complement strand
TCCTTAATGTCTGGTGACACATCAGGACCATTTTATGATTACTTTAGATACATTTCCTGCATACTGCACCTTTAATAGTTGTGTTTCTATTGTCAGCACTTCCAAAGTGTTGTAATGGTGTCCTTCACTTTACAGCACTCAAACATATTTTGATGAATATTTTATAAGTCTAATTGTTTTGGATGCTCTACCTATAAGTTTGTTAAATGTATAAATATTGATTGGCAAGTGATGGGGAATCTAAAACCACCAGTAACCATCTGTTTCATCAACTTTCACTCTGTTATTGTTAAACTTGAATGATATAATAATTGGATCCATGCCAGTCTAATTATTGATATTGGCTGATAATGAACTGGGTTTTTTTTTAATCATGTTTCCCCAGCACTAACTTTCCTACATCTGTCCAAGTGCTACACAGTCATCCACCAAAACGTGTTTGTTTTCGGGCGAGTTAATGAACACACTGCACACTCCATGGCTATTTAGATGTCATGGAGACACAACTGCTGCACTGTGACTTTCTGCCGTTGAGAAACACATTTCTGCCCGGCGTCTCATAAATGAAATGGCTCTTGTTTCCTGTAGGATGAACAGAAATAACAAGGGCACGGCTGTCTTCCTCTTCGTTGACCCACCGTCCTAGCTGCTCTGACTCTCTGAATAGTACAAGAAAAAGGGAAAAAAAAAAACCTTTGCGCAGGCGGAAGTTTGCAAAAACGAAAAAAAAAAAAAAAAAGATCTCTCACAGGATTGCTGTATCAAAAATAATCACCGTTTGGCCATGTCTCTGTGGGCTGATGTCTGCGCCTACTTTTGACTTTTGGCATTTGATGGCACTGCCTGCCTTAATGGATGATATGGAGGAGTGCTCGCAGAGGGGGAATTGCTTTATTTTTTTATTTTTTATTTTTTTCTCCTGAGCTGTAGTGTTGATGATATACATTATAGGACTAAGTGTGTGTGGAGTATGATTCTGGTGCTGCCTCATTACTGCAGGATTACATGTGCATCCATTGACGAGGGGGGCTTCAATCACTCTCCCCCCCTCCACTCGTCTAATTCACAGAATGATGTAATTATCCCTTTTTTCTCTCTCTCGCTGACACCTCTCGCATTCTGTGTGGCACAAAAACACATTCCCAGGTATTTTCTGCCGCTCTCTGGCCCTGTCGCACACACAGACCGAAGGCCACTCTCCGACAAAAGACGAGCGTTTTGTGCCTTTGACATGATCTCCCCCTCCCCACAGTGGACGAGGGCCCACAAAGCCCGGCGGTGAATGAGGGTCAGCTGCAGCCTGGCCCCTGGGAGCCTCCCGTCGTGCCTTTTAATGAATGTCATTTTCTTGCATTAACCACCCCGATTGTTGGATAATGGCCTCCCAACAATAACATTTAACCAATTCCCCTGTCTTTTGGGCTGGCTCATTTGGGCCGCAGCAGGGGGTGGTAATTGATTGTGTAATTCCAATCAGAGCTGTAAACAGATTGGAGGTTCCTTCAGAGCCCCCCCCCCACCTCCCCTTTTCCATCATACAAGCTCACATACTGTAAATCCAACTCTATCTCATAGAAATTACACTCATACATAAGTTAATCTTATATTGTTACAGTAAATTTTGCTTATCTTGGTTTTGTTGCACTGAAACATCATTTCTGATTGAACCCCAACACAAAAATTATCAGTAGGACAATGTAACATAAGATTAACAACAGCAAATAACATTAAAACTAATCACGATTAAATGTTTGACAAAATACATACAAACAAAACACATATATACAGAAATAGATAATACAAATACTAACTGAATACAAATGTATTAAAGACTGCTGAGATGAGTTCAAGAATATGATTCCGTTTTTGCAGATCTTTTACTGAGAAACAGGACTGATTTGAACTGTTACAGTTATATAAGTATATTTATCTTTTAAATGAAGTCTAATAATGCACAAAATGGATTTTAAGTTCTTCTGTTTAAGCCTAAACCTAAACCTCACTTGCCAAGGAAGAGCTGATGTTAAAAAGTGGTGAGGGGTAGTCAGGGGGCGTGGTTATCAGGCTATCTTTGCCTTCCTATCGACAACTACATTCATACCAATCAGTTTTCCAATTCAAAGTGATGTTCATTTGAATGGTCTGATGATTTGATTACATGACTTGGTGCAGAGGCATAAAGCTTCAGATTTGACCCTATTACACACCTCCACCCACATGGAACCAATGCTGTCCTGTTACATGCACCTTGTTTTGAACCACTGCACTGAAATCTGGATAATGTGGATCCCAGCTACAAAAAAAAAAAAAACTAGGGTGGTGCATCATGTTCCACAGATGGAATGGAATGAAAGGTGGAGATTTGGTCGTCCACCATTCAGGAGTCTCTGTAAAAGCTTGAAAGTAGGCGGAAGCAGTCTGGTTTCACTTGAATGCAAGAAGAAATAATAACAAAAGTAATCAAAGACACAAACTAAGAAGAGTTAAGAACAGATCTAATCTAAATACAGTTTATACAGGAATGTTTGTTGCAGTTTTATTTCACTGTGAATGTACCTGAACATCCACATGTGACAGATAAAGATCTTGAATCTTGAGTGCATGTCATTTCCAGTTCCATAAGAATTCCATAACTGAATGTACACTTGGTTAGTAACTCCAGAAGTTGACTTATCTGAAAAAAAGCATATGTTCTGGAACAGGGAGCTGTCTCACATCTTTCTCGTCCCAAGAAAATGTGCCTAATATAGCCTGATATACGATACTTAGCAGTATTATCCCAGTAAATGAGTTTAGTTTTGTGGAGTGAAAGGATGTGGACAAATATGAACTGCACCATTTGCTGTAAAAGTGAGTTTTTCAAAGACACCATGAGTTTCCAAGGAGATTTTGGATCAGTTTAGCCAACCAGGCCAACCTTGACCCTTACTCTGAGGCAAAAATGTGGGCAGTGTCATGCTTTTAACAAAACATTTTTCCAGTTTTAATTCAATTAAAAGCATCATTTTGTATGTGGTATATTTGTGCACCCTCCCTCGCTGTTGATATCATGAAAGATTGTTACACAATGACCCCAGATTGCTGAAAGAAAACACACACACACACACACACACACACACACACACACACACACAAACAGATTTCTTTTATTTCTAATCTTCGGTATAAAGACTAAAAAAACATGTGGCTTCTGTGTGACCCCAGCTCTGCTGTGTGCTAACATGTTCCACCCCCCCACACCCACCCTCCCTTTCTCTCCTCTGCTCTTCTTTTTTCTCACATTGATTGTAATTCTCTCTCATCGTCTGCTGCAGACCCAGAGCTGGCTGTGGAGGAGGTGAGGGGGTTAACTGCACTCGCCAATTTAGATTTACTGTGAGACAAACACTGGTAGGGTGGTGGTGGTGGTGGGGTGGGGGTTGGAGGGTGGTCGCAGTGGTGGTGATGGGGACATGTTGTCTCCATGGAGATAGGGGGCAAATGACACATCGTGCATGAGCAAGTGTGTGAACACATGCTCAGACGTGCATTTTAAGACTAGTTCCACTAATTGTCACCAGAAAGCTATTTATTTACTAATTGGTTTTCGTAGATAATGCTGTAGCTGTTTGTGTGTGAAATGTACACAAAAAATAAAAATGACACATTATATACCTTCTTAAAACTAGGACTCTGGTCTTACATCAGGATTGTGGTAGTTTTGTTTTATTCCATAGTGTAGCATCTTTCTAATAAAATCTTGTAACCTAAAATCTTGCTTTTCTTTAGCCAGCCTTGCCAACTTCAGTTAGCGTTTCCCAGAATGCTTTTTGACAACCTAAGGGACAGGTGCGAAGTTGCTGCTTTCAGCTGTGAGTCATATCAGTCGTGTGTTGAGGCTGCTCTTTGCTTCTTCGTGTGCAGTGGATTTCTCGTTTCCTGAATGACTTTCAGAAGCTTCTGGTGTGACAGCACAAACCAAAATGCAGGAGTCACCGCTAAATCACTGCTCAACTGCACGTACTGTTTCTTAACAAGTTGCTGCTTTGGCATATCTCTGCACCATAATCTTTTGTTTTCCCAATGAGGGTGCCACATCCTGGGGGATTTGGCTGCTAATTTGCAGGTGAAAAGCTGTCTAAACATCGTGGTAAACATGGGCTAAATTTGGTTTAAGTTAACAAGATGCTGAAGGCTCTTTCCCAAAATGCCAAAAAATGTCTCTCGTTACTGCTATTATGATAATAACTAGAGAATCACTCAGAGAGCGCGGACCTCCGCCAAGGCAGTGTTTGTACCTTCATCCACTAGATGGTGCTGAATGTACGGATCACCACCAAAATCTAATCATCTGTCGGATACCCCATTTCTGACAATTTGTGAAATTTCATGAAAATTCATCCATAACTTTTTGAGTTATCTTGCTAACAGACAAACAAACAGACCTTGGTGGAGATAATAATGGATTCCATTTCTATAGTGCTTTTCAAGGCACCCAAAGCACTTTACATTAGCGATCCATTATTCATTCACTCTCACATTCACACTCTGGTGGAATTACTAATTATCCATTTATTAAATCTGCATTTTTTTCCCCCTTTTTACAAAAATTGCTTCACCTTAAAGGTCTAGGCGTGATGTAAGCAAGAAATTTTGGATGTCACAAAGCGGAAATCAGTCGGAATGTCATATTTTTCAAAGTGTTTGGCTTCACGTGTACTCACCAAAAGGTCAGAAACACTGACTTTAGTGAAACTTAATCGCAAACCAAAAAAAACAAAAAAGTTTGTTGTGGCAGTACAGTATGTAATGTCTTGATGACGAGGCTGTTGAAAGCCTTTAGCTGCTGTCAGTTTCACTGCTTTCTTCACAGATTTTTCTGATTAGTTTCTGTTCTAAAGTGAGCTTACACAGTTGACACCTTCAGAATTCTAATTAAGTACTTTTTTTTTTCCTGAGGCAAACGTATATCATCTTAATTAGTTTATTATGCCCCTATTTGTCCATCTATCCCAATAACTTGAGGGAAATTTGACAGGAACCTCTGCTTGGATTCAGTGATGAGCTGATAATTTGGGGGTCAAAGGTCAATGTTAACCTCATGTATATCCCATGTTTGTGATCACAAGATAATAATACTGTACATATGTGGATTGCATTTTATCTGGCAGAAATGTGTGGTAGAGGTCAAAGGTCAAGGCCACTGCACCTGTTGACATGCACACTACACATCTGACCATTGCTGTTTTCTGGAGTCATACAATTATCATGTAAACAGTATAATCTGATATGATTTAAAAGATAACTAATACCATCAGTATGATTTATTGGGTTCTTTTTTTTCTTGTGCATGTATAAAACAACATAGAAAGCAGACGTGATGCAGGAACATGACTGAAGAAAAAGACAATAACAGAAAGTTTGAGTCTACTGGCACTAGTACTACATATGTACATACACTGATAATGAGCCAAAGTGTCGCGTAAACGTATCAGATCCCAGTTGTCAGATTATTATGGTCATATAAACCAGCTCACTTTCACCTCAAAAAACCTGTAATTGGCCCACGGCCCAAAAATTTGTATCTTTATTCACAACTGAACAAAATATTACCAAAAATATATAAAATTCTAAAGACAAGAAGCCATGACATTTAACAGTTCAAAGGTCTACAGTCACCTTCACCATAATATTCTCATGTTTTCAGGCAAAAACAGACTTTCTGGCTTTTAGATGCCGCAGTAATTTAAGAATAGAAGGGCAGGTTAGAATTCGCCAATTTGGTTGGATGCTGATTTTAGAGAAGTACTGTTCGGTCTTCTGTGCTTCTTGGTTCAAGAAAATTGTGAAAAATGAAACTTTCAGGATTCTCATCTTTTTTCTAGCATCCATTATATTCAGGCAGTCGCTAACCTCAGTGTTTGGATGTATAATGAATCAACGCTAGATCATAACACTGCCCCCTCAGGCTTGTACTGTAGGCACTAGGCACGATGGGTAATCACTAGATCCACTTTGCCCATCGCTGTTACAGGATCAATATGGACTCATCAGATCACATGACCAGTGAAATTTTGTTCAGTCTTTATGTTCTCTAACTGATTAGGAAATAAGGACCTATTCAATGCATCAGTTCAAGGGTTACAGAACTTCATACATTTAAAACGTCCTAATCACTGCAGTAATCACTAACTAGTGCCGTAGTTAAATCCATGTGGTGACTTTTGTTTTTGGAAAGGCAGCGCAGATGTCATT
Source organism: Ostorhinchus rueppellii (assembly GCA_030068375.1). Classification (NCBI taxonomy): domain Eukaryota; kingdom Metazoa; phylum Chordata; class Actinopteri; order Kurtiformes; family Apogonidae; genus Ostorhinchus; species Ostorhinchus rueppellii. Next base: position 16,184,693 of record JAQQZY010000013.1, on the reverse strand, counting down.
ATCGTCAGAACTTGATTTTTTCAAAATAGAAGCATATGTTTTATTAATATTAATTCCCTTTTCATGGTAACCTAACACTAATAAAGCTCAAGTGTAAGTACTTTTATTGGGGTTAGACTTAGACCTAAGACTAATATGTGGCTAAAACACAACTTCAACTTTTTTATATTTGTGGATGTTTTAACAGTATCCAACAGTTTAAAAAAGTATTAGGACCATTTAAGACCTGCAAATAGCTTTCGCCTGGGACTAAAAAAAACACCCATTTGACTATTTAATGGCCGCCTGCTGCAGCCAATAACAGCTCTCTGAAATTGGTGAGACAGAACCAAAACAGAAAAATTGCAGGTCAGAAGAGGAGCGAGTGACTGGAAAAAAATTTGTAAGCTTTGTAGCACTGAGGCCAATGACAAGTGATCATTTTCTGTCAGTTAATCACACGAGTGGCTTGGTTTTACATAAAATCAGTCATGAAATCTGTTGTTAATCTAAAACTATTGGCTAATAGCTGCTTTAAGAACCTTAACCTGATCTTAATGAAATATGAAAGCAATTTGTTGTAATTTGTCCAGATTCTTGTTAGTGGAGTTTAATGTGGTATTTCTTCATTCTCTTAAAAACCAAATTAGTGGATATATGGTAGTTAATGTACTGTATCTGGTTTATACAGCTACGTCCCCCAGAGTTCAACATCAGATTTTTCACACACGGTTTCTGGGCAATACTTTTTTTTTTTTTTTTTATTGTTGCTGTTTCATCATCAAAACACTGGAGCTCGGAGATCAGCAGAAACAATATACAGTCCTCAAGTTATCCTTGTCCCCCCACACCCCCATTATAAGATGATTATATTATTTTATCACGCCTCAAAGACTTGATGTGAGCCTAAAGATTTATACCAGCACCCAATCTGCCGATGCTTAGTTGGATCTGGGCTCATTTTCAGCCGCCGTCTTTCTGCTGACTCTGTGCAATCCGAGGAGGGTGAGTAAATCTAATATAAAGGCGTTATTGATTTGCAGGTCCTTAATCACTTTGATTTGGCCCAGTTTTCACTGACCCCCACTGCAGCTATGAGTTCCCCAGGGGTGGGCCTTCAGTATCACGGACGGGCAGACACTTGGAAGAAAATGCAATTTTTCTCCAATGCCAAAGAGATTTAGAAATCCCATCATCAATCATCTCATCACTAATATTTATACATGTGGTGGGCCGATCGATAGGGGTTTTTTATTCAGCTCATCAGTGTGCAAGGGAAACTTTTTGCACAAGAGGGGTGTATGAGAGAACACAGTACAATCCAAATGGCCAGTGCTGAGGAAGCGACCAATGACATCACACTGAAAAACACTGAACAAAAATAATGTTTGGACACATGTGGTGTGGCTAATTAAAGTTACTTGGAACTAGAACCAGCAGTTTACATCCATATCTGACTGGACTTATGTTGATGATGTCTTAATGATGGCTATTAAGGGTATTCTTTGTTGCCATGGTGTTGACCACAGGGTTTTGACCTCCTAAGACCCAGTAATAATCCAACAAAGTTCATCGTGTCTATGTTCTTTTAGTTTATTTGAAATTTTTTCATATCAGACATGTAATATACTGTAATATAAAAATAACATTAATACTACTACTAATAATAATAATAATACATTTTATTTGTAAGTGCCTTTCAAGACACCTAAGGACACTGTACAGCAGAAGACAAAATAGACAATGCATAAAATACAAAGAAGTAAACAATTTAAACAAAATTCCCTGTACTATAAATATTACATGTCTCTGTTCACATTTGTGGACAAGAGTTTCAGAGCTTTATTTAAAAAAAAAAAAAAATGTCCACTACAAAGGGCATTCCATAAAAAAATTCAAAATGCATCGAAAAAAATTGTTGCATCATGATGTTTCCAATATAGGCAATTATTTAATTTTAAAAAAGGCCAAAACTTGTTCTGTCCTGGGTCTGATGGGGTTAAAACGGTTTTAAAAATCTTAAATTTACAAATCTGCGTTTAAGTCAAGTCTTTAAAAGGTATTGAATTTACTACGTTAGGTCTTAAGTGATGTTGCTTTCAACTTTTTTTTAATGTGTCCAAGCTGCAAAGAAACTAAAATGAGTCTCCTCAATTCCAACCTGACAGTTTATATTGAAATTAGGAACCAATTATCATGAACTTTACAAACCCATTGTGACAAATGAGTCTGAGCAATGGGAATCAAGGCGCTGGAAAAATAAATAAATAAATAAATGTTCCTAAATTCTCGCAGTCACACAGTTTTGCCAGTGAAATGGGCATTAAATTCTGTTCGAAGTAATCTTAAATAGGTCTTAAAAGTTCTTAAAGTTAACTTGTACAAACTTGTAGGAACCCTGTGACCAATGACCAGAGAACTAAGTCACAGTGAAGTTGAACTTTTGGATAGAAAATGCCATGCTATTTTTTGGTCACAGTTTCTATTTCCATGTATTTATTTCACAGGGACAGTGCACATCAACCAACAGTGTGGAAATGTGTCAGTGTTTTTAGCTGTTGTTTCTTTTCCAGATATGAGATGGTTCAGTGCAACAAAAAACACCATTTACAGTCAGTGCAAAGCTTTTCCGTCTCTGTAGCATTTACAAAAGTTCTGTTCTCCTTGGCCTTTTAACTCGTGCAATGTTGATATTTTGCTCTGTTTTATAATTTAACTTGTTTTATTTTATGTTTTTTATGCTTTTATTAATTTGTATTGTGTTTCTAGTGTTCTGTACAGCACTACTGTGGTTGTTTTAAAGCGCTTTATAAATAAAGTTGGATTGGATGGGATGGGATTGGACTGGACTAGACGAGACTGGACTGGACTGGGTTGGGTTGAACTGGATTGGATTGCACTGGATTGGATTGGGTTGGGTTGGATTGGGTAGGGTGGGATCGGATCGGGTTGGATTGGATTGGATTGGGTTGGGTTGGTTTGGATTGGAGTGGATTGGGTTGGATTGGGTTGAATTGGATAGGGTTGAATCGGATCGGGTTGGATTGGATTGGGTTGGACTGGATTGGAAAAGTATTCATCAAGTAAAGATTTATGTGATGTCACACTGTTTACATACACTTCAGAAATGCGCTCATCAAAAAACTTTAGACATTTTGGTCCATAACCAGATTTCTTTCCGAGTACATAGATTGTGACCGTAGAATTAAACATCTCATTATTGTCTTTCACTCATATTTTCTGTGATTTAATTATTTTTACACATACACAGGGGTAACAGAACAAAATAAATTAGATTAACCTGTGTACATGCATGAAGGCATTGGGGAGAAATCTCGGTGTATTAATCTGATTTCCTGTAATCAGATTACTGCTGTTGTCAGAATATGCTGTTTACGTGATCACTTGAATGAACTGATAACTCCAGAAATCGGATAGTGACCGGAGTATTAGTGTGTATGAAAACACTTATGGCTGCCAAGATACCAATATAAATCTTTGGTGTGAAAATCCCAGGTTTTGTTCGTCCACCTCCTGGCTCTTGTGGAAGTTGTGTTGGTTTTTGTTCAAACCTACTGATCATGTTGTTGACATGGTTTCCTCCTAAAAACATTATTGTCTGTAAATTAAGGTGAATGTAAGATTATAACTTTCCATACTGCCTAAAATGTTTCATTTGTAGTTTTAGTGGTTTTTGCTCAATGACAAAAGAGTGTCCAGCTCTTTGACTCCATCTACACATTATTATAATTATTATTATAATGAACACGACACTGGATGGAGATGCATATTTGATCTCGGATTCATCATAATTTGGAAAGCAAATCCATCCAAAGATCCAAAGATGTCGAACCACAATGAAAGGATTCTGCTCATCAAATAAAGCTTCAAACTGTGGAATAGACTGAGTGTTGAACTAAAACAATGTCCAAACATCAAACAGTTTAAAAACAAATATAAACAAATGATTTTTACAAA
>JAQQZY010000013.1:16164781-16178663 GCA_030068375.1 Ostorhinchus rueppellii | reverse complement strand
ATTATGTTGTGCAATAATGTGTATAATGTCTTGTGTATTGTGAATCTATGTAAGCTGCTTGACACCTTAATTTCCTCCTTCCTTCTACTCTACTCTACTCTACTCTACTCTACTCTACTCTACTCTAAGTTTAATGATTTCCAAAAATGCAAAGGGAAATGCAGCAGCAAATTACTATTTTTTTTTTTTTTTTTTATGAAGTTTTTATGAAGCAGCAAGAATGTAAACTGTTATCTGCACCAAAGGTGGGCACGCATAATATTGACATTTCTGGTTATTATTTGTCACCAAGGACTATTTTGTTTTTCCAATTGGTCATTTTCTTAATGAATAACAATGAAATTGTTAATTTAAAAAGAGTTTTTGATAAACTATGAAGTTATTTATGTTTTCTTGTATTCATGACAGCTGGTCTAATACATTTAATACACACAGTGAGTTTTGAGTTGAACAATCGAACTTCCCCACTAAACTTTTCCATGCTACTTGGTCAGACGTGAATATTTCTGTTTCCCACAGCTGTTAGGCCCAACTTTTCATTTGAAATGTAACCTAGACATGGTGCCTTTTCCCCCAGTTAAATCATGGATACATACTCACAGTGTGTATGTGAGACTATATCTAATCGACGTGTGCCTACTATGTTGCAGGTCTCATGAACCACCCGTGTGACTTGGTAAACAATGCTAATTAAGAGAGACAGTGGGATTGCCTCGATGACCCGCTTCTCCCATCAGTGTTTGTTTGTTTTTATTGTTCATGCTAATTAGGCTTAATCCTCTGTTCGCTCACTGTGGACTCTGACCGCCGCCGTGTGTCCGCGCCATAGCCAATCGGGTGAGGCGATACTGCGAGGCTGAGATGCATGAACGGGGACAGGAACCAGAGGGGGTTGAATGAGGAGACGGACAAGAGGGAGAGTTCAGCTTATAGTCGGAGTGGTATGAGGAGGAAGGGGGGGGTAGAGGTGGGGTATCATGTCGGGTGGGGCCCCTGGCAGTCATTGTCTTGCAGTACAATGATACGGCTCACAAGTGAGCAGTGGGCCAATAATGAGGAGGAGGCCCCTCCGAACAGCGTGTCCCTGCCAATTGTTCTGCCGCCACAGTGGGAGAATGGAGCTGTCCACACACACTACACAAACCACACATCCATACGGCTAACACCCTCTCCTCCTCTTTCTATTACACTTACACACACACACTCATATATATACACACTCCCCCATCTCATATCTCTGACATGGGGAATGTGTTCGCTAATGGCTAATTAAAACAGGACTATTAATGAATGACCAAGCAGCAGACATGATAAGGAAACTCCGACGGGTGAATTAACACATCCTTAACATGTCATTTGAGCCACCCAGTGTGTGTTTGTGTGTGCAGAGCCTCTGTTTCTGCAGAGCTCTGTGCATTAAAAATACACAAACTAAGGGTCAGGACCGGATAAAGGCCACAAAGCTATTTTTATCACATCCGAGTGGAATCCGCGAGAAAAATATGATGTGCACATGATTTTTTTTTGAAAGATCAATGAAGACTGGGGAAGAGCTTATAAATGCTGGCGTCTTTAAAATCAGGATGTAAAGACATAAGATAAATACAGCAAAAAAACGAAAAACTAGGGATCATGTTGAGAAGAACAAACATGAAAAGATGAAAAATGAAGTAAGATGAAAATATAAGTGCAAAATGTTTGTAAAAAGACACAAGATTTTAAAAAATGACATAAAGGAACAACAAAAAAACACTGAAAAAGAGCTAATCCATGCCCTTTTTTTGTATATATAGGTCCCAAAAAGGAACAATATTCAATTTTTGAGTTTCAGCACCATATTCAACAGGTTATTTTTTTTATTTTTTTTTAGAACAGAGAATGTTTGAAAAAAGTGAGTGGTTTTGGTGTCTATTTCTGAGCGCTGTGTGGTAAATTAGTCAAATTTAGACCTGAGTTCCACCAGTTTTCAGTTCCAGGATCAACAGGTGTCATCCAGAGTATCATCTGACAGACCCAGCACAATCTTGACTTTGTTTTTTCGACTCCACGCTGCATAAATCATCTGTTCAGGCTGAATGGATTCATCAAACCTCATAAGATTTTTCTTCATTGGAAACTTTTTTTTTTTTCCCAGAGAAAGTTGCCACAGAGTTGATGTGAACAAAGAAAAAGCTTCACCATAGTTGGAATAGTTTAGTTTCCATGCAGTCTGAAAACTTTGCATGTTGGTTTTGTGTTTGTTTTGTTGTGAGTTTACTTTTTGTATAAAACAGGAAATGAAAACCAAATGACTTATGAATCTTTTTTGCTCGTTCCCTTTTGACCATGAGCACAAGATAAACTCATTTTATTTCAATTCCAGTTTTTGCATGTTACAACAAAGATCACATAACCCTCCTGTTTTTTAATACCTGTTTCTGATTTTTTTCACATCTGAACCAAACATACAGTCTCAGTGCAGACTACACATACATTAAAAGCATGTAAACCCACTAAAATTAAATTAATTTTAGAATGTGACTAAATTCCCGGTAGAATAGTTTGACATTTGACTGGACACATTCATGGGTAAACCAACCGATTGTTTAGGAGCCTCTTAAAAATCTAATTTCTATTGGTTTTAATTGTATACCCATGGTTGACTTTCCCTTAATTTAGAATAAATAATAACGGAAGAGATGGCAAGAGGTCATATTTTCAAAGTAAAATGACTAGAAAGTGAGGCACCCATCAGTTTTAGTTGACATACAAAGTAAAATGGTGAATAGTTAATGGTTTTTATTGGAATCAACTTTGGGTTTGTGGCCACTTTAGAACATAATTTTATTCAGATTACTGGTGAAAAAAATTGTTAATAAGTCATTTTTGGCCTTATACTTTTTTCCTATAAGGCAGGATAAGCACTGGTTAAATACTGGCGTCTTTGCCAAGTATATGCACAAATATAAAGTGTTTTGTTTTTTTGTTTAAACCTTTAATTTTATTAGAATGTTTGACAAAATCAATATTGTAAATGCATCACATCCCCCAAAACTAACAAATACATGCTTGCAAAAATAAAGATGCATACAGTAGAAAATATAATCAAACTAGAAAAGCACTCGGAGAGCGTATACCTCCGCCAAGGTAGTGTTTGTACTTTCTTCCACTAGATGGCACTGAATGACCTCACATGTAACTCTGTGCTGCCATGCCCTATCTCGCAATGATAAAGAATCCTTTAAAAAATTCCTGGATCCAGATGGTGAACCGGATTGCCTCCAAAATTTAATCATCTCTTCCTTGACCCAGATCGGACATATCCTAAACATTTTATTAAAATACATCTTTAACTTTTTGAGTTATGTTGCTAACAAACAAACAAACAAACAAACCCTGGCAAAAACATAACCTCCTTGGCGGAGGTAATAAAGACAAAGGTAAAAGGATGAGAGACTTTGAGGTGTCTTTATACCTATTAGAGTTACTGTTAATAATTGTGTTATATTTGCATCAACTTTTGAATCAGGTTCTCAGTGCTGTTTAAGTAAAGAAGAAAAGTCATGATGATTCATTCAACTCATGGGTTTCTAATTTGAGGAACTCTGTTTTACACTGTGAAAGTGATTTAAGTTGTGTTACTGCTGACGGCTGCTTGGAAAATGGTTCTGATTGGTTCCAAAATGCCCCTGGCTCACACTGAATTACTCTCGAAAAGTACCACATCTGTCTTTTTTTTTTTTTTTTTTTCCAGAACTCATTCCAGACTCATCTGTTTTATTTGTATCCACTTATTGACTGAACTATGTGACAGCTTTTTTGCCTATGAGTTTCTTTCTTACTAAATAACACATCCATTTTCCACCGTGCAGCTCAAATGTTGTTGCGGTTCATAGGTTCCACTAACAAGACAGTAAAATGACTCAAGGCTTGATGAGGTTTTTCATTTTACTGAGTCAGTAAGCTAGCTTTTAGCTTGAGCATTAGCCCTGACCCTTTGACATTCTGCATTTGCACTGATTTTATGCAAATATGGTCACTCATACGAAAAACAAAAAAAACAACAACAACATGAAAATGGCCAAATCACAATCTACAGGTATAAAACAGTGTCCATCCAGTAATTCTATACAGTCTGTTGTCTTCCAAATGAATGTCGCTCCTTAGGTTTGTGCAAATGTTTGTCGAATTCTGTCACTGAGCTAGAGTTAGGCCCAAGTCCTAAAAGAAGAGAGATAATTTACGTGATTACAAAGCATTTGGATTCTGTTAACCTCTTACTGCAGTGGTTCCCAAATGTTTTTGATTTACCATTTTTTGGCTCATGACCCTGTTTTATCAACACAACTTTCTGGCAACCCAGAAAGTTATTATGGACGGAGGCAGAAAAGCCAGGTTCAGATGACTGCACAAAGGGAGAATTTGATTTTCCTTGGTCAGGATATGTACAGTCAGTCCAGCTTGGATTTACAAGGATGAAACAATACTGAACAAACAATAACTAAACTTTGAATTATGAAAACGCTGCAGCATCTCAAACTGACCACAATGAACATTTGACAGATAAACAGTACCACAGTGCTTCAGTTTCAGCTTCACGGTTTATCACGTCTTTTATGAATGTGATTGTCTCTCTCAACTCACCATATATTTTTTAATAAAGTTTTTTATTTTTTTTATTTTAATCAATTACTATAAATTTCAGGCAGCCCCATTTGAATTCCAGGCGACCCTACGTGGGGTCCCGACCCCAAAGTTGAAAAACACAGCCTTACCACCTAAATGTATTTACAATTACAGAAAAAAGATCCTAAATTCAGTGGATATTGTTAATTGAATATGGTACTTTAGTAACAATGATGCAAATTAGTGACATTAGGCAGAACTGTCATAATAGTAATTAAGCAAATATTTTAGTCTCAGTCATGTATTGATCAGTTTTTGTGGTGAACAATCGATTCAAAAATTAATAGAATGGCACGAAATGAATAAAACCATTACAGAAAAAGAGCATTTAAATTGGTCCATGAATGTCAGGGATCATGGAAAACACTGGACCATGGAGTCAAATTCTCATCAATAGTTAAATCTTACAATTGTTCTGTTGTGAGTCAAACTCTGAGTTTAACTTGTTTTTACTTTCCAATTGGGTCAGAGGTCAGTGTACAAAGTGGATCAAGGAAAGGTCAAGGAATGAAGGTCAAATAACCAGTCATTTTCTGTGTTTTAATACCCATTTTCTCCAATGACTAGAACACCCGTCGATGTTGTGATGTTTTATCGCGGCCTCGTTCGCTCTTCGTTCACTCAGCCTTGGGAACGGGGGGATGTACCATGCTGGGAGGACTGGGGCGAACCTGATGGGGCATGATGGGTCACGCCGTGTGGCCAGAGGTCAGCAGAAGCCATTACTGCAGGTCAGGAAGTGGAATTATGCACGACTACCTGTGGGTTTGGTCCCAGCGGTCAGCGGGGGTCACCCACGGCTCAGTTGCTGCCCAGTCAGCCCTGTCTACTGCTGCTGGTCGGGATGATTCAGGGTGTTTGTGTATGTGTGCGCAAGTGCATTGTGGAGGAATTATCGCTTTCCTCAGTGTGTGTCACTGTTTATTAAGAGGAAATGCACATTAACGAGTCTGTCGACTTCGGGGTTTAAAGGCGTCGTTCTTTTTTCGGTGGATTTGAGACTGTTACGGTTGAAAGAGTCGCACGTTTCTGCCGCGTTTGAGTGACACTTTGGGGAGAAAGTGGTGACTGCACTTCATATGGAGGCTGGCAGCAGGCGGTGCTTCCCTTTCCCCGTGTTAAAGTACAACTCCTCCTCACCGCTGTGAAGGTGGTGGTGGTTGGAGGGTGGGGGGAGAAGGGAACGCTACAGTTGCTATTTGCGAGAGCTCAGCAGATTTAGAGGGCATGCAAGGTAGTTCTCAGAGCAGAAACCCCGCCGCAGAGAGCACACACACCCAACAGACTTTCTTTTTTTTTTTCTCACAGCCATTTTCTTTCCCAAACACACACAGTAACTGACACAAAAACAGAAGAGAAGGTGAGAGAGCAGGGGTCAGAGATGGGAGATGGGGGTGATGAAGAGCAGCAAGGGGGTGGATGGAGAGAGGAAAAGACGAGTAAAAAAAAAAAAAAAAACACAAGAGAGGAAGGTGTGTAATGATTATCCAGGGCTGGCCGGTATCAGGAGGCAGTTTGGGGCTTTATGGTTGCCTTCATGCTCTGTCAGCTCAGCCTCTGTGAATGACAGCAAAGCCCATTTCCTCGCCTGTGGCTCTGAGAGCAGTGGAGGACGAATTCAGGAAAGACACACACCTAAAATATGTCTAACATTCTTAAACATCGATACATCATGGTCTCATTAAGCGCGATGCCTTCAGGGAACTGCTACAAACAAATGAACCCAGAGTTGGCGTGATCTAAAGGTGTGTCAGGTACCATTATCCTCCAACAGAGAGGAAGTTTCAAGTTTATTACACATTGTATCTAAAGGCCTTTTTCACACAGAAATCTGAATAAGTGTGTAAGATGTAAAGGCATTTAGGAGGATGGAATTGAAAAGGGCTTTTGTTAGTGTATAATCACGCACAAATGATGATTGAGATTTTGTCACCTTGCATATCCATGTTTTTATGGTTTCTTTTTCCTGTTTTATAGTCAGTAGTATCTACTGGTGCACTTAATCGTCATATACTATGTTTGAGTGTGCAGCATAGATACTTGAAATCCAAGAACTACTAAGTATCCCTCATGCTTTTTGTCTTTGTTTTAATTTCCAGTTCCGAGCTATCAAACCATCATTAATTTTCTACAATTTATCAGTTCTACATTTGAGTTTCATCATTGTATGTTATCTTTGTTTCCTATCCGTCATATTCCACATGCTTTTCAACTTCTCGATGACCATTTGTCAAAATATATGCAACCCCAATATAAAATACAAATTAGAAAAGAAAGCAGTGATGTCAAATGTTTTGCATAAGGTGAAGATTAAAGATTATTAAGACGTATTTCAGAGCAACGGAATTTCCTTCCAGTTACAACAGACCAAGGTCTCAGAGAAAGAAACATTTGGACATACATGGGGATACAGGTACAGTTGCAAAGGACTAATCGCGATGAATGCGCTCCGTGTTCACAGATGGAATAAGGAAAACCATAGGGTTCGAGGTGAGAAAAAACACAAATTCCAAACTGTTGTCGAAAAACTCTACATGTTGGAATTTGTGGGAAAAAAGCCTCCCAAAAAACAGATTTACACAGGACTAGAAGCACATGTGGGTAATCAGGGAACGGGGCGAGGCTATTTACTGGGATGTTCTTCAAGTCTTTTGCGATGGCGTCTACCACTACCTAATCCCGGACACCGCTATCCTTCTGCATTTGTTTTGCGAGCAGAAACCATAAAATCATTTTGGGTATTAAAATATGAACATTTCTTCTACTAAATATTTAGGTTTAACTATTAAATGCATAAGATGTTGCTAGGCATGTAGCCTCTTAAGCCCGGCTACCCCTGTACCTGATGCAGCCACTGTTTCATCTGCGTTGCCATGGCGATGCTATGCATTTCTTGTCGCAATACACACATTCTCTACATCCATCTGACTCAACCATCAGCTAAAAACTCAACAAAACCAATTGTCAAACAGTGGAACGCAATCCAAACAGCAAGTGCTTAAATGGACAAATATCGAAAACAAGCTAACGAGACCAGTGTATGTCATGAATAATTACATAAAATAACACACCAATAAGCCAAAGTTTGCCGCGTTAAGCTAACATGAAGCTGATCAAACAGTCCAAGCAGTATTTCACCGAACAAGACACAGAATAGCAAAACTAAAGGTCGCATTATGAAGTGATGATTATGAATTTTATCTTACCTTTGCTGCTTTCTTTTTTTTTTTTTCAAAGTATTTTTATTAAGCTCCATCATACAAATCACAATTACAATGAAGTACACATACAGTATACTCATTTATGTGTATCGATCAGTATATACCCACCCAAGAACAAAACAAAACAAATCAAACAAACAAAACCTTTGCTGTTTTCTGATCATAACTTGTTTTTAATGACTGTTCTGCTATCGGCTAATCTGTTGTTCTGTGTTACATTGAAATGACTCCTACTGGAAACCAATGGCCCAGGTCTTAACCGCAGAGGTACATCGAGAGACATGTCCAGACTAAGCTTGTGACACATTGAGCATTTCCAGAACTGCACCCACTCGCACAAACAAACACCAACAGCCCCGCCAGAGATTGACATCCACCTCTTCTTGATCAGTAAAGCTGATGGATTTTGGCGGGCCTCTCCCCAGCGGCTGTTCGGTGAGGTTCAGCTCAGCAGTATTAGCTGACTGGCTGCGATTCGGGGGTGAAAGGTCGGCCTGTCTGTCTGTGCTCTCCTCCGTAATCTCCCTTCCCTTCGCCGTGCGTCCCTCCCTCATATTAAATCACACTTGACACACCTGGAGCACTGAAGCAGCCTCATCCATATTTTATCTCCGGCACCGTTTTTAATACTGCAGCACTTTTTAGGGCGGCAAACTGATATATTTATTAACTGACCCTTACTGTAGCTGCGTACGCTATCGGGGGCGAAGAATAATCAGGTTTGTTCGGGAAATAAAATGAAAAGGAGCTGTGACAAGTTTATGAAGTAAGCACAACGGCCGTTCATTACTCTCTCAAACCCCCTCTGGCGTTTTCGGATGCTACGTTGCACTGTGGCACACGGCGGGTAAGGGAAGGAATTGTCAGGGAGAATCCTCCTTGTGCTATAACTTAGCCCATAAAGGCCTATTATTCCTGAAAAGACCCGCTGCCGAAACCAGTTTACTGTCATAACTCAGATGAGGAAGCCCTTTTCTTTCAGGTGGCAGGGGGAAATGTTTATGGAGGAGGTGAATAATTCAGTCGGGTGCTTTGTCGCGCAGGAGCCTCGCTGTCATTCACCCGTTCTTTGGCTTTTTTTTTTTTTGGTTTCTTCCCTTAACAGCGTGAGAGGATGAGTACAGTTTGCCCTTTTTTACCCACAATTTAGCAGAATAAAGCCCTTTAAACATAAGTGAAGAGGCAGGGTTAAGTGGGGAAAAAACAGGAAAAATACCCACTTATGTGGTGTGTGTTCGGTGTGTGTGAGGGCACACACTTGTCACCTGCATGCAGACCCAAACAAAGTGCTTTTCCATGGCACACATCTAAATATCTGGCTTCTGTTGTCGCTGGCCACAACTCTTAAACATTTCACTCCCTAAAAAGCCGGAGATGGCCCTTCGTTTTGTGCGTTTTACGACCCAGAAAGGTCATGCGAAGAAGTTAATTAGCCACCAAATTTTTAACCAAGCTTTCCTCTGTCGTTTCCTGTTTTCCCTTCTCTGTTTTCCATTCTACCCACGACTGCCCTTTACTACCCCTTCTCTGTGTGCACCCCCCACCCCACCCATCCCACATCCCACATTTCCCTCCCATTCTCTTTCAGTCTGTCTCTGTGGGGAAATATGTCCAAATTAAAAATCCATAATCATTTAGTTTCACACAGTCTGCAGTATGCTATTTAACAAAGCAGCCTTCAAAGACACAACCCAGAAAAACCTTACAAGTTGTTGGAATCTTTTTTTTTTTCTGTCAGTAAACATATTAAAGGTGATTTATTTATCTTACCCCTGCTATTTCTACTGCAGCATCAATGTATTTAAAATATATTTATTCTAAAGATAATATATATATATAAAGATATATATATAAAGTAGATGGTGCCAAACTTTGAATTTTGCTTCATTCTGCAGACAGGTTTTAGTTGGACCTTTTAGATTACCTCTAGTTATGGCATTTTTGTCAAACTGAGGTCATGTTGTATTAACAGTTTTCCATAATCTGGTCATAATGCGCTAGTGCACATGATCATATTCTGATCTCAGTTTATTCTGGATATATTTGCACCTGACATCAACCTTCTATTCCAAAATATAATGTAAAACACATATGACAATTGCAAGTTACTTCCAGTATTACTCCTTAATGGGTTTTAAAGAGTGTACGCTTTCAAACTCAAATGTGAGAAGGGAATGTTTCTTCTGACCATTGACACATATTTAACATTTATAAGCAAAAAAGTGTTTCATATCAGTATTTTGACATACTCCTGCAACTCTCAGCCATGCTAACTTTTTTAGGTGTAGATATCAAAAGTTATTTGTAGGGTTTAGGACACCTCTGATTTGATTGAAGCATCACTAAGGGGCACTTTACACAAAAAAAAACACAAAATATTTGTGGTAACGGTGTTTTGGGGGGTTGAAAATGCAAAAAAGTGAAACCACCCTTCAGAGAGGAAGTCTTAAAAAATGCTCCACCCTCGCGTCACTGTGTAAAGGATGAAAAGCTCAAAACTGCGTTTCTCGTCACGGAGAAATGACGTGACAAACATGCGACAGGACCGGAAAAACAAATAAACATGTGGAGCCTGTGACGGAGGTTCAACTTGCTCTAACCGCTGTCATTTCCATCCAAGAGTCCTTTCAATAACTGATAAGAATCCTGATAGAGAGTCGTCGAGAACAGAGACGTTCTACAAATTCTTGACGCACCAATACAGGGGAGGCGACCTAGACAGCTGTGGATGTGACCTCGGAGGACTTCTACTGTTCTGTTTACTGTATTTCATCCGCTACGAACAGGTAGAAGAGAAGTAAAAAGATTCTAGGCAGGCACTCTGGGAGTGTTGCCACCTAGCCATCTGGTGTGTATACTGCATCCAAATATATGACATTTCACACACTTTTGGGTTTCCATTTGCACAGATTTCACCCAGAAACACTCGTCTAAATACGAGTGTTTCTGTTAAAAGTGAGAACGAAACGCTACTTTTGCGTTTTTGGTTGAGATGGTTTTCGTGTAAATGTAGCCTAAATGCACTTGAACTTTTTTTTTTTTTAATCATATCTATCCAAAATTATTCCATATAAGGCCAAACCAAGAAATTTGACAACCCTAACTAACCCTTTTATTGGACTTTGAAGACTTGGAGACATTTTAAGGACCCAGAGTCTGGATTTATTGAGATAATCAAGCACAAATTTGCTTGGTGTTAAGGCCTTTACACATGGGAGCATGATTAAAAAAGAAAAAGAAAGAACGAAAAAGAAAAACATGAAAGTATGAAACATTTGTGTTGATGAATATTTTGCAGCTAAACTATTCACACCACTGGCAATGTACCTTTGCAGCACTTGTTTAATAAAATATGTGATGTATTCACACCAAGTCATTGAACAGAAATAGTAATGAGTGAACGTCAGCTGAAGTCTGTGTGTCTTCAGTCTGTTTGATCCTGGTCCTCTGGGTCTGTGTCCAGTGTCCAGGTAAAAAGACACACACAGTCCACACCATATTTGATTCAGGTTGCCCTTCACTCCAAGATCTTTATCTTTTTTTTTTCTTGTTTTATTTACTTCTTTTATTCACATTTTGAAAGCTTGGAAAAATTGACGCTGGGGCAAAAAAAAAAAAAAAAAAAAAAAAATTGGTGTGAAATATTCTCAATTTGTGCAAAAGTACTTGTGATATAAAGAGTTAATATAAAAAAATATAAATATATGATGTGAATCAATTAATAAAACCTGCCTGGAGTGTAAAGGCCTTATGAATGGATTCCCAAGAATTTAGAGAACGTAAAATGACAAATATTTTTGTGGTTCTGCAACACAGACATGACTTAAGAATTGAAAGATCTTTAGTTTATGCACATCCAATAATTCAGAAATGTTAATACAGTAGTGAGAGCTTTAACGGCCAGTATTGTTTTTATTTTTGTGGTTATTTTTTGCTGTTTTTCAGATTCAGAAAACATTTTAAAGGCAGGTATTGATTAAGTTGCCTCCAAATATGATGGTGGGGGATCTCCATTTGGCTTGGAGAAGAACCAGTTCCACTTTATCTGCATTTCATCTTGTTGGTGAATGACTCGTGAGATCATCGGGCAGATTGGCATCAGCGGTAATGTGAGCGTTAGCTTGAAAGCCAGGCTCGTGATGGGCCAGTGGCTTCACGTCCTGACTCATGTTTACACACTTTGGGTTACGACCAAAAGAATTAGATCAAGGATCCAATCAAGTGATATGTCCCAGGCTGCATTTCTATTTAATATGTGGGATTCCGTGACAGTTCTGTCTCGTCTCAGTCGATTTAAGTCACAATCGCTTCTAACATGTAAGATTTACAGGGCGTGGATCCTGTTATTTACTCTCTAAGTCTTTCCCTTTTGTCTCTAAGTGACCTACTGCCCAACCCAGGTGTGTCATCTTTCAAGTGAAGGTATGAATGTTGTTTTACACTGAGATGTGGGAGAAAGAAATTTATGAATGTCTGTGCGTGCGCGGTGGCAGATTGAGAGAGAAAGTGACGTCTGGTAGCTCCCACCGCTCTCCAACAGCTTCTCATAAAATTGGCCTATAAATTCTGTCTGTCCTCGGCTCTAACAGGGCTCTGGCCTACATTTGTACTTTCGGCGCTCACATTCTCCAGCCACAGCAGAGATAGAATCTGCTTTTTCAAGGTTCTCATACCAAGAAAGAAAAAAAAGAAATTCTATCAAGCGCTGCCGATCGGTTTCTTCTCTCTTAGTGACCCACCAAATGACCAAATGGCCCCCGAACTCCGCTTTTCACACTGACCCAGGGCCAGGGTTGCACTTCAGCAAACCGCTCTGACATGCTTTGGGCATAACAATAACCACAGTGTAACACATTCCAATTCCAAAGGCAACGGGAACCCTCAAGAGTTTTCTTTTTTTTTTTCTTTTTTTTTTTTTTTTCCTCCGATGAGAAATATGTACAGATATGGGAGAGCGAGGAAGAGATGCTGGAAGGACTTTATTGATCTAGATATGAAACATGCGGTCTAATGCCTTGGTGATAACATGGATAAGTTGAAGAGATGTGTTGCATTTGCTGACTCTAAACTTAGTCTTATGATCCAGACAAAAGGGCAAATAATTTTAAAGATTAAGCGTAAAAGCAGAGGAAATCATCGGGTCGAGAAATAGAGAAATGGAAATCGAAATAGAAACTTATTTGTTCAATTTGAAGCTTGACCCTCAACTGTGATCTTGGTTTTTTTGTTTGTTTTTTTGTTTTGTTTTTTTTAACATCCACATTTTCCCACCAAACTCTAGCTCTTGTTGTTGAACCGGTTCCACTCAGGATGCTTGGAATGTTGGGATCATATAATGAACTGATCCATGCTTCTATTAGCAAATACTATGACCAAGGATGTGTTGCCAACAGAGCCCAGTACACATAGCATCACGCTGTGTTTCATTTACCGTGGAAAAAAAAAAAAAGTTGGAACTGTTGGAACTGAATTGACTCTGCTCCAGTTGATTAAGTCATAAAACCAATCGTAATGCCAGTTCTTGCCAAGTTATACTGTCAGCGATACCAGAAGATACTGAACACATCATTGTTGGTTGCAGATGTGAATTGGCAACACATCCACAGATACCGTTAATGCAGCAGGAGTCAAAAATCAACCAACAATCTGTTCTTTTTCATCCTCTCTGCCCAAAAATGTATAACCTGACACCACTCCAAACCGCTGCGTAGAAAGGACTTGGCATAAAGCAACAGAGTCGCAACCGAATCTGACCTGTTATCGGTGTTTACACCTGTATCACATATTTAACACATCTACCTTTGTCATTTTCTATAGCCCGGACAAGGAATGAGGATTACTCTTTCCTGAGCTACTTTCTAGCTTTTCCTGATACCCACTAGTCGTCCAAATCAACACCAAGCACTGAGTTTCATAGGTAGACCACTGCACATTATCTTTTTCCCCTGGGGGGGGGGGGGGGGGGGGGGGGGGGGGGGGGGGGGGGGGGGGGGGGG
>JAQQZY010000013.1:16149422-16164771 GCA_030068375.1 Ostorhinchus rueppellii | reverse complement strand
AATTATCTTTTTACCCGGACCCCCCCCCCCCCCCCCCAAATTAGAGGCAAGGGGCATTGTTTTTTGGTCCAGTTTGTTTGTTTCTAGCAGCAAAACCATTGGTTGAATTCATACCAAATTGGGTTTATAGATAGCCAGTGGCCCAGAGTAGAGATGATTGCATTCTGGGAAATGTTGTTCAATGTTCACATTATTTCAGATGTTTTTATTTTTATTTTTTTTTCCCCATTTACTTATAATGGGTGAAATTTCAAATGTCTGTTGCAGCTAAACTATCTGTTGAATTCATACCAACTTTGGTTTATAGATCACCAGTGACACACAATATATGTGATTACATTTTGGGAAAAGTTGGTCAACGTTTACATTTTTTCTAATTTTTTTCCCCCCCATTTACTTATAATGGGTGAGATTTCAAATGTCTATAAAAACATCTATTTTATTTCAATTTACTTCAGACTTGGCACATATATAGAGGTAATTGATATGCTGACATCAGCATTTGCATAGATAGGATGACATCAGCTGAATTGAAGCCAAATTACGCTACAATACATGTGAGGGGGCGGGGTTTGCTGTGCCTTGCACCACTTGCTTTGTTTATGTTTTTTGGCAGTTTCTCAGATTTTTTTGGAATTGTCGTCATCTCCATCCACTCTATGTCTTTTGGAGTATGACATGCCTGATAATGTTGTCACAATTTGTACTTTAGGTTGAGGTACAGGTGCAGCAAACGATATGTAGCGTGACACTTCAGTCAAAGCCGCAACATCTGCTTTAATACTTTTTTAACGCATTATTTTCGCATTGTTTCAGGTCTATCCTCTGGGAAACTAACCGAGGGCAAGTTAAGCTCACAGTTTACATCAATGAACTTTATGTGGTATTTAGTATGCATACGGTGCATACTTCAGAAATACCACTTCATTTGTAGTTAAGTTTAGAGTAGCAGCAGACCTTAGCTTACTAAAGACGATGCCAAACTTTGCATTTAGTCTCATCCCGGGTTCAGTCTCAACTCATCTTTTAGATCAGATCCAACATTCTGGAAAAGAAAAACTTGAAGCTGTGCTGTAACAGAAATGTGCTGATCACAGTCTGATCTCAATTTATTCTGCACATTAACATTAACCCTCTACTCCAAAATGCATCGTAACACATATCAATCGCATCATTATTAACAGGCCGCAGCCTCTCAACTAAAATTACTGACATTAAGAGAAAATAATTGGGCAAAAAATAAAACTCGCATTTGGAACCACCACTTTGATGTTCAGTACTGGAGTTATTTATAACATTTTCAACAGCTTTGAGTTTCTTTCTCAGCAGAATAAATTGTGTTGCCCAGTGAGTTGACCATCAGATTTGTCCATCACTATAATATCAGCCTTCAAAAATCTACTATAGGATAATTCAAAGAGAAGACGATTACCTATTTAATATATTAATTCTGGCCTGCAAAAAGGTTGTCACAAGAAACTGGTCAAAAAGTGAACCTCTGCAACCACAGCGATGGATGGATATAATAAAGAAAATCTAGACCATGGAAAAATGAACGTTTCTTTTGAGGATTAAATCAGATCAAATCAAATTTTATTTATATAGTGCCAAATCATAACAAAAGCTGTCTCATGACACTTTACATATAGAGCTGGTGGAAACCGGACTCTGAGGCCAATTAGCAGAAACCCAACAACTTTTGGGAACTTAAGATGGGAAATTGTAATCAAAGATCGGAGAAATGGACAATTATTCTTGTTACCAGTTCTGATGCGGAAAAGTAGATGAGTGCATGAGAAACAGCACCCCCCTTGTTATTTTGTGCTTTGTTTGTTTTTCTTTCACTACTATTACTGTAAAAGTGGATCAAAAGTTAAAAAGAAAAAAAAAAATCAACTATCGGAGTAGTTCACAGTGTTCAGAGCACAGAACTCCTGATTCAGACACTATAAGAAGGACTTGGTAACATAATGCATGAGACAAATGAATGTCCTCTATTGTTGTTGATCAGTGAGAATAAAAAAACAGTTAACACTGATATTCAGCCAGTGGATCAGTGCATCTGTAGGTCAAGAAAAACAATGTTTTTTGGGTCAAGCTGTGACTGAATAATCCATGTTCTGGACCATGATTATCTCCAGATGACTCAACATTAGCTCTGCTGTTCCAGTGTTGGTGGAAAAGAGGTGAAAAGTTTGCAGTCTAAACACATTCAGCACAAAGAGCTTTGGTCCCTGATTGCCAAGGTTAAATGAACCCATCAAGCAGCGTGACAGTTTCTAGTAAAATCAGGACGTATTTGTGACACTAATCTGTTTGTGAAGTAAATGACAAGAAAGCTGAGGGGAGTTCATTATAGACAAGCAACACTGTCTAGCGGAGTGCCTTTTCCCACTGTCTCTAAACACACCTCAGTTACCTCATCCCTCCATCTATCTTACATCAACATCTTGCAGATATTTTCTCCCATCCAGTATGTAAAACAGAGGCCCAAACAGACCTGAAGGTGACACATCTGTTTAAAATTCTCTGCTAAATGCGACTGGCAGAGCAGAGTCAAGTGTGTCGGCAGGGACCACCAGGACCAAAGCAGCCTGTGATGAAGCCTTTGCCTCTTTTGCTACCGTCCTAATCAGCAGGCATTGATTAATTGGATTAACCTGAAATGATCTTAATCACTGATCAATTTCCATTAGACATCCTTAAATACATCTTAATGGGATTGGAGGAGTGTCAGGTGGATGCTGCACAGGGCTCTGTTCCAATGGGTGTCTATAAACATGCTCAGTGTATATATTTATGCCTTCATGCGTAGTTTGTGGTGCGTGATTGTTGTTTTGTGTGTATGTGTTTTTATGTGTGTTCAAGAAATGCAATGTCTCACTTTTATGTGTGCTTGCACCAGCAGAAAGATGTATTTACTTTGTGCTGCTAATCCTGATGTTGACATCTAACATTAAAACAAGAACTAAATGTAATCCTCTGGTTTGCAGACTCATACAGTACTCATATTCTTGTCTCGTTAAGTCAAGAAAGCTAGCTTAGCTTGCCTTTTTATTTTCTTGAGCTGAGTATTGCACTGTGGATCAATAGAATCATAGTGTTGGAGTGCGTCTGTATCTGTAGTGACTAAACTAGAAAGTATATTTACATTCCACTTTTATTTGTCAAAGTTGATAATAAGCCTGTTATCGGGTTATTTTTGTAAACATACCCAAATATGGTTACTTCTGGCCCCAAAAGCCAACATAACTATCAAATTACATTGTACTTTCTTCAGAACTGCAGTTCATAAACCAATGGGGACATCACAGCTCCTTCATTCACTAATTCTATAAGGACCTGGTGAAAACACGTGACACAAGGTAAAAGTGGGAACTCCCCCTACCTCCAGACCATCTCACTCTTAAACCTGATGCCACCCAACTAATCTCTTCTTCCTGATAATAGTTCAAATGTTTGTCTGGTCTTTGAGTCTTTCCAAATCACCATTTCTTAACCACAATAAGATGGACCTGTGATAGCTCCAATAATTCCAATGAGTGCAACAGGTTTAATCATATCTGTCCAGTTCGCCTCTGTAGACAGGGGTGCTAACACACTCTTGGGCGCGTTGCCATATTTTGAGATTGATTGGCTTTTCATTGGAACATGAAAACCAGAAGATATCCAGTGTCTGTCCTCGCCATCATCTCTCCCCTCCTCTTTTCTCTCTCCCACTGTCTTCTCTCCCTGCCAGTTCCTTTTGTGATCCCACTGTCTCCCTCTGTTGTTGCTCTAAACAAGCAGCAGGGGGTTTGTAGAGGCCTACACTCATGCTGGGTGTGTGAGTCACCGGTGGGTGGGGGGTGGGTTGATATTAGGAGATAGTGTGGAGGGTAGGAGTGAGGCTTCCCTGCAACCTTCTTCCTGCCTTCTTCTACAATCCAGAGGTCACTGGGTTGTTTGGATCAGCTGATTTATTTGAAGAACACAACAAGCGCTAGTATCAGACAACAGATACACACAGGCGATGGGTACATACTCGTGCATCTGGCTATACATTACCTTCACGTGCTGACACACTGCATAAAATCCCCTTTAATTCACAAGTTTAATTGCACATATATATACACATTACGCCAAGTGTAATCGGCCTCGAGGACACGTTCATCAACGGAGACACTCAAGCATAAAATAAAGCAATGTGTGTCAACACACATACAGTAGAAAACCATAAAGCACCATAAAAACACACGCTTGCGCATAAATCTCAACCTGGAAGCTGCAGAGCATGAAAAATTCCGCACTACAATGTGTATCGAACGGAGAAGATCATATGCCGTAACCCATAGACATGTAAACAAACTCCCACACTAGCAACATTATAAATAAACAAAGGCAAACATCGTGCGTGCGTATACACATGTATGGATTTACATGCACCACAGTGTGTTGTATTGCTGTGTAAACTCTGGATGCACGCCTACAGTCAGTAGTGGTAAGTTTATTGGCAGGGATAGATATTCGCTGATGGAAGTGGCAGCTGAAAAACAGAAGGAGAATGATAGTAAGGAAGGAAGTGTAGGGTGGTGTTGAGGGGGTGAATTTAATTCACACTACATATATGGAGGTATATATTTGTATCCGAGCTTTCTGTGTACTGGCAGAAAAGAAATGCACGGCATGGATCCCCGTTGTACACAGCTGTACAGTCCACATCTCTGGTGGAATACTTAGCCAGGGGATTATGGGGCCGCCTCCATTTGCATAACTCCATTAAGGCATCTTTCGCTCCCTCTCTCTCCTCCTCTATCTCTATCTCTCTCACTCACACAGAGACACCTGTGTAGGAAAAGCTATAAAGACGTTACCCCTGCGGAAAGCCGAATTACATTTTCTTTCACATTTGAGGGAGACGTAATCCGCTGTACAGCTGTGAAAAATGTGCACTGATACAGAAAGTAAAGCATAGAAGAAGAGAAAAAAAAAAAATCACACATTACGCTTCTTGAATTTCACTGCTGGCCCAACATGACAAGTTTTGATGCCAGATCAGGAATCAAAGGGTTAAAATGCAGCCAGAAGCAAAAGGGTTTGATTTTTGGCAGACTTGGCAGCTGAGCAGAAAAAAGGAAGTCTTAGTCAGCTGGTCTTGAAGAAACTGGTCTTAAGGAATCTCTGCTACACCCATGAATCACTCCCGTTCTTCGGTTGGTCCTGGGAATATATAATATGTCGAGAAGTGTTAATTATATCCCGTTAATCCCTACATCTGTTTGCAGACTTTTTGAAAACTGCTAAAACAATAATCTCAGGATTCCTTGAATAATTTCATCTCCAAAGTGTCCTTAATTTGGTTTTGTTTCAATCTAATGCTCTAGAAGTTTGTGTTTTAAGTGTGGCATCAATGCTATATCCAAGTTGAACATACTTTTGGAAATGACAGCTCATAGTTCCATCTGTCATTTTTATTGGCAATGACATGGAATTGTGGAAATCTGGAGATGTGCTCACTGGGTGAAATGGGAGATCCAGTACTTAAAATTAAAAGTGAGCAATGTTAGAAATAATTGGTTATTGTCAGAACTCTTTGCACATACGGAGTGATTATGATGCCTATTTAAATCGAGTGGGATATTTCTACCCTTTGCCATCATTTTTGTCAAAAAAAAGAAAAAAAAGTCGATTAACTTGCTGCTTGGATAAAAATGTCTTTTTTTAAATATACCTTTGTGATAATCAATGATCAACAATCTTGATTGCAAACACTATGCTAAGGAAGTAAGGACACCATTTAATTGAATGGGTCGTAAAGTTTTTTTTGTTTTGTTTTGTTTTTTCATTTGTAGCAACTGGTGGAATTTGCAGATTGTAAGCACATGCTAAGAACAAGGTCTAAAACATTGTCTCTAAAGCCATTATTGAACCCACTTGGTGTCGAATCACACAGATTTGTTTTCCCCTTAGACTTGATTTATTTGTGTAAATATCAACCCACAAAAGATTCCTCTTATTTTTGGGTGGAGGATCATAGTGGACCAATGGCAGTTTTTGACAACATGGTTCCTTGTTGCTTGAGAAACTATATAGAAGTACCTTCATTAGATGTATGTTCCTGGTGTGGTTCTACAGGTTGCTCCAGAAACACTGGTATAGTGTGATCAATTCAGGTTTCTTGGATCACTGACAGAGCTTTGCAACTTTTGCTAAATGGAACGAGTGTGATCAATTAAGGTTTCTTGGATCCCTGACAGAGCTTTGCAACTTTTGCTAAATGGAAACAAACAAAGGCAAGTTGCATCGAGACAAGTTGATCAAGTATAATGTGGAGAAAACAACCACACTGAGTCCATTTGAAGAAATTAACTGTGCAGTAACAGGAATCAAGGCTGGAATAGGGCAAGCGATGATAGACAATGTGATATCAAAGTAAAAGCACTGAGTCACAATATATGGGAACAGCTTGAATGTACCTTGGCATTAGTACTTCATGGTTGTGAGTTGTAAAAATAGGATGAACACAAGACATGCTGACATTGAGTGTTTTGAATCTCCTTCAGGAATGTAGAATTTATTTTTTTTTTAAGTATTCACTGAATCTTAATATTGTCGAGAGACCACTATCGATTGGTTTTCCCCTTAATTTGTCCTCCATTACCATGTTGCTGCAGCTGAGTACTTTGGTTACTTTAGGAAGATACATACCCCGCTATGAAAGTTTCAGTGGGCGAATATTTACGCACCTCTGGATGCAGCTGTTATGACTTAAAACTAATCAAAGCAACAAAATGAAACAGAAAATCACAACAACTCTGTCCAAAATTCCTTTTTTTTTTTAAGAAAACATGTCCAGTATCCAAAGGCTGTTGACATCAGTGGCAGCCATCTTGGTTGCTCAAAAAGTTCCTCAATGACGTTTCCACTGTCAAACCAACCACACATCGGATGAACAGTTGTGATCGCTCTGACTCAGGCTTGGCTTGGTGAAATCTGTTTGAACAGGACTTGGACCAGATGCATCTGCCAGAGCTCATGAAACATGAACTCTGATTTATCTGGATCCAAGGTCTGCATTTGGGACCTATTTTTGGGACCAGGACCAAAAACACTAACCAGTGAGAGAACACATTCCCTTTGGGCTCTTTGGTGATGCATTTTGAGTCCTCCTTATAGTTCACTTGAGTTTTGTGTTGTAATATTTCCACTGTATGAAATTGAAAAACTTCCACATTTTAACCAGGGTGAGCTATAGTTAGTATTTGCTCTGATGCTGTTAGCTTGATGATATTAACGCCTCCTAGGATCAACCTCTCTTTCGTCCTTTAAGATACTCAGATCAATCTGGCTGGGCTCGGCAGCTATAGATAGCCCGGCTGTGTGCGGTGCTAAGCAGAGCAGTGACCCTGGGGTCACCTTCTTCATCTAGTGTCTTTATAGCGCCAGCCCCCGCAGCGACCTCCTCCCTCTTCCTCCCTCCTCCCAGCCACTTTCTCTTCCCCTTAGTCTTTCTTACTTCCCCTCTCTCTGTCTCTGTCTTTCTCTTCTTCAGTGGCGTGAATCATGAAAGCGAGTCCTGTGTAGTCGATGGGCCTTTTTCCTCTGTGGTGCCTTGTTGCAGAGAGACACTGAGAAAAAGAGGGAGAGATGAGGTATTGATTTGAGAGCCTCTGGGAGGAGAACAATAGGTCCCTTACTGAAGCCACTGTGAAGCACAAACACCTTCCCTGCAGCCTCTCAGTGCCAGAGAGAAACTAGAGAGGAAGAGAGGAGTTAAAAAAAAACAGCTTTGCTTTCTATTGCTGCATCGCTCTCCAGTTGAAGCTGATTGTTGATAGCCTGAAGGGGGAGGAATGATGAGGGGGGGAAGAGAAGGAGGAGGCCAGACCTTGGCACTCCCCAATTCCCTGCAGACCAGCTAGCTCCATGGGCCGGGACCCCGAACTCTGTGAACCCACCCAGCGCCGAGCGGCTCTGGGCCAATCGTGCAAACACACAGGGCCTAGAACTGTGACACCCGAGAGGTCGTCGGTTCAAATCCAATACTCTGACGCCTGAAGGCATGCTGAACTTTCTCTGCGTCTAAACCCAACCCAACCTGAATCGCCCCCACCACTACCATGCCTCTCCACCCTCCCTATTTATCCACCCACCCACAAACGTCTTGTTGGTGAATTTGGTCCAGGGTCGACGGTTTGCTCCGTGTTTGGATAAAAGCTTTCAGCGTCGACTGATTCATGACTGCTGTGGAGAAAAATGGACCAACCGCGAGGTGTGGCATGTGATGTCATTGTAGAAAGTGCATGTGAGGTTATCCATGGTAAGGTCGATGACATCATCAGGGGGAGACAAACACCTCCTCTGTCTCGTTGGTTTATGAGCTTGTTGTGTACAAGCTACAAAGAAGTCAGAACAGCAGCGAAACGTTTGGCATAATTAGTCTGTCATGAACACATTGACTGGAAGCTGTTGTGAAATATGATGTTTTTACTTTAAAGTGCTTTATTTGCACTGGTTTGGCGGCAATATTATTTCGCACATTACTCCATGTCATGTAAAGTTTACTTCGATAATACCATTTCTCTGAAACCAGAGGAGTAAAGAGGCTGCCAACACTTTCACCACAATAAAATGTTGGCATTTTTTTATTCTGCACAGAAAATATTCTGGAACCAAAACTACATTCCATATCAACATTTCTATGTGTGTGAATGAATGTTGGAGTGTATTTAGGGCTTATAGTGGAATTGTGAGAGGATAATGTGTATACAACAGCTGTGGTTGACAGAAACTACAGCATTATCAAGCATTTTATATAAGATTTTAGAAATAATAGTTTATTAGGTTTCAGGAAATTTGGTGTTGTAAAAGTAAATAAAGATGTGAATGTGACTCGTCCATCAGTCTAGAACTGGGTCAATCTGGACTCATCACACCAGATGACCTTTTTCCATTGAAACACAGCCCGATCTTTATGCTCTCTACAAAACTAATAGTTGTTTAAGAAATGAGAAACTACTTACTCGACCAGTTAGAGTTAAAGAACTGAAACATACTAATACGTGCAGTAAGTATCCAATGAAATGATCTAGTATATTGGCTGTTTTAATCCAAGTAGAGACTGTTTTTGGTGGTGTAGTATTCACACCGGTTTTTAATATTATATATAACTGTCCTGTGATTTTAAGGGATTCACCCTGATTGATCGAACCTTAAAGTTAAATACAGCCTTTTTCCTAATGCTAACTACCACCTTTTAGCTGTTGAGAATTTTTCATTGCATAAACTTGCAAATTGCAGGTGATGGAATTCTCTATGGAATTAGATCAAATTACACTGGGATTATTTTCATATTTTTACTTTTTTAACTCTACCCCTACAATATTTTTTTCTTGGTAACTGGGCACAACTACACATTCAGTTCATGCTTCAAATCTTTTCAAGAAAAAAAAAAATCATTGTTTCTCTGTGTTTTATGGAAATTATTTGCTACTGTACCACAACTCGACTGACTAACCACTATTAATGGTGGTGCATATTTCAGAGAAATGATGTGTTAAGCAGAAAATATCATGTTCTCTGGAATAAACAAACTGATACAAGTCTCAAGAGACTGCAGCTCGTCTATCAACTCTGCCAGGTTGAAAACAGAGGCAGGTCAAAACGCCTGGCTTTACCTCTTCTCCTACACAAACACAGGCTGGCCGAGGCAGTGTGCGGGTTGACGGGGCCTTGTATGCACTGTTTATCTCATTATGCAAAGCGACAGAGGGATGCAAGAGGCCGTGGAATAGCATAATCTGTGGAGTTCATTTAGAGTCTCTTATATGTCTGAATATTGTTTGTATTGATTTGTGTTTAGAGGGATCCTGATGCTTTGAAGGATCAGGATGAAATGGAGGTCAGTTGAAGCACGGTCCATTTCAAACTTTATATTGTATCGATTACATATCTTTTTATAGGAAAGTTGAATTGAAATTGGTATTTTTCAGACTTTGCTGAATGCAGTGAGCAGAAAATTAGCTCAACTAAAGAGCAGATACGCAGATTTTAGAGTGTTTTTAGCAATTCTGCGATTCTAAACACAATGTTAGACTAATAATAGAAGAGTGGAAGATGCACTAAATACAAAGTTAGTTCAAGAAAGTTGCTTCTTCTTACTGTTGTTTCTTATGAAAGGTGATGGATGACCAGCAGCGATTTATATCACAAAACTCTATATATATTTTGCCCACAATGCACTGCACTTCTCAACAGGAAATGAGAATGGCTCCCCTCTGATGGCACGCCATGGCAGAAAAACAATTTCCAACTTTCAATTTTGTCACAGTGTCACTCCCTTTACTTTACTGGTCACTCCTGCAGACGACTCATGCGGAGCCTCATAATGAATGTGTTTCATAAACAGACATCAAGTGCGTCCACTGCAGCTGTGTATCAGCCCCTTTTTTAACAGTCGTTGTGCTTTATCATTGTTTTAGCAGCACAACCAGCACCTCGCTAATTTCCTGTGCCTCCCATTCACCGATGAGGGCTATTAATTTGCCTTAATGCTGTTCCTCTTTATTGGGTGTCAGTGCTGTCACATCACGCCATATCTCAGCTGTATTCCACTCAAAAGGCTCTCTGGGTCTCCCTGCTGGTGGAGCTTCTGCAAGAGGCCACTTTCCTCCAGAAATTGCTCCTGGTCCCGGAATTGAACCGTAATTTTGTTTGTTTCTAGTGGATTGTTGGACACATAGGATTTGAGCATGTTGAGTAGTTAAAACTAAAATACAGGACTTTATAGCAGGTTTCAGGTGAGAGTTTTGATTAGTTGTGGTAGCAATTAAGCAAAGGAACAAGAAAACCAGAAGGAAAAATTATCTGTAGTAGCCCAACTTTAGACAAAGTTATTCATAGATATGTGGTCCAACACAGAAAACCTAAACTAAAGGTCTTCCTGTAGCAAAATCAAGTGTTTTATAGTAATCACGTAACAGTGGCAACAAACTGTTTTGATAATTTTTCATTAAACAAATGGAAAATGCTAACCAATGTCGACAAACAAATCACAATCAAGAACAAGAATGAGGATCAAATGTGAGCAAAGTGCACCTGAACCTTGGTTTTGACCTCAGTCTAGACTTTGAGGCCCTAGTAATGACTCACCTTCTCTTTTCCTTGTGTAGTTCGTTTCGGTTCCACTTCTTCTTCTTCTCTCAGACCTTTCCTTCTCCCTGTTTCTGTCTCTTCTTCCCCACTTGCGACTGCATCACAACATCAGGGCACCTAGAGAATTTTAAATGCTCAGGATGAATTGTTTGTCTTAGGCAGGGGAGTCAAATGGCAACCAAGGAGAAAGGGTGTGTGCGCGTAGTAGCAATGGTGGTAGGATGGGGGTGTTGGTGGGTTGGGGGGGGGGGGGCTGCAGGAAAAAGACTCAAGAAAACTGAAAGCTTGCCAGGCAGAGATGCAGGGACACAAATAGCAACAAAAAAAGTGGCGTGGAAACTCATCTTCTTGTGTCTTCCATCATATGCAAGGTCCTGAGCAGGCGGGGCAGTGATGGAGAGGTGTGTTAGGGAGGAGGGGGTAGGCTTGAGGGGGGGGGGGGGGCAATTGTACGGCAGAGATGGGTGGGTTATTAATTTCCACTATGCAGTATCATGCAGCTGGTGGCTCCAAAGCGGGGTTTGGCGGTAATGAAAATGGCCCGAGTCGAAGATTAATGGCTCATAAAGACAGAGCGTTTAGATGGGACGGCCGCCTCAATCTGGACGGTGGTGACTAATCGCAATGGACGCATGCACGTGCTCCATTGCGCACACATAAACATGCGTATACACACACAGCTTTTCCGTTACCTCAACTACCATCTCTCTGAGCTGGACTCGCCTTTTTCTTTTTTTTCTTTTTTTTAACCCCACTGCTTCATTTCCTCATCACCCCTCCTTCCTACCCCCCCTTACTCTGTCCCATCTGATGTTGGTGTGAATTGTGGCAGGGTCAGAGTTCAAGGCGTGCAGAGAATTATCTTGATTTATGCCCCCTACGCTTGGTGCTGGTCACGGCGTACAGCCGAGGCAGGCGGTCGGTGGGCTGTTGGGCTGCAAGATGTAGGGGTGACGGCCCCCCCAGCCCTTATGTGTGTTTTTTTTTTTTTTTTTTTTGTTCTTCATCCTTAATGGCAGCAGCGGTGACAGGGCCACCGCATCATCAAGCTGGACAAATGGGCTCGCCGGGCGCCAGCAATTTTTCCTTCTTTGTGGCTGAAGGAACATCATATATCTCTAAAACCACCCAATTGGGTTGTGAGAAACGTGTTTTTAAAACAAATTGATTTGGATGTTTTACGAGGTGTTTGTGTGTAATAGGGAGCTCGGGAGGATGATGCAGTTGTGGTTTTTACTCTGGTGGTTTCAGCACCAGGAGCAATGGCAGCACAGGCCATAAAACAAGTGATTTTCATCAAGTCAGGGAGTCAATCCTGTTTTATACTATTAGCCTGACAGGTGTACACACTATATAAAGCAGACGTGGGTCAAATGCTGTTTGTTTCACACTGCTGAACCTGACATGGAGGATTTATCACATCAGTTCAGCTGTCAATCGTAGCAAAACACACTGACTTTATTTTTTGACTACAATGTACTGACTTAAATCTAAATCACAGAGTAATCGTAGCTGTCACAATGACCGTCTCCGTTGTACTTTGTTTTGCAGTTTCCAGGAGCCAGTATTTCTATCAGGTTGTTTGCATGGTTAATTAAAATTATTATTCCTCTGATGTCCCTGTTTACAAGCAGCTGAGAAAACTTAATGATATGATATCTGAACAAGTAATTTAGAGGGTTTAGCTTCTTTGCACAAAAGTATAGCAGACTTAAACAACCTTAGCTGAGAAGGTTGACATTACAATATTTGGACATCAGCATTGAAGTCAAGCCCACCTAAACTGAGACCAAGTCACTGCTAAAACCACATTGTGTTAAAACTGAGATAAGACCAAGATTTTACAGAGTTGAGACCAAGTTGGATATACAACAAGGACATTATGGAAAACACATATATCATTTAGTTGAAAAAGTCTGAAAAACTGTTGACTCGTTGTTTGTGTCCAACATACATGGCGAGCACATGTGGAGTTGTAGTCAAGACATAAACTGAGACCGAGTCAGAGCTAAGATCACATTGTGTCAAGTGGGGAAGTGGTCAAGAAGGCAAATTCATCTGCAGTTGGCATGGTATGATATGGCTAAATCAGTTAATTTTAGCATCATATTACTAAAAGAATGAACACTGGTACAAAGGCAGATTGTGAGTATTAGCTCTCATGTCAGGTCACTTACATTTCTTCACTGTCCTCAATACCAAGATCAACTTCGAGTACAAGAACACTCGAGATATTGCATTTGCTCATATCCCACACCCTGTTGATATGAACATGTTTTTCAGTAAGTTTTCAATAGACTGTGGACTTTTCTTGCAAACACGGTGTCTCTACTCTACTACTTGTTGCTTTGTGTCCAACACATAGAGTTGACTGTAAATACCTGATAGATGTGGTGTTGCGCACTACAAAAAAAAAAAAAAAAACACCAAGTAGCATGCATATTCTTCATGCACTGTATACAAGTCCAAAGAATGGTCCTAGAACTGAATAATATCAAGTCTTAATCCAGTGATTCTACCTTCTGACTGAGGCTGAATTTGGAATATCCATATGGAATACACAGTTTACATAACACTTATCACATCTGAAAAGATAAGTGATGTATTGGTGCATGAAAGTGCACTCATTAAATGAGAAAATACTTTGCAGCTTCTTTCAATACCCTTAAATGTTCATGCCTTTATATCATCATATGACCTTACCACTATTTTTGCACCATTAACTTCCATTACAATCAAAGAGAACTACTTCTTTGATCCAAGGGAAATGGAAAGAGTTTTTTTTTTGTCCCGGTAACTAAACTAGTCCACAAAGTGAAACTCAACCTGTCTCAGAGACTGGCATTGCAGATGTTTCATATTTAACCGTAATCGGTGACTTGTTCCATTTTGATTGGTGTACGTCCAGTAGCTTCTGTGAAATGTTGGCAAGCTGCAGGTTTTAACTTTGAGACATTGGACTTGTTTGCTATTAAATATACATACTGTTGCTAAACTTTGTAATTGTTAAAAAGTTTAAAAAGTGAAAAGTTCTGACCTTATGAAAAAACTGAAAATGGAAAAATATCAACAACCTTGCAGTCTTGATTTATAGTTTCTGTGGTGAGACTGTTGTGAGTTGCCTCCGAGAAGAAAGTTAAATGTGGGTCTTGGCCTAAGACTACACTGTGGTCAGAATCTGAAAGACTAGACTGAGTTTAATCCTCCAATCTAAACACACAGTCTGCTGGCTGCTGCAGAGAAGAGTCCCATCCAACACGACACAGAACAAGACACACATTTCCACAGTGTAACCTGACGGGGAGAGCATGGAAAAGAAACACAACACTGCCAGGGTTAGACAGTCCCAAAAATCTGTTCAATCAGGCATGGAAGTATAAATATTAAAAATACAAGACTCGGGGGTTCAAATCCCACTTGGGCCACCAACACAGCAGCAGTATACATGAATGGTATTGTGTTATTTACATAAACGCAGTTAGCGATTGTCATATTTGCATGTACAGGCAACTGAATAATCAATAATCTTACCTGTAAAGCAGGAAATGTGACATTGTGATACACACAGTAGACCTGTATAAACAAAGAAACGGGCTAAATGCTGACATGCTGACATCCCCCTGTGTTGCAGAGCAGTAAAGAATGACAATGTAGTAACAATCCATTACTGTTACTTAAATCATAAGCCCCTGAGCCTACATTCATCATGGTCTTGTCATGGCCTGGAGGGTGGAGTCAGGTGTGATAGTGAGTGTGAAAAATCAATTCACATAAGAGTTGTGTTTCTGAGATTGGCCCTGAAGCGGAATGGTGACCATGAACCACAGTATCCCTGCTTTGGGCATTTCTATCTACTCTAGTTACCCATAGCCTATCTATGTCCCTTAAAGGCCCTTGAATGACTCTATGAAATCCTCTACCTGTGGATAAACTGACAGGAAGTCGCACTGTCCCCTCAGCCAGGCTAGCTGGATATTCTGTCATGTCAATTACAAATAAGTTGTAAAGACTTAAACATGCACAATTCCTTGCTGTCGGGAGGTCGACGATCGGGTCGGCGTCTGCAGTAATGTGGACGCTACACCGGTCCATTGTGGTGAAGTGGGAGCTAAGCCGAAAGGCGAAGCTCTCAATTTACTGGTCGATCTACGTTCCAACCCTCACCTATGGTCATGAGCTCTGGGTAATGACCGAAAGAATGAGGTCGCGGGTACAA
>JAQQZY010000013.1:16119357-16137475 GCA_030068375.1 Ostorhinchus rueppellii | reverse complement strand
TATTTTCTGATTCATCTTATTAAACTATGTAAGATTTAGCACATTTAATGTCTGAAGCAGATATTTTCTAAGAAATTCCAGAGCAGTGTTATGTATCTGTCTTGTCACTGTATGTAATGTGTATGATCCACTTCATGTCTTAGATTTGCATGACAAACACCACAGAATCCTATTTGAATTACTCATGTGGTGAACAGAGCTGGTTCTGTGATGCTTCTGACATGCACCACTTTAGATAGAAACACAAGACTTATGTGGAGTGGTGGGGATCTGCTCTGGAGGCTGAGAAGCAGCAGACCCTGACTTCATTTAAAGGAAAAGAGTTTCTGTGTCTGAAACACCCTCGGTATCACCCTAACCCTAAAACTGGTTGGTGGATGATCCAGTGCACTTATGCTTTTTGGATGTGGTTCATTTCACATTTGTCCAACTTTTCTAAATGTTTCTCCTCATATGTGGTCATAATAAGTGCGCCACATTGATCCAAAAGTCTCCCGCACACTGATGCCAATACTTTTTGACTGTCAGTGCACTTTAAGTGTCCCCAGTGTTCTTTATAAGGTCAAACACAATGAAACATAGACTAATTTCCTGTAAACTTTACATCCTTAACAATCATCTTCAGGTCTCTTAGTGTATCTCTGTGAGGAAAACATACCGAATTGTCTCTTAAATTATCTTGTAAATTTAAAACAAATTTCATGGAAGTGGAGATTTGACAAGGCTTCCTTCTTATCATGTAGAGATGATAATGTTTTATATAAAGTTGGTGTTTGTCACAGTGGTTCTATATACTAGACATACCAACCAAACTTCTTAAACAGCATTTTTTAAAACTTAGCATTGCATTTTTTTTTTTTATTGAAAACTTTAAAGGTCAAACAGTTGTTCTGACTTTGAAACCAACATCCTACTGCATCTAAAATGTAAAAAAAGGACTAAAAGTTGAGACAAATCCTTTCCTCCTGAGAATAAGTATATTGATAGGTGACCTGATTTCAGTTAAGAGACACACACTGACATACTGGAGTTTAGAATTTTTTTTTTTTTCTCCAGTTTAAAGTTTTTAACATTGTGTGAACGGGGCTTGTGTGTGTGTGTGTGTGTGTGTGTGTCAGGTGTTTCTGATGCTTTTTTCATCTCACACACCTGTTGTGTTTGGGTTTCTATCAGCGGCAGTGCAGGCCCATGTAGATGCACGGACGCTGTATGTGTGAGGGCCCGTGGCTTTGTAAACATTACCTCATCGCTGTCATGCTGCGGGGGCTGGGGCCCCCCGTCAGCCCCCAGGTCTGTGGGAACTGAAGCCCACTCTACTGACTGGAACAAAGGGCAGCCCACCCCTGCCCCTCGCCCCCTGCCCCAGCCACCGCTGCCCCAGCCCACCTCACAACAAAAGGGGCCACGGGGCCTTAATTCCCAGGCAACGATATAAATGGTGGCCCCCGACTCCCGAGGACGAGGCAGGAACGAATGGGCCTGAAAACCAAATGGAAAGAGGGAGGGGGAAGAAAAATGGCAAAGAAGTCATAAAAGAGTTGCACCCCTCCACCTCCCATCCACCTCCTCATCCCAGAGGTCCTTTTGTTGGTGGGGGGTGAGGGGACACGGGGGGCGGAGGGTGGGGGGATCAGGCCGAGAAGACACAAAGGACAGGTCGGAGAAAGTGGCAGGGGTCAAAACTGGCAGCCACCCCCTCCACACATCCACTAAAAACTCCAAACGCAGACATCCCATCGCACACACCAACAGCATTTCAACCTCCAACTGCAGCACCGACACTGTTTTTAACACAAATACTTTCTTATATTATGGTCTATCCAATACTGTTCTGCCATGTGCTGCAGTGCATGTGCTTTTATTTTATGTGGTGATAGCACGACACTAATGCAGCACTAAAACTAAGCTTCCTTTAATAGGTGGGTTTGTTCTTAATGTCTTGCAAAGGAAAAGTTTGGACCAGAGAAAACAAACAAACAATAAATAAATAAATCAAAACCTTCCATGACAGTCCCATAAAGCTCATAAGCATAGCTGTTATTAACAACTGCTTTTGTTTCCAGTTCATGACCTCTGCTTCTTCTACTCTGTTTATTACACCCATGTATAATATAGTTTTTGCCACTACCATCTGACAACGCAAAGCTGTTGGGTACATTGATTCCGAATGAACTTCACCTAATTTGCATATGCTCTCTTTGTGACGTACACAAGTTTGCTTCAACTTTTCAAGACAACTGCATTTAGTGATGTGGTTGGTCTGCTCATCCATCATGCTCCCAAACATATTCAAAGCCAACTGTCTTGGCCACTTTAAGTTGGTTGGTTAGCAGTTTTTGTGCTAATGCAACTCAAATGGAAAGTTAATGTCAGTCAAGTAGTGTAGAAATGTGAGTACTGTCAAATGGAACATAAAAACACCATTCCTCTTATAACTCTGATGGTAAGCATAGATTTTAATGAGAGGGATGTTTTTGTTTTGTGTCTTTTTTTTCAATAACCTTTAGTGCATTGGATGTCCTTTTGGTGTTCCATCCATCCATCCATCCATCCATCCATCCATCTTCTATACCCGTTTATCAAGATTCACATCTCCAGGGCCTAATATTTGAATGTTTGACACAAAAAAACCAAACTATATCTTTTCTAATTTGAGCTGGGATGATGTGCCAGTATTAAAACCTCTTACAGTCAGTTATTGTAGAGCATTTATTTTATCAGACAGGGCTAGTTATTTGTTTACCTGCTTGACTAGTTTCAGCTAAATCATGTAGCCTTCATCAGAAGTGTCACATGTTACTGTGACGTGTCTCACCAACCCACCTGACCAGCCTGTAAGACACGTCACAGTAACATCATGTGACACTTGTGACGAAGGCCACAGGAAGTAGCTGAAACTAGTCAAGCAGGTAAACAAACGACTCCCCCTGTCTGATAAATGAATGATCTATAATAACTGTAAGTGGAAGACAGCATGAAACTGTACCAGACTCTTACAGTCAGATTCCTTTAAGGACAGACCAGTGTTCAGTAGAAGTCAGGAGATTCATCAGTGAATCAATAAGTCAACTAAAAACAGCTTAAATTGATAAGATTTCATTCATTCATGTTACATAAATCTTTGGAAAAGAAATTGGTTCAAGTCCGAAACTTGCATCAAATACAAAATTTGGTCAAAATCAACTCAACATTAAAAATGAACCAATAAGAAGCAATCCTTACACAAAGTTGGGATGTCCTAGTCACCTCATTGAACACAAATGTAACCAACCCTGTCAGATCTGAACACCTCACCAATCGTTGGGTGATCATGGGGTGTTGAAGAACCCCGAAGAAAGCGCATGAGTGTGTTTTGAACTCCAGCCCCAGTGAACTCATCTAGTGGAGATAATGAAATAAAGGATTTTTCAAAGTTTTCCAACCAAGTGAGCCTGGATTTGTGTCTTTTTCCACTGGTTTATGCCCTCTCCATGAGCGCCGTTGGTTTGTTGAATACTAGAAGCTCCCTGTGTGTGTGTTTTTTTTTTTTTTAACCTACTAATCATATCCAAACTTTTCTCCAAATTTCACCAATCAAGTAAGTTTCCAGTCTGAGCAAAGGTTTTGGAGCAGTACTTCAACAACCTCAACAACCTGGAACAACTTACTTTTGATTAAATAAACACCTCAGCCACAGATGCAGTTTCAACTTAATCCTTCAATTTCACTTCAAAAAAACCCCCAACTAATAACAACAGGTCACACATCGCAGTGTTTAGGAAAAGCTGCTGTGAAATACGTTATTTTCGGACACAGTGGCTCCAAAAACAGCTGTAGAAATCCTGAAGAAACTGAACAATACAGTAATAATACAAAAATATGAGCAACAAAAGCCTTTAACAAGTGTTCCAAAAAAAAATCAGCCAAATTTCACAGGTTCCAACTTAACCCTTTTGGGGCGACTTCCAAATGAATTTTTATCCACACCCAACCTTTCCTTACTGATTTATCACTATTTATGGGTGTATCCTTTGCATTTTGTCAGTGAAAAGCAGGTATTTTACTACATTTTATCATGCATGCTTATTAACTTAGAGTACAATTAAAGCTTTGAAATCGAAAGAGAAAAATGAAGATTGTCTATTTCAGAAATATCATTGACTATGAACATCTATAACCACTCTCAGTGTTGCTAAAATTGCTAAATTTTACTTGAATTATTTCCATGTATTGATGGGATTAGGGGTTCTAAAGGTTCTAAATGTTTTAGATCAGTAGACGCTTTGGATCGCTGGTGGCAGTCTGGGTCTTTGTGGGTTAAAGCTGATGCTGATATTAAACTTGTTTCTCTTAATCATTATGTGGTCAGCAGCGAATGCGATCAGTGTTGATGTTAAGTACCAAGCAACATGATTATTTTCACTCTTAAGAGTTTTCACTGGTGTTTTGGCCCACACACGTTATCAGCTGTTAAGAGCGGTGTGATTTTTTTTTTTTTTTTTTTTGCAATGCAGTTGAGGCGGCTGTCCACTGGCTCTGTGAAGTGGCTGGAGGAGAGTGCAGGATAATTGGGGCTATGTTGTATCTAGTGTCTGTAGCACTTCAGCGCTGGGGGTCAGGGACCTGAAAACACTGGCTCAACAGTTACCAATCATTTCAAACCCCCGGCCGAAGAAAAGCATCGTGGGCCAGCTTTTCTCTCAGGGGCCACGGCCCTTGTGGAGGTTCAAAGGGACAGTGCGTGTGTGTGTGTGTGTGTGCGTGTGAGTGTGTGTGCGTGTGTCCTTTGAAGGAAAAGAAGAGCTCAGAGGCTGGAGACTTGAACAATTAGAGCAATTTTACCCCTTCTTTCTATCTCTTTTTCTCTCCCTCACACACCAAACAAAGATTCTGTCTCCTCATTCATTCACCAGACAATATTTTCGCTTTTCTTTTTTTCACTTGCGAGCAGTTGATGACTTTCAACATTACGGACGACTCAGCCTCTGTCCCAAAAAATTAGACACAACATGATAATGCCCTCTTGGGGAATTGTGCGAAATTGAAATTTAATGTTTCGGTTCATCTTTAAACGAAACATTTTATCACCACAAACAGCAATAAAGAGAATTTCAAAGCCATTTGCCCCGTGTTCGGTTTGTGAGGCATTTTATTTTCCCTCCCAGGCAGGGCTTTACCGAAGACCGTCACCCCCTTCCTCCCCGCCCGAACTTTTTCCTCCTCTGCATAACATTGTGGCCACAGATTGTGCAGAATGCAATTAGAGCACCTAAATTAAGTAGTAATGGAGAACCAGGTCTCCCTACCAGTGTTGCCCTGGCAACGAGCGCTCACAACACCGCCTCTAGTAGTTTTGCTACTTTATCTGCAAAATGCACAATTGAGCTTTAAACCAGCTCTCTGTCTGCAGGAGCCAGGCAGGCAGGGCGAGGAGGGGAGGATAAAGGATGGGGGGGTGGAGGGGGGGTGATTGGGAGGCATGGTGGTGGGGTGGGGGGGGGGAACAGCTGCGTGCTAGGAGGTTTCTCTGCATCTTGTGATATTGCCGGCCGTCAAATATTTATTCCACAAACTGTCTAATGTGGCGTGATGCGCTCCCGTGCGCGGATGAGGGCCAGATTTCAAAGACCCCCTCAAAGGATGACGTGTGTTCGGCGAGCTTTGATTCGCGCGCTCCCCCTCCAGTCGTAGCGCGACGTGACAGAGAGGAGAGGAGGCTTCGCTTTGTAAACAGCCTGTAGTCGCGGGGCCTTGTTGACTGATGTGACAAAAGCTCGGTGAATTGTAGACACGCTGTGAATGTTCATCACCGGCTGCAGATTTTAGGAAATGGGATTAAATTTCAATGAAGGAAGACGTGCAATCACACCTGCAGACTTCGGTTTAGGCCGCAGAGGAAAAGTTTACTTTGTTGTTTTCTGATATTTGGCTTGCTTTGGGTTCCGATTTCGCAATGCACAAGTGAACTAATTCTTTAAAGGTATTAGTATCCTGCCAAGTAAAAGATTAAACAGATCTTGACTTGAGGTGAGAAGTGTACCAGCCTTATTTCACGTAAGGGTCTTGGAAATGACAAAAAGAAAAAAGTTACAACAGGTGATACAAATCGACCTTCCAACAGTGGGCCAAAGACAACAATCAGAAATCAGTTTCATTCTGAGAACCATAAAATGAACACGGCCTTCCACTAATGGGATGATGACACTGGGGCTCAATTCCCTCGTTCATTATCATCAGGAGATGTTTGGGTGACGATCATATGGACCAACCAGTGGCCACACATCATCCCAGGGAGCTCAGTGCTGGCGTTAGCCTCTGGCACCTTCATTCGCCTTATTCTTAATTAGCCTTTAGCTTTCATCATGCATCCACTGTGGCATCATTTCCGTAAGCTAATACATTATTACATTTATTTGCAACGTTTTCTGTTCAAATAATGTTGCTCAACCTATACCTGACCAATTGGATCAACCCCAGATCATAACACTGCCCCCCTCATCACTAGGCATGATGGGTAATTACTTAATCTGGAACAGGGTCAATCTGGACTCATCAGACCACGTGACTTTTTTCTTTTGAAACACAGTGCAGCTTTTGTATTC
The DNA here is from genome assembly GCA_030068375.1 of Ostorhinchus rueppellii. Taxonomy (NCBI): domain Eukaryota; kingdom Metazoa; phylum Chordata; class Actinopteri; order Kurtiformes; family Apogonidae; genus Ostorhinchus; species Ostorhinchus rueppellii. Next base: position 16,130,894 of record JAQQZY010000013.1, on the reverse strand, counting down.
TTTATCAAATTAATGGTTGTTTAAGAAATCGGAAGATATTCACTGCACTTGTAGCTGAAAAATTCTAATGTATAATTTCTTTTTCAAATGGGTAGTGTAGATAGCTAATAAAATTAAATCAACTGCTACAAATGCACTATATTAAATAACTGTAATGTAAAGCAATGATACATAGCTGATATTTCTACCTGTTAAACTAATGCAACACAACTTATAAATGGGCATACCTGCATTTTGTCAAACCTACAGTTTGACTCACAACAAATGGGAGACATGACACATCCATAATGCTGGACAAACAGTGGATACAACAATATGAAGGAGAGGGTTTTTTTTTAATGTTTTGTTTTTTTGTCACCATATCCTACTGGACCGCCGTTGCGTTTCCTTTTTTCTTGCACAAGAGCTACTTAAAGCCTCTTTATGTTTCTGCTGATTGCAAATATTTCAGGCTACTGCACAACCATAATAAAAGCGACTCAAAACCTATTTCATGTCCACACTTAGAAATAAACATGATAAGGTTTGATTGATTAGTCTGATTTTTCACTTTAATACCTTTATACCAAATCATTTTCTTTTGCCAAGTGTATCAGACTTGACAGTTGTTCCGTTCTTGAGCCAGACCTCCTTCAACCCATGTTCAGTAATATTAACAGGATCACATTTAACTTACTAACTACTTACACACTACCTGAATGAATCCTGACTGGACTCCATTTGCAGTTATTCCACATATTCTGTACCGACTATTATGCAAGGTTTGAAGGCATAAAAATACCTTATGGTTTGCATTTCTTAGACGTTATTTGAAAAAGTCTTATAGCATTTGATGCTTCCTGAGAATCCCGGCAACCTCATTTCCATGATGCATAGGATGAATCTTCTCCATATTTAGAGATTAAAGTCTATAAAATTACAATCAATTACAATCCCATTCGCCCTTTAATGATGCAATACTGGTTTATGTCGGACTGTAATGGACACTGCACCGATTTAGCTCCCACTAGGTGATGAACACATCCAGCAGATACGTTGTGAGCTTATTGAAGTATTATATTTAATGTTAGCACAATACATGGTGGGGCTGAAATACAGCGTGATCGAATTTAACTTACTGGTTATTCTGTCAGAATGATTTTTAATGGAAATGTCACTGGACAAAACCGAGCAAGACCTTCATGCTCTAAGTACAGGACATGAGTAACAAATTCCTCCTGGATTCTGGGGCTGCAGGTTAAAACGTGGAGTGTTAGTCATGAGTTGACACTGCACACACACTTAATAAAAATCACTCAGGCTGATCTGGGTCTAAAACTTAGAAACCTGCCATTGAAGTTATACTGGAGGTGTTGTCCCAATTTGCACCGTATTCGACCAAATGTTCAGCTGAAGAAAACGTTCCAGAATGTTTGTGCATGTCGTCAGAAGAAGGATAACCAGTTGAAATAAGCCAGGAAAAAAGAAGACGTACAGGGGGACAAAATGGCCAAAAATGTCAAAACTGGGAGGTCAGATTTAAAAAAAAAAAAAAAAAATGGAAATTGGAATTGGCCAGACACGGAAGAAAAGACAAAAAAAAAAAAAAAAAAAAGCTGAATTAGACAAAATTATAATCCACGTCAGAATTTTAAGGACTAAAATCAGAAATCATTAGCAATTATTAGGTCACATTTATTTTAAGGAAATTGCAACTGGCAAAAGTCACATTTATACGTTTTAAAAGACTTTATTAATCCCACCATAGGGAAATTTTACAGTTTACAGCAGCAGCATACAACACACAAATGCAAAGAAAAAGACAGGTAGAAAAAAAAAAAACAGGTGAGAAATTAAATAAGAAAGTGAGAAATGAAATGTAAGAGAAAATGATAACTTTTGTATTTATATAAATATTTAAATAAATAAAGAATTTGAATGAAACATTTTTAATGAAGGAAAAAGAAAACTGAAACTGGTGCATCTTTACTAATTTAGCTGTTTCATCGTCATTAATTTCTCATTTCAATAGTTATTAAACGTGGTGCCCGACACATATTAAGATGTTTCAGATAGTTCTGAAGACCTTTTCCTGTGATGACATTAAACTGGTGTTAATAGCTGCGTGGAAAGCTGCTGGCAGAGCGTGAACAACACAAGTTTGAAGACACTTAAAGCACAGAATGGGGCTGTTCATGTGCTGTGCGTGCAAACAGGTAACAGGTGTGCAGTGTATTATTTAGCTGGAACTCTGCTTTGAACAGAGTGTGCGTGCCACGAGTCAGAGTTTGTTACAAATCAGCCTTAAGTGTGGATAACTGGGCCACCTTGTTGTCCTGGGGGACGGGGGCCATGCAGATGCCAGAGCCACGCAGTTTCATATACGCAGACACAAACACACATGCAGCCTGGTGTCGGTGCACACTTGTTTTTCCTTTTATATTTCCACTCAGCAGCTGTGTGCATTTAAAGATGACCAGGTGCCACAGGCTTTTCATTTGGATCAACACACATACGCCGGCATAGACACACAGGAGCAGAGTGAGCCGGACAACCAGGTGCTGTGCAAAAGGCCGACTGTAGCCGTGCCAAGAGGATGTCCCAAACACTGACACCAGCAGCGTATGGCCCACACATGTTGCAGGAGATTAGGACTCTTCCTACCAAACGGCCCCTCCGTAGACGACAAAATACATCTGAATCGACTCCATGTGTTTTCACCTGCCTGGAAACTATTTTTCTTTTGTGGTAATTTGTACTGTAAAAAAAAGGGGGATTGGCTGAGCTGCCGCCCACGTTCCAAATCGACTGACCTCTTTCAGTCGCAACAGCCAGGTGTGTTTTAGCGGAACGTGAGGGTTTCAGGTTCGGGATCATTAGCCTTCTAGTGGATTTACCCATTAAGTTTCATCATTGGCAGCCAAATGACATGTTTGCCCACAGTGCAAAACTGCATGGAAACTAGAGCTTTCAAGCAATTAAAAATGTAATTAAATGAATGAGATTATCATCCACTAGGTCACCATAGACCCAGTTTAGGACTGAGATTATGAAGGTTATCTTTGAGCTATGTTTGAACTCGAGCTGGATGATGTGGACACAAAGTTTAATCATGATTTTAATTCATTGTTAATGATGATCAACTATTTCAGGTGATAAAACTGGATTTATTACTCTGTCTTGGCTAAAACTACAGTCCCTAAAAGACTCAAGATTCACATTCACAATTAACATATTAAACGGATTGCATTTTGAAAATATGATGAGGAAGAAAGATCTCCAGAGGAATAAAGTTGATTTTACCCTTTTTTCATGATCAGAATGAAAAAAAAAAACAAAAAAAGAAAAAAAAAAAAGTCACACATGCAATATTTCACTGCATCACCTTTGGTTTTGCTTACAGGACTCATCCACTGGATTTAACTAAGCAAATAGTTCAGATCCTTCCATGGGTCAGTACTGCAGAGGTTAAAACCCTCTATTTACCATCGGAGCACCGGCGCTCCTGTTTTACAGGCACTAATTAAATTACCACAACTCGTCGACTGTTTGGTCTAAAGAGAAAATTCAAACAGTTCCTGAAAGAAGAGAAGATGGGCTTTACGGGGGTATTACTGTTTTTATGGTACATCACAGGCATCCATGTGGAGCAATGGTCCAATCACAGGCAAGAAATGACACACGGAGCAGAGAGGGGTGTGTGGAGGCACAAGCCGGTTGGACCGATTTTTTTCACCATTGCACTTGTCAAAAAAATGTCAAGAAAAGAATATCTCTGAGAGCGAAAACCTTCTAAAATGTTGATAGAGGAGGAGAGTGAGCTGGATGAAGGACCGGGTTTATCTGGAGCAGCTCCATCTCAACCAGAGTAAATAATACATTTTGTAGAAGCTGCTTAGAAGATATGCTGTACAGTAAATGCCAACTTTACTAGCTCGCTACGTTTTAGCTTCATGTGAATCACTTCTGTTATCCAGGCGGCCTGTGTGATACTTGGTCAGGAAGGGTTTGATAATGTTTCAGCTGGAACAGGTTACTGTAGTAAGTGTCCTCATGTCTTAAACGTCAGAAAGACTGGACAGTGGCAGGATTGATGACGATCAGCAAGTTTGGGACGGAATGGTTCAGGGAGAATGAGACACCATTTCCAAACATGGATAAATGTCCAAACAGTCTAATCTCTAATTTGGGATGTGATGAAGACTTGATGCAGCGGTCCGATTGTCCATCATCAATCATCAAAAATGAATGCAACTATGAATGGAAAAAAAATATCATGAATGTTATTCCGACACAATCTAAACATTGTGTGGCAAAGCAGATGCCACTGAATGTGTCCTGTAATCAAAACCAAAGATGTTGCACGAAAATATTGCACATGCGACTTTTTTTTTTTTTTTTGCCGGGCAGTGTATTATCACTGATGGGGCGACACACTGGTGCAGTGGATAGCACTGTCCTGGGTTCGATTCCGACCCTTTCTTTGTGGAGTTTGCATGTACTTCCCGCGTTTGCATGCGTTCTCTCTCGGTCCTCCAGCTTCCTCCCACCATCCAAACACATGCACTGATGAATTTGATGATATAAATTGCCCATAGATATGAATGTGAGAGTGATTGGTTGTTTGTCTGTATACATCGGCCCAGTGATGAACTAGGGATTCATCTCGGGCAGGGGTGTCCAGAGCTACTATCCTCCATGTTTTAGACGTATCCCTCTTCCAACACACCTGATTCAAATGATAAGCCAATCATCAAGCTCTGCAGAAGCCTCATAATGACCGTCAGGTGTAAAGCACAGGTGTCCAACATGTGGCCCGGGGGCCAAATCCAGCCAGACAAAGGGACCAGTCCGGCCCCTGGGACGAATTTGTGAAATGCAAAAATTACACTTAGATATTAATAATCATTTTAGCTCAGGTTTCACATTAAAACCAATTCAATCTCATAATAACCTCCACCTGTTACAAAATATTTTGCGTGTCTGTAGATTGACTGTGATCTGTAAGTTATAATGTACATGTGAAAATGCTAAACTAAAGCTTAATAGTGTTAAAATTACACTTTTTTTCAGTTTGTTCATGTTCTTCACATTGTTTGAAAGGATAGTTTGTAGATTTAAACATTTTCATCATGTCATTTGACTTTTTTCACTGTAAAACATAAAGAAAAGTTTAGAATTGACATTATTTATAAATTATTGTGTTATTATTTTATTGGTTTGGCCCACTGTAGATCAAATTGAGCTGAATGTGGGCCCTGAACTAAAATTAGTTTGACAGCCCTGCATTAAAGGTTCAAAACTGAAGAAAAAGGGCCTTTTTCTATAAAATATTTGGTGAAGTGAAGATGAAACCAAACATGTACAACCACTGTCATTTCTAAAAAAAAAAAAAAAAAATACAGAAGTTTTACTGGTGAAACAATGTTACAGAAGACGACAGTGTTTCCATGTTCAGTGTGGAGCCTCTGAACATCCATATGAGACATATCTGATGCTGCATTTTACCTGCATTATTTCAATGTATTGTTATGATTAGTGGTTCAATAGTTATTATTAAATATTTTAGGATTTGTGGATGTTGTTGTTAGCTAGCGGCTGTTAGCTTCTTTGCTCATTAATCTGTCAGACTATCTCAGTTTGTGTTGTTTGAGGAGGCTGGTTTGTTATCATCAAGCGCTGTTAAATCTGACCTCCGTGCCTTGTGTTGAGGTGACATTTCGGACTTAAAGTAATCACCCCATTGAGAACAGGTTCATATGCATGTTTCATTCTTGGGTCTGAGTCATCTGCTTCCATTATGGCGACAGAGTTACTGGGGATGGAACCCACACATTGATACACGGAGTCAGTCGGCAGCACTGAGCGCAATTAATCAACAGAGTTTTTTTCTTTTTCAATGAATTAATTGAAGTTACTTTGACAGCACTAATAAAAACACAGCTGGGTGACACGGAAAATTTGTGCTGAGCAGTTCTCAGGTAAGTTGACCAACAGGATAAACTCTTTGATGCGTAACTCGAAGAACTTATCACACCTTCCATGAGTGTTTCGGAGGTGTGAATGAACAGACTGCACTCCACGGCGCCGATGGGGAGGCTTGAGGTGGTATTAAAGGCAACGTGAGATGTCTAACACTTAGCATCACCAATGTTGTGACATTTCTGTGATGTTTTAGACGTAGAAATATGTGCTTCTCGCTATTTCGGTTTCTGCTCATCTGGCCGGGTGAGAAAGAAGGTAAGAAACACAAACTGAGGGAGGAATATGTTGGAAATGATGGTGAAGAGAAGAGAAGAGAAGAGAAGAGAAGAGAAGAGAAGAGAAGAGAAGAGAAGAGAAGAGAAGAGAAGAGAAGAGAAGATGTGCAGTTCAAAGCCCGGTAGAACAGCGCAATTGAAAATCCGGCCAAGGTGTGTTGTTGTTGTCTACCAGAGCAGCGATCATGGGGTCTGTTGGAGAAAACATCACACCGTTTCATCGCCATGGCAGCAGCCAACCACAGGGGCCCATGCCAAGATGCTTGGCCAGCTATCTCACAAAAAAAAAAAACCCTTTGGTGTATGTCAGTGGTGAAGGAAGGCGTCCATAGCGAGTGCTTTTGGATGCTTTCAGAGTGGATCCCTTCACCTTTAGGCTTTGAAATCACCGGTTCTGATATGACAGGTTTGATAAAACACGATGCAGTCAGCAAAGTCACCACATCCATTTACAGACATTGAATTAATCAACCTGGCAAAACAGTGCTGTACATTTAAGAATCACAGTCAGACAAATTTCCAAAGTGAACAAAAGCTTAACCAGACAGTAGCAGCATAACCTGACAAATGTGCAAATATAAGTTTCAAAAGAAAGATAAAATAGATGCTATAGGAATACGTAAGTGCTGTTTATCAGCTGTGTGTTTGGTGTGTGAGGGTGGAGGTGGGTGTGTTAGTATGTGTTTTTGCTCACAGTTCCTATGGTGTGGTTTGTGTTTTGGTGGGTGGGGGATAATGGAGCAACTTAGTTGCCAGTATGAAATGTTGCCATTGTATGGATTTCTGCAAACATGCATTCTGGGCATGTGTAATCTCAACATAATTTTTCATTGAACAACCTGCTTTTGTTCCTTTTCTCCAGGATAAAAGCAGAAAATGGTTTGGGATCAAAAGTAGATTTATAAAATCCCAGACTTGGTTTTTAGGTTTAGACCTTAAAAGCACTTTGTTTGGGCTCAGGAGGGTTCGTTGAAGGTTTTAATATTAATATATATGTCATGAGTCATTTTCTTATGACGCCTTTACAGACTTTTTTTCCTGTATTAAACCAAGTTGGAAGTTCAGAGTATCTCGAAGTTGATATAAAGTTGTGGAAAAAAATTATTAGACCACCTTTGTTTTCTTCAATTTCTTGTTCATTTTAATATCAGGTACAACTAAAGGTACTTTTTTTTTGACAGATATGATGACAACAACAAATATAGCTCATGGTAGTTTAATTTCAGAGCTGATATCTATCCATTTTCCATGTTTTCTTGATAAAAACCAAAATTACTTGAGTTCTTACATCAATATCTATGTCATTGTACTGACAAAAACAGTGCTTTTAGACATTCCATGTATTCTTTTCTGTCTGTTTGAGTCACATGATACACACAGGAGTTAGTCCTTGATTGCATAACCATTGTTTTTGATGACTTTGGATGGTCTAGTAATTTTTTCCATGACTGTAGGTGGGAAATTAGTCATCTTCATGATATGTACTTGAAGCAAACATTATTTAATTACAATTATTTTATTGATATTCTCATAAATATAGTTTGGGTAAAGATACTAACTAACAATTGTGGTCATATACTAAGGCAGACAAACTCTTTCTATTGGTATAATTGTTTTTATTGTAGACCTTCTCATTCATAAGAAAATGCATTTGCAGCTGCAGCATAGAAATAATTAGTTTTATTTTTATTGTCTCATAAAACAGATAATTTAATCCCCATAGAAAAATACTTAAGTCACCATAATAGTGCAATACAGCATAATAAATATATACCAAACTTTGTAGGATCTGATATGTGTTCGTGTACAGAGATACATATCCAAAATTGCTCTGAAGCACAAACAAAAGCAAAAATGATGAGGTATAATTTAGGAAAGATGGACCTAAAGATCCTCATCTGAAGATGTTGAAGACATCTTGTACCTTAAAACAACTGAAATATGAAGCACAAGATGACCAGCTGACAACATTTTATGAACTTTAGTTTAACAAAAGAAGAAAAATACATGGAAGGCAGATGATGTCAATAAAGCTAATAATTATAATTGTTAATAAATGCTATAAATGCAAATAATGTTAATTAAAAAGCAGTCATTCGATATTTATAGTAAATGCACATGGAGGAAAGTTGAATTGTGATGTAGTGAACATTTATGTTGTGATTTCTCAGCTGACTGATCGCCTGTTTCCTCCACCTGCGATATTCTGCTAAAGTGTGGCGACATGTCTGGTACTTAAACACAAACACAAACACCACTTAAACACAAACAGAGTTATGTGCTTCTTCTACTGTTAATTAGAGCCATGTGTAACCCACAGTGCCCCCTGATGGCAACACAAGACACCCTCGATTATTGATTCCAACCAACGCAAATAATATATATTTTTTAATTTTGTTGTTTCAGAACCTCATTTCGCATTCATTGGACGTGTTATGTAAAGCAGCACATGCACATGATGAAGGCAGGATATGGTACTCAACTCAGAACTGTGCAGTGAACGCAAATTTTACAGACCAAATCTATACAATGTAAAAAAAAGAATGTAGGTTTGAAAATGGTAGTCACCCCAAGAATAGGGTTCATTATTTCCATGTGATTTCCCTTTATGGTGTTTATATTGCATTCTATTTACTTATGTTTTAATTCATAGGGTCTTGCATCAAGGAATGTTTTGTTTTGTGGAAAAAAAAGAAAGAAAAAGCCCTTCACCATCCCCTGAACTGAATGATGCACGGCACTTGATGCAAACTACTAGAATAGGTTTGAAAAGTAAATAAATACAGCAGTGAGGTTTCTCTAAGTCTTTGAGGGTAAATAAGCAGAAGTCACTCCTGACTCACGCTCTACTAGAGGCTGTAAATAAACTCCGAAATCTTTTTATATGCAACTCAAGTATAATTGAATCACCAGTGCAACTCAAGTACAAGTCAGCACATTGAGAGCCCATGTCTGTTTCACACCTCAGAGCTAAGATGTTCAGGGAGGACCCAGAAGGCTTTGCTTTAACTACAGGTCAAACTCACCCTCGTTCAGCAACCAAAAAAAAAAAAAAAGAAGCATCCTCAGCGTCCATTTACTGTCTCACAGGCAGGGAAGTCAGTGGACTGGCAGGAGCAGAGTGTGTTTATAGCCTCATGTAATCCATTATGAGTGCTTTAACTAGGCCACCCTCACTGCCTTTTACATAGCCGCTAGCCCACAATAGTGTTTCTCCTGCTGGCCGCGCCTCTTCATGTTCAACAGATCAAAGTGAGAGGAAGAACCGACCTTTTTTGAACTCATTCATTCATTGTGTTGTTGGATATTTTCTAAATCAGCTGGTACTCAGCAATAAATGTCGCGAATGACACAATCAATAAGGAAAAACAAGCACAAGTTGACTTCTGTACAAGGAATTCAAGTTGTAAAAAAGAAAAATATATACAGTTAATATCACATGACGCACACGAGATAGCAGATTAAATGAGTAGCATGATACAGTAGTCAATAATCAGTTCACAAATCAAAGTCAACATGTCGTTCTGAGCTCTCACCTCTTATGTGGGAGGTGTGAGGAGACATCAGGAGGTGGAGAGGCTGGGAAAAAAAAGAAGGAGGTGTGCGCAAGATGGACTGAATGTGTCGTCTCGTCTCTGTCGACTTTGACACATTTACTGTACATATCTGCGGCTACAAAGCAGACATACATATTGTGGTTGGCGATTTAGCACTTCCCAAACAAGCATCAGCTTCAAAACCAGGCAGGGTAAGAGTTTGGGTAAATTATTTTTTTACCCAACAAGCCCACCCAGTTCAGTTTTTGGATTCTTCCCAAGATGGAGCAAAGAAACTGTACCTATGGAGGTTTTTTTTTTTTTTTTTTTTTTCATTTCAGTCGATCGTCAGTGTTTGTGACGGCGCTGTCGCTACCAAACGACCTGTAATCGACTTTTAAAAGATCGACGGGAACGAGCAGCGGGAAAAAAGCGGAAACGGGAGCGGAATGAGAAAAGCAAGGCGAATTTAGTTTATGAAGTTTGGGAAATATAATTGCAGGCTGCTGAGGGAAGCAGCAGACTGGAGTCCCTTCCACACAAACACACACAGTCAGACACATCCACACACTACCTGGGGAGTGTGGATACGGTGCTCTCCTCTTTGGCCAGAGGCTGGTAAATAATGGATGTGTTGGTGGAAGCACAGGCAGTTTGAAATGTAAATGTGACGGATGGAGAGTATGTGTGTGTGTACGTGGACAGATCATGGATTTGTGTGTGCGAGTGTGTGTGATGCTGTCACTTGTGGCTGGGACTGGTTATGTGTCTAGAATGGTGATGGGCTGTCCTCCCTGAAGGGGAGAGGGAGAGGACGTGCAGGAGAGAGGTGTATGAGTACTCAAAACAGCAAAGACGAGTGGACTCAGGGGAGGTATAAGGAGGAGGAAGAGAGGAGGAGAAGGAGGAGGAGGCTGATTAGTTTTGCTTTGACCCAAGAATCCTCTGACCCAATTGTAATGTTAACTAGGCACCGGCAAGATACTTCTCAGTCCTGTAATCTAATATTTCCTGCTTTATCCTATCTTGTCTAATATAGTTTTTCCTTTTTTATGAACACACTGTTATTGCTGTTGGTTTTACTTCATTACAGTTCAGCTATATTCTGCCAACCTGGAGCAGTGGCTCCCGGAACATTGTTACCTGTAAAACTGGAATTCGAGTTTGTGCTGCGCTGAGCAATACGGCTAAAATATAATGTTATCATAGTAACGACATATATATACACACACACACAGCCTGGCCAAAAACAGCCCCACTCCGGTATTTCATTGCACTGCCATCAGTGTTTGTGATGACATTTATCCACCCAAACAACCATCCATTTGCCCATCTGTTCATCAGTCGTCCACCTTACCATCGAGGTATCCAGGACATCGACATGACGAGGAACCATTTGAGGTGGTTGAGTCATCCTTACCAAATGCCAAGATGCCAGATGGAGAGTTGAGAAGTCATGTGTCACTTTATTTCTGCCATTTTTTGTTCACCTGACTTTGCTACAAACTCAGTCGACCCCACTTGATAACACTGCCCCCACATGCTAGGCATGATGGGTAATCACTTCATCCCCCTATCTTCTCACCTTGATGCATCCATCACTCTCAAACAGGGTCAGTTTAGACTCATCAGAACACATGACCTTTTTTAACCCTTTGAAATACAGTCCAATCTTTATACTCTACACCAGGGGTCAGCAACCCTGGTCCTGGAGAGCCACTATCCTGCATGTTTTAGATGTGTCCCTCTTCCAGCACACCTG
>JAQQZY010000013.1:16102793-16118362 GCA_030068375.1 Ostorhinchus rueppellii | reverse complement strand
GATAGGCTCATCATTTGAATCAGATGTGTTGGAAGAGGGACACATCTAAAACATGCAGGATAGTGGCTCTCTAGGACAAGAGTTGCTGACCCCTGCTCTACACAAACATGTTAGTTGTTGAAGAAATGAGACACTACTCACTGCATCAGTTAGAGTTGAATAACTTCCTCTTTCGTTCCTTTAACCACCTTTTTCTGTCAACTAGAGGATGGATGTTGTGATATTTGCTCATACCTAAAATCCTTTTGATATCCTCTTTGATAATGGCAAAATTAGGTGTGTTTTGGCTTCTTGAAAATAAATATCAGTGTAGAATTAGATGTGCCAACCTGTGATAAAAACTTAACTGAGGTGCTCATAAAAGCAGATCTGTATATACTTCACACTTTTATCAGAAGAAAACACATATGGACATGGATATTCAAACAGGAAATGCTTTTTACAGGACAGTTACTGCACTGTACCTCAGACTGTACTTGAACATTGCCCTACTTTTCCTTTATTTACACCACGGGTAGTTTTGCACTTCCTTTTTGTGGGTTGTTTGTTTTCCAAGACATGTTTCCTCTTTGTAAAAGGTCCAAAACTGTGGGACCTGTGCTGCTGACAAAATGAGAAGCGATTCAACTGCCAACTCCTGGGCTTGTCGACTCACAATTTACAGCTTTGATTTTAAGGGAGCCCCAAGATTAGATGTATTCCTATTCTTGAGCATGTGATCATTGCGGCAGAAGATCAGAAGACTGTTGGCATCTGATTAGTCTTCACAGCCATGGATTTACAGATGGTGACAAATTAAGAGGAAAAACCAATGTGATCACATTTTGTAGCCTATGTGACTTGGCTTTGGTTCTACAGGACTGTGGAAAGGGGTTCAGAAATGATCACAATTTGGTTGAAATATTGGTGAATCTTTTTTTTTTTTTTTTAAACCACAGATGAGGTTAGATTTAGGGTTTCTTTATGTTTATAAGCAGTTTAGCTTCCACAGTTTTGGATAAATTATTCAAGGTCAAAGGTCAATGTAAGAAAAATACCAAAAACCTCCATGTTGGGTGAAGTTTTAAAAGCACAGTAACTTGATTAGAACGAATCTAACTTTCATTCATATTGTCAAGAGCCAGTGCACAACAATTTTAACATCAAAAGGTCAAAGGGTAAGGTCACTGAAGATTGTTCTAAAAAAAAATCACTCAAGATGATATAAGCAGATTTATTTCCCATAGTACCTGAGTAATCTTTAGATTGCGATTTTTGATAAGATGATGGTCCTTTGTTTGGGTGGTCCAGCTACCTTTCATGTAGTACTTCTCTTTTTAGGTGTTTTCTAGTCATTTTGTCCTTCTTTAGTCCAAACCAACAGATATCAGTTCTTGAACCTCACTATAAATTCTTCTGTATGGATTTAAAAAAAAAAGAAAAAGTTATCTATCACTATTTTGCATGACAGTCTGTTCATACAGTTCTAATATGCTTGTCAGATGAAAGCAACCTTTACCTTAGACCACCGGCAACCAATTTTTTTTTCAGTTTGTCCTTGAATCCAACTCGGTTTAGGCCAAAGCTAATGACTTTACATTACATTTTAAAAGTGAATTCAGTGAACTAAGAAACCTAGAGATGCACAGATGTATCGAAGAACACCGATATGATACTGTACCAAAGCTACGTTTTCAGAAATCTTGATTTATACTTTAATTTTTGGCGTGCTAAATCCTCTGGGGGGTCATGGAGGTACTGGAGCCTGTCCCCGCTACCATCGGGTGAATGTGGGGGGGGGCAGATCATCACAGGGCACAGAAATGTTCCGTTGCAAAATGTTATTGGATATATACTGTACAAAAGAATGAGAACATGTGGGAAAATAATAAAAATGGCTTTAGCTGTGGGTGCATTCTGTCATGCGTGTCGCCATTATTCAATCAATCACTCCTCATCGTATTTTCTTGAGGCGACACAGAAGCCACCGTGATGCCGTACAGATGTGTGTTGCCGCTTGCCTCGCAGTGCATTCAGGTTTTCACTGAGCTTCAACTGCGCCACATATTGCATCAAGAGAGTTATTAGTCCCTGATGAATCATTTAGTTCCCGGCGAGGGCGGCGTGTGTAAAAACTCCACCCTGGTCTAATGCAGCGGTGGAGGTCAGCCGGAACATATGGCACAGCGCGCGAGTGTGTGTGATGGCTGTGAGATGCCAGCTGGCCGAAACATGACAGAGACAGGATGGATGGAGGATGGAGTGAATGAAAGAGAGAAAGGAGGCGGGGTGGAGGAAGACTTGAAGGAAGCGGGACAGGAAGCGGGAAGGAAAAAGAGGGATGGATGCAGGCACAGAGGGAGATGGAGATAGATGGAAAAAGGTGGGAAGGTGAAAAGCATGGAGGGAAACAAACGTAGAGAAACTGGCATCTGTTGCCCTCCCAACCCCCGCCATCACCGCTGTCACCACCAGCTCCCAGTGTGTGTCTTTGTGTGCGAGTGTGTAGAGATAAGACAGAGGAAAGGGCCCAGATGGTCTGAGTGGAGAGTGACAAGTGGCTGTCAGGGGATTCAGACAGCCTGGCCCTGTGCTGCCCTGCTGGCACACACTCAGACACACACCTCCGTCTTTTTTGGAGGACCTCTACCTCCTGTGGGGCACCTGTTCACCCCGTGCTGCATCTGTCTGCGGGGCGACCCACATTCTTTGTTAAACTGCATGAACAGGAATAAATATTTTTACAACGGTCACCTTCGGCTGCAGTCGTCTCCCCTTCCAACACATCCTCATGCCTCGGCGACAGCAAAGGCTGATCATTCCAAAAGCTGCCTATATGCACAACACTTGCGGAGTCATAATCGAGTTGAAAGTGTTATGTTGATGTGACATGTGGGCTGTGACAATGGTATGACTCAGGTTTGAATGCAAAAACAGTTCAGACCTCATGGTTTTATATTAAATTCACCAGGAAACAATTAAAATTCACAGTTACTTTTTAATCAGTCGACAAAAACAAGTAACGCTATATTTGGTTTGACTGCCTTTAGCTTTATTTTAGGCAGAATTGTTCATTGTAACAACATTTCTTGCTATTCATAGTTTGTTTTTTTTAAATTGCCAAGGTCTTATGTTGATTTGGAGAGTCTGACCACTGTATAAAGTCTTCTCCAGTATTCAGTTCAATTTACTTGTATTTGTATAGCCCTGTATCACAACAATGTTGTCTCACAGGGCTTTACAGAGTGAAACAAACAACAGACAAATAAACAGTAGATGAAGGAGATAGATTAATGTCCTGGGCATCTCCCGTCCTTAGACCCTCCTTCTTGGCAAGGGAAAACTCTGAAAACCCGGTGGGAAAAGAGAAACCTCAAAAGAGAACCACAATGAAGGACAGATCCACTCCCATGGACGGACAGGCTATAGATGCACCAGGACTGATGGATGTCTATTTATGGATGATTATCAGTGGGGTTCCTTCCAAAAATTAAGCCCAGTGGATTCTGGTATTGTCATCTTAGAATGTGTCATCAGCAAAGAAAAAAAAATCTACTGACGTTCAGACCTGGTCAGTATGTTCTCTTTCAGTTGACTGCTTTCTATGCACACATAGTGTTGTTGAACCTAGACCTGAACGACTGATATAACAAGATCATAACACCGCTCCCACAGGCTTGTACTGGATCCATGGAAAGAAAAACGTGACAACCATGATCAAGGTTATAGAAACAATCTTATGGTTATGACGAGGCACAAAAATTGCTGCTTGAATAGTTAAAAAGGGTCACGGCAAAGGCAAACAAATAAATAGACTGAACCCAATCCAGCTGATGTAGGGTATCAGTCAGGGTTAGGAACAGGACCTGGCAATGGGACCACATCTGAAATCTGCCACTTTTGTACTCACCTTATGCAATAATGATACCTTGAAGTTCAATCGTATGCATCATAATCTGAAATCTGGACTCATGGCTACAAATATGTTCAGCCAGCAAAACCTAATTATCTCCATGTTCAGTCTGAAGAAGTTCCATCCAGCCATATTGTATTTTTAAACGTCATCGTGACCAAACAAAGGATAGTCCAACAGACTTTATAAAGATGTGTGGGCTATAGACCTTTATACTGTGACTAAATGCTATAGACTCCATTCTCCTGGATCTGTGTTTCCTCAGAGTTGAGTTCAGTGTGAATTTGCAGGTTACACTCACAGCCAAAGTTGAACTCTGCACAGAACATTTGCTTGCATTTAGTTTCTCCTCCGGGAGTGGATTCCCTTAGTGCTACCATTCCTTGAAAATTAAATTGAAATAGCCTAAGAGCGTGAGTATGTTGATACTGGAGCTCCCACCTGAGTGTCTGGTTGGAATCCTTTTTTTTTTTTTTTTTTTTTCATGCTACACTTTCTGCTCTTTTAAATAAAAAACACAAATGTCAGTCGAATTCAGCCTTTCTCTAATCAATTTAAGTGGCTCATCTGTTTTGTTTCCCCACAAAATTTGGCTTCAAATCAATTGGATTCCTTTGTCCCACTCTGTCCTAATTTCCTACATTTCTGCCTTTGACTCTCTCTGGTGTTTTAACACTTCATGTGCACTGACCGACTGCCCACTGAGGCCGACAGAGGAATTGTCGCAACCAGTCAGAGTGTGTATTATCTGTCATTTTAGAGCCATGGGACTGAGTTTAATGGATAAAGCCTGCGGAAAGCCCACACCGCCGGCCTCTTTATATCTTTATGGGTCATACACTCATCTTCCCAAACACCCTTAATGCGCTTTATCTCTCATACTCCCCCTTTTTCTTCTTTTTCTCACTGCATATGTGAACTACACACACACACCCATTCTCCTTATCTTAACTCACTTGCCCTTGATTTGTGTGATCCTATGATTTTTTTTTTCCACCCTTCTTTCCCAGGGAATTTCCTGCTCGTCCTTTATGAAATGAGAGGAAATGAAGGATGGGACTTTGGGCTCCGAGGCCAAGACCCTTCCTGGTCCCACAGCAAGGCTCCCTGGGATATGTAGGCGCCTCAGGACTCAGGGACACCGGGGGGTCTTCCTCGTCTGGTAGGATGGCATGTGACTGTGTGTGTGTGTGAGAGACAAGAGAGGAAAAGAGCAAAAATTGACAAGAAATTGGGTGTGAGGGGTGAAGAGGAAGGAAGTGTGTGTATGTGTGTGTGTGAAAGAGATGGGAGTGAAAGTGTGTGTGAGGATGACAAAAAATGAGAGAGCGGAAGGGGAGAAAGTGTGCGTTAGTGAGAAAAAGCAAGTGTGTGTATGTGTGTGAGGGACAGCTCGTCCTTCAGGCTCACCTCGGCCCTCCAGGGTCTTTCTTCTCAGCGGCAGTGCCGTCTTTTTACTGGCCCCGGCTGACGGCCATGAAATGGCAAGAAATTTACTGCTCTGGAGCTTATGGATCTGAAGGCAGAGTGAGGACAGTCATTTCTCTTTTACTTCCTTCTTTTTTTTCCCCCCCCTGTCCTATCATCTGCCCTTCCATCCCTGCTGCCCTTGGTCTCTGCACTACAGCTTCATTCCTTTTCCCTTTCCATTGCTGCCCCTTGCTTGCCTCCTCGCTTAATACTTCGGATCCAGGAGAAGCTCACAGCAGGCAACAGAAGCATTCACATCACTCAAAGAAAGCTTATTTCAAATGGACAATATCAATCAAGACCCAATTTTGTCCAATGAATATTGTGCTTCTAAGATGACCAGGTCCTCAAAAAAGTCTGACGCATATAAACTTCAACTGACCTTCATTCTTGAAATAGTAGATTGATACCATCCAATCTGTTGAACTGGATACCTTGAGGTTTTCCAAATGTAAAGCTTTCAGAAGGTCTTGCACGTTTTGCTTTATAATCAACTTAGTTAAGATCCAAGATTCGGCTGAAAAGTCTGCCCAAAGATACCATACCATATTTACCGACATTAACATTAATTCGTTTAGAAGTTTAAAACATCTGTGCAAAAGAAGATCAGCTTCAAGCAAATAGTTAAAAACTTGAAGACCTCGCAGCTGTAGCATCCATGGAGCCAAGGCCAGTGACATTAGAACCTTTGGAAAGACTGTCAGTGAAGATCAAGCAAATCTGAGAGGTCCAGAACCTAGAGGCGATCCTAGTCCAGTCATCCTGTAGGGGTCAAATACTTTTTGCTTAATTTGTTTCATATCTTTTCTCGCTGCATCTTAGCATTTCCTTTTTGTCTTTGTACCTTCTGTTCTCTGTGTATCCTTCATTGTATCCATTCACGTCTCCTTTCTTTCAGTCATTTTCTCTGACTTCCGTCGTACTCTTCAACACCTCCTTCTTCCTGTTCCTATTCTTTCCTCCATCGACTTCCCACTTTCAACCTCGATCCCTTGATGTGCATCTCAGAGTCTTCATCTTGCATACCTGCCATCACCACTCCTCCATCCTTACTCACATTTGTGTTCACACTTGTCTCAGTACCATCTCCGTTGTTGCAGTTGCGTTGCTTTGATACATTCACGCACATTCATCTAGCACTTATTCTAAAATGCATGAGCACCTCTGTAAGTTTTCCTCGCAAGCAAAAGTTTGAGCAGCTACAGAAAATCTTGCGGACAAATAGTTCCCCAATGTGAAAGATCAATGAAATATCAATCATTGCTGAAGGAAATCTGCATTTTGGCAAAGGCCATAAGTTTTTAGATGTATTCACTACTTCTTACTTGGTTCCCATAATTTTTAAAAGGACAGAATGTCAAAATTTGTTGCAAACATTCACGTGGATGGAAAGATGAACTGAGGTGCTTCGTGTGGCCAAAGGTAAAGGTCAGTGTAATGTTACGTCTGTCCATTCTGCCATAAGGGTTTTTCTTCAAATTGGACACCAGTGATAACTTGGACTCAAACTTTGCCTGATTAGACTTTGGTTTTGAGCTGTCAAAGATCAAGATAGCTTATAAATTAAAGACCATTAAATCTGCAACTCTTACTCCTAATTGAGAGACTAATTCTAAGTGAGGACTAGTGGTTCACAAGTTCTTAAAACTTTTATATCAGTAAATGGTTTTTTGTTGCCAGTGGCTGTTTAGGTCTTTAAGGGATACAAATAGTACAATAAAATAAAATTAAATAAAATTAAATTAAATTGCAGTGCAGTCAAAACTTTACTGCTGAGCTAAAATTTGCAGTTTGTAGTTTGAGACCAGTTCACTTTCCTACCCAAGAAATACATAGTTCTTTGATGGAAAAAAAAAAAAAAAAAAAAAAATAGAATAGTTACCAGTTCTGAACAAGGCTTTGCACTGATACGTTATGATGCAAGAATATTGAATGCAAAGATTGAACTTGTTATTTTATTGGCAGCCTTGCCAAATCTGTTATATTGGTCCATAGTTATATAGCTGCCAATAAATGTATAGTTTGTTCCACTTTTTTTTTTCTTCTACTGTTATGTTCCATCAGTGAGAAAAGTAACTCAAGATTGCAATTACAGTTTTCTACAGTGTTGGAATACATTAAAAAAAGAACTTATTTGCTTTGCCTTCAATAATTACACCAAATATTGATAATAATATGTATTTAAACATAAATAAGCACTTTGGCACGGTAGTTTTTTATTGCACATAGCTTTATTACGGGTAAGTTTTAGCCTTTTATCCAAATGTATACACTTCCCCTGCACAGCCAGTCATTATAAGCACAGATCTTCGCATTTGAACTCCAATATCCAGAAATCTTTTAAACCTGCTGTTAGTAACTTCCCGTATTTTCCAGCATGTACAGGGTGAGAAAAGGCTACAGCTTTGGTCTGTCATACAATAAAAAGTGTAAGTAAAGCTGTGTGGGTCCCAGCTGTACAATCCACAGCCTCACAGTGTCGGGGAGTAGGAGGGGAATATAAAAGGATTAGCAGTACCAAATTAGTACTTGGAGAATTGTTCATGCAGAAATGAATGCAAACACACATCCTTCCACATATTCATTTAGCAATTTTTTGCAACAGGCACACAAACAAAACACACATAAGGACCCAACAGACAATACGGTTCGTGTTTTCTCAAGTACAGTATAAGCAGTAAACTAGTATGCATATTAGTTCAAAGGTAGTAATAAAGTCATGTCTCCAAACCAGTGAATAACAACAACAACAACAACAACAGAATCCTGTCAGATCCATGCTATGTTTAGTGTCTTCCAACCAAAGCAGCTCACAGCCGAGTTCAGAACTGGTAGCTTTTTTTTGTTTTTGTCCCCCCCCCCCATCAGCCAAACAACTGCATATTTCTTGGGTAGGAAAATGAACTGGTCTAAAACTACAAACTTTTTTTTTTTAATTCATCTTTTTTCCACAATATAACAGTACATTCAAAGAAATGGAATCACAGTGCATTCATTATTCCCCCCCATGCCCAAACCAACCCCTAGACCCTCTGAGAAGGGGCAGAGCAGGAATAAAAACATTACAACGTAGTGTCTGAGCTGTAGAAAATCAAATAACTACAATCAGTATCAAATCTGTGATATACAAAAATATTAACTGACCCAACAGAAACAGAATAAAATCAAAATGAATGAATAAATAGATTAAGAAAACACAAAGAAAAGACACCTTGTAGATACATGCACCACCTTTAAAATACAGTATTAGGCACGACATAGATGCATCAAATGTGATAATAATTGGTAGGCAGAATGAATTTAGACAAAAAAAAAAAAACACCTAAACAATCACAAAACAGAGAGTAGGGTGGCGGTGTGGGAGATCAATCTGAAGGCAGTGCAAAACACAGTTTCTCAGTTTGTCCATCATCATCATCATCATCATAATCATCATCATCATATATGGCACATTTGGATGTTTAGAGGCTCTGCAGTGAACGTGGAAACACCATCATCGTGTGCAACATTGGCTTACTGATAAAACTCCTGGAGTTTGACAAATGACAGTGGTTGTAGATGCTTGTTTTTGCGTCCAGTTAATGATATGTTAAGTTTTGATTTACTCTTAGCTTGCGTAGCTCGGTGGGGCAGTGGACAGCAAGAAGGACATGGGTTCGATTCTAACACCAGGAACCTTTCTGTGTGGAGTTTGCATGTTCTCCTCATATTTTTGCGGGTTCTCCGGCTTCCTCCCACCATGCAAAGACATGCACTAGTAGGTTAATTGGTTAATCCCAATGACCCATAGGTGTGAATGTGAGAGCGATTAGTTGTTGTTTTTTTTTATTTATTTATTTTTTTATCCAGTACAGCACTGTACTCACACAATTGAAGTACCTGACACCGTTGCAAAATAGACACACCATCAAAGTATCAAAATCTAAAAAAGGCATAAATAAGCATAAATAGATAAATAAATAAATAAGCTGTACAACAAGAATAAGATAAGGTAACTACAGAAGAGTATGATAAAGTAACTGGGCAGAAATATAGTTATAATAATAATGATAAAAATAACAAAATCAAAGGTTTCTGCAGACATTAAAAAAAAGAATAAAAATAGACAGTAGATAAAAACAGTGTTAAAAATTGAGCCAAATTAACAACATTACATTTACAGATGTATGTCCATGACAACAGGATTTGCATGCATCATGCAAAAAGTGAAAGTAACTGGACTGTGAAAATACACCTTAAATATATTTCATTACTTAAATGCAACATTATGTCGGAAAAAAGCTCCCATGTTGTGATTCATGCCCAGATAATGCTCCGTGCTATGCTCTATGCTGTGATTATGGTTTTTTTTATATCTTGAATGGTGGTTGTGATGGTGGTACTTAACATCACTCCACCAAGTAGAAACGAACAAACGTATTCAACGACTGCTTCTCCTATTCCCTGATATGTGGAAATAGAGCAGCGTGTCACTTACTTTTCTGAGCGCTGCCGCAGGATTTCAGTAAAACGTCAAGACTTTGTACAGGTAAACTGTGTGTCACGCTTTAGGGATGGAGCTCACACTGTGACACAGAGCCGCTTTGGGGGAAGCAAATGGCAGCGGTTCATGGAGGAAATCCAACACTGCTGTCAGATAATTATGAAGAGACACTGGCTCTTTCTGATCACAGATTCCAGTTTTACTGTCGACGTGGACATAAAAATATAAACCATATAACAATAAATAAAACAAGACATATTGAGACGTAAAAAAGTCTGTTCAGACAGTTAGAGAAATGTACTTGCAGTTAATCTGGAGACATGGTTTTAGATTCTGCTCATATTTTTTCCTTGTAAATCGTCTCGTGTCTTCAGTGGGGAAGACGAAGACTAATTGGGAAACGTAGACTCTGTCCAGCTCTTGAATTGGCAAAGACTACAACACTGATGTGAAGAAATTAGTTTTATGCATCCAGTTCCCTCATCTTGAAGTTAGTGGATTTTTGATCAGATGCCTGAAATAATGTCTATATCAATTCACATTTAACTCCTTAACACCTGAATTGAATCCAATTGTGGGAAAAAAAAAAAAAAATTGGCATGCATTTTTTCTTTCAAGGAGATAGTATTTTGGTTGCATTTTGGAGCAGGGAGGGGTTTGATGCGAATTTGCATCAATAGGCATCAAGGGGTTAAGACATTTTCACATTTAGTCGTACTATATGAAATTTACAAAGAAGTAAGTACCGCATTCATGACGCTTTTATGTGACTAAATTGTGGCCATCAAGCTTTTAAAGGATAGTGACAGTGTGTAGTATGTACGTGTTGTTTTTTAGGTTTTAAAATCTATTTGATCTATTTATGGCTACTATTGTACTTTGTCGCTGATGCCCTTTATGGCTGGACCCTTCAGCTGTCCTGTATATTGACCGATCTGTGTGAATTGTGGAACGTGTGTCTAATGTCCTGTCCTTTTGCTGCGACCCATGTCTGCTAAGTGAATTGCCCCTTGGGGATAAATAAAGTGTTCTGAATCTGAATCTGAAATGAGCCCACAGAAGTTTCCAAGGACATTAATTGGCTCACTTGTCTACCTTTACGACATATTCTAAGTCTCAGCTGATTCGTCCCAGTCAGAGCGTCACAGTTTGATGCTGGAGTGCGACGGACGTCTAGACAATGTCATGGTTATGGTTTTATTCACAGTTTAGGTCGAAAAACAACTTGGCTAAGCTTTAGGAAAACGTCGGAAAGGAAGGACTGAAAATAAGAAAGAAAAAGAGAAAATGTACCATATAAGACTGGACACGAATCCTCATTTTTGGTGTGAAATTCAACAAACTTTGGTGTTTTGCCATAACTGCTTTCTCCTTTTCCTATTAACATATGTCACCTGGTCTATGTTAACCATTTTCAACTTCTAAGGACATATGTACTGTACCACAGTGGCCAAAACCTTTGGCAGTGACACAAATTGACCGTTTTTTCATAAATATTTTTCATCAGTAGAAGTCTTGGAAAATACTTTGAATAGTTCTTTCAGAAACATATTGATAAAAAACTGAAATAACTGTCTCAACAAAGTTTGCATAAATAACATTTATGCCAGTTCTAAAACATCCCTCTGGTACCATGCAGTATGTATTCTATTAATTATGGCAGGTCTGAATGGCTCTGGTACTGTTTGGTTTTGCTGGGGGTGGAGGTGGGGGTGGAGGTTATCACCTTTGACTCATTATTAAAGAGGACACACAGGGTATAGAACAGTGTAACATGGCAAAATGAGCAGAATGGGTTCATCAGTGTCCATAACCTGCTGAAACACAAACTGTTGTGTGTCAGCTGAGTATCTGGTGCTGAACCGTAACTTTACAGCTGCAGAAAAGACATGGTTCAGCCAATGACAAATGCACTTGTACTGACAGACTTGGAAGAATCATGCAAAACATGTGAAATAAACCAGTAATGACCCAATGTTTGGACCCCAGTGAGTGAAAGGAACTGCAGAGTTGAAAATGACCTTCTCATCTGAACAACTATAGGTTGTGTTTATGATGGGATATGCCACCTTGTGTTTAACTTAAAGCTGGAATTACCAAAATTGTCTAGTGGTGACTCCGACATGTAAAGTAGGGGTGTGCCATCTAAGGCACCTCACGATTCAATTCGATTACAGTTCAGAGTGCCATGATTCAATTAATCAACGATTATCGCAATAATATTAATTATTATGATTTTTAAGATTGTAATGATTTTTAATGCGTCTTTTTTCCCCATCCAGGATTTTTTTCTCCCTCTGTGGTTACTTCCTACTTTTAAATGAAGTATATTTGTCAGTATCTGTGAATTCAAGTAATCCAACAAATTTGTGTTAGACCACTGAATGATCCAGCGTATTTTCCACCAGGGAACCAACAGGAAGGTATCAGTGGCTTATACAGTAAAAGCTGCTCTTATTCACAAGTAAAGATTTACAGTTACCTGCAAAACGTTTCCTGTGTCAAAAGTAATACTTTTCAAAACTTTATACCTATTAACAGGACAAAAAAGACTTTGGTTGAAGATCTTATTTCAATCAAAAATGGTTTTCACAGATCTCTGTACAAGTCTAATAATAAATAAATAAATAAATAAATAAATGCTTATTTAGTTTTTGTGGCCCCTCAAAAGCTCCCCAGGAACCCACTCAAACTCTCTGACCCTCCCCACACACGTTTCTGTAGAAAACTGTAGAAAACAGCCAATTCAATCTGAACCAACCCAAAAGCGAGCTTATTCAGTCAGAATCTATGATATCCAAACTAAATCCTCAATGAGCAGCAGAAATCCCATAACAAACGAAAGATTTTGCTATCCACAATCAAACCATGCATCACATATTGGAGTTATCCTACATGCTTACGTCCGTGATTCCACTACTTTGGTTTTGGTCTCATTGTACAGTTCGAGAATTGCTTTCTGGAAAAAATACTTTCAGTTCAGAAGTTTGTATCTGTGCTTCGGCGTCCACATCAGAGCACGACAGCCCTGTTTCCAAATGCTCGCTTTTACACCTGTTGGGTGAATCTGATGCTCTGTAACTGGAACAGAGTTGGTTTTATTGTGTTCCCTTGGTTCGTTTTAGGCATCTGGGCAGCCACTTTTATTGCCCTGCTGCAGTTGTGTTCCTGTCTGTTTGTAATTATGAAAAATGATCATTTTTGAACATTTGTGAATCGTTATCGAATCATCACGTGTCACATTGCGATGAATCTAATAATCGATGTATAGCCTAATGTAAACCACACTGTATGATAATGAAAAAAATAATAATAAATGGTTGATTATTAAAATTGACTACCTTAAAAAGTATTAGCATTCTGGAAGTTTTGGATCCAGCCCAATAAATTAGCAACATCGGGCCATGCTAAGTGGTGACCATATAATATCAGGTAAATTGCAATGTTAGCATTAGTGAAGCATCGTTTTTCAGTGGTGAGTACGACTTTGGTAAGTCTCATAAACTTATTGTACAAAATATGACTTATGTTTAGCCATAATCCAAACACCCAATGGCTTTTTGTTGATTGACCTGGAAGAGTGGTAACTTCCAAATTGGTCTTCACCAGAGAACCGTATTTTTTTTTATGTAAATGTACTTTTTCAACGATACATACGTTCCATATCATGTTTATTTGATTTGGGAGCCTGTCAGACTTTGACATAGCTGGTGCATTGTGGTCCTTCCCTATGCCACTGTCTATTTCCTACATATTTAGTGTGATGCATGGTTATAAAGACAGTTTTTCCTGGTTCCAACATTATAAACTGAACAGTTTAGGGTTATATTGTGATGTTAACAGTGGGATAACAGCACATTTTTGTCAGCTGGTATCCAGATCATAAGGACTGTAAGAGCCAAAATGTTGCGGTGATTCTCCAGTGGGGAATTGCTACTTAAAATAAAAAAAAGAAAAAGAAAAAAACTGTATCTGTGTGTGTATATGTCAGTACAGTTTTCAGCGTGTCAGCCATGAAAGGCCTCTACACGCAGTTTGAGCACTCCTGAGTGAGAGAAGTGTGACAAACAGCTCAACAGGCTTTGGCACGCCAGCTGTCCAGAGGGGACACACACATACAGGCGGGAAACGAACACACACATCAATAATACACACTCAACATGGGAAAAAACACACAATAAAACTCCCACACCGCTGCCAAGCACAGTGCAGTAATCTTTAGTAATGCCATCAGTCCTAAGGGCCGAATGTCTAAACGATGCCAACGGCCACACAACATCAGAGCTTTGGCCCTGCCTTTCCCACAATCCCTCTCTCTACAGGCATCCAATCCACGGTTGGACAGGAAAAATTGACTTTACTGGCGGTGCTCTCTCCGTTTGAGTTGAGAGGAAGGATGCTGCCGGGGGAGAGAGTGTGTGACAAAATAAATAAATAAATAAAATAAAACGCTTGGCGTCTGAATGTTGCTCTGACCCGCTGCTTTCTTGTCGCTGTGGTGATTTTGATCAACAACCGTTAATAATGTGACAAGCTGTACAGTAAATGTGCAGTTCAGTCGGTGTGTTTCAGTTCAAAATCACATCCAGTCTACATCTGCCTTTTCCAAACTTCTGGCAGATTTGTTTTTTGCAGTACAAGTGATTGGGAAAACAGAGGAGACACCTCTGAGTTTTATGTGAACGCATGGACCGGAATGAAACAGACGTGTAAGAAATGTTGACATTATCTCTTTTGGTGTGTTTGGTTCGCCAACATTACGTGCCTATATTAGTCAGAAGCAGTTGTCTTTTTCATAACCCATCATAGGTAGCCAACAGTACTTGGCAGTGTTAGCGCTGATGTTGACTTCAGTTATTTTGACTTTTTAATGGTTAAAAGTAATTACCCCTACAGTGAAATTCAGTTCCTGCATGTTACCCATCCTAATACATACACAATACCTAGCATTAGCATTAGCAGTTAGCACACATGAAGCACTGTGAGCTGCCTTTGAAGGTGCTCAGGATCAAACTCCAGATGTTCTTCAGTACCATGGTCAGGGCCCCGGCTGGAGAATTAACCTATATGTACCTGTTTCTAAAGGCTGGGAATCTAGACAAAACAGTTTAACCTGGAAAATTCTTATGAGGTGGAGGCACTAACGACTATGCCACTGAGCCGCTCATTCAGTGTATTTATATTTTTTCGGTGTTGTAAGAACCTAATACTCATATTTACCTCTGCCAAGAAGGTTATGTTTTTGCCACGGTTTGTTTGTTTGTTTGTTTGTTTGTTTGTTTGTTTGTTAGTTAGCAACTTAACTCAAAAAGTTATGGATGGATTTTGATGAAATTTTCAGGTTATGTCCACTCTGGGTCAAGGAAGAGATGACTAAATTTTGAAGGCGATCCAGATCACCATCTAGATCCAGGATTTTTTTTTTTTTAAGGATTCTTTATCATTGTGAGATAGTGCATGGCGGCACAGAGCTGCATATGAGGTCATGCAGTGCCATCTAGTGGAGGAAAGTACAAACACTACCTTAAAAAAAAAAAGGACAATCACTACCTTGGTGGAGGTCTGCGTTCTCCGAGTGCTTTTCTAGTTTTTTCATAGGTCACCCTTTTGTGACTTTTGCTTGTGTAATTCTGAGTTACGCCATCCTTCATTCATGCCTTTATCTCCAGTAGGCTGGACTACTGTAATGGTGTGTTTACAGGTCTGCCTAAACAGTCCATCAGA